>OV651824.1:42460792-42602802 GCA_927349885.1 Psylliodes chrysocephalus
TTATAAGGTAAGCTTTAATACCGATATATTGTTGAAAATATATATTTTGTACAAAGATTTCTTAATTAAAATGTCAAATATTGTACATAACCTCAACACATGAATAAAGAAGTTTATTTCAAGTTATATCTAAAACAGTTTATGGAGATTTGTATCTAAATGGTTTATTTCAATAAGTTTATGAAGATTTATGCCTAAGAGTTTGGTGCCATCTGAAGACCGAGGTTTGGTTCATCTATAGAAGATCGTTCAAGTCCAGCATTAAGAATAAGAATCCCTTTGAAGAAGGCCTAATATACCATGCAAATCACCCCCAATATACCTCCTGTTACAACAGATAAGTATTTTTTGAAATAAATCATCTAAATTTGAATTAAGTAAATCTCTGTGAATTAGAATTTGTTACTACCTTATCTAAAACTTGGTTTAAATATATTATCTTAATGGTTAGTGATTTTCTATATTTTTATCACTAATCTATAGTCAAGTATAATAAGTTTTAAATATAGTGGTGCCCAACTTCTTTTTCAAGGTAATTCGAGTTATTTAATAACCTGACCCACTCCCAAAATCAATTGAGCTCAAAACACAATAACAAATAGATAAAATATCAAGTATCACATTACAACATATACTCGTTTTTCAAGCTGTTAGATACAGCTTTATAAAAATATATATTTGTTTAAATATCGCATAAATTCAAATAAATTTGAGAAATTTGATTTTTTCTCGACATTTATATACTAAATATGAATTTAATAAAAACAATATAATTAAAAAAAATAGTGGTTTTAGATCAAAAATAATTTTTGAATGAGCCAAATTATTGTTTTACAGATTAAAAAATCTACTGTGTTAAAATAATATCCAGATATTTCAAAAATAAATTTATTAAAAGTTGAAATGTGTACTATTACAAAAAACAAATTTTTTTTGGTAGTTTGAATAGCACCTAGCGATATTTCAGCCAACCTGCAATAAAAAAAAAGAATAACATCCTTTATCTTAATAGTGGAAAACATTTCACTTAGTGTTATTTTGCCTTTCGTACGAAATAGTATATTACATTACGAGTGTGGAAAGTGACATTTTTCACACGAGTGGGAAATATTGTCGCACGAGGCGTAAGCCGAGTGCGACTATCACACGAGTGTGGAAAATCACTTTTCACACAAGTGATGTACAATATTTTTCCTACGACCACAAAATAATTTCATCAAAAAATGTAAAACCAGATTATTATAATAATTAAAATGTATTTAAAAAAATAATCAACAATAATCGTATTTATTAAATTTTCATAATTTCTAAACAAATAAAAAAAAATTTAAAAAAAAATCTGGCACAGCCAGGATTCGATCGCGGTCGTTGGACGGTCTCAAATTGCAAAGTTGATGCTCTAACCAACTGAGCTAACAGGCCTTACGGTAATTGATTGATCTAATCGCTTATGTGTTTAACCAGAATAAAAAGCAAATATATCTTAGTTATTTTAAAATTATTTTAAAAATAATTGTTAAAGATAAATATCTAGGATCTAATTTACAATAATTTAACAATCATATCGATTTTAGTATTAATATGGACATTACATAGATCAAAATAGAAATTATGTGTTTGACATTTTCTGACAGCTACTGCGGAAAGTAGCATATTCTCACTTGGGTGGAAAGTAAATTCTTATTCATACGCGTGTGATATAGGGCACTTTCCATAGGTCTATATAGTGTGATATGTGTCACTTTCCTAAGTGGTCGTAGGAAATAGTATATTACATTACGAGTGTGGAAAGTAACATTTTTCACACGAGTGGGAAATATTGTCGCACGAGGCACAAGCCGAGTGCGACTATCACACGAGTGTGGAAAATCACTTTTCACACAAATGACGTACAATATTTTTCGTACGACCACAAAATAATATCATCAAAAAATGTAAAACCAGGTTATTATTATAATAATTAAAATGTATTTAAAAAAATAATTAACAATAATCTTATTTATTCAATTTTCATGTTTTCTAAACAAAAAAAATTAAAAAAACAAAAAAAAAATTCTGGCCCCGCCGGATTTGAACGCGGTCGCTCGCCAGGTCTCAAATGGCAAAGTTGATAAGTTTGACGCTCACTTTAAAAAATCCTTTATTCAGTTATTTACAATATGTACATTTACATCTCAAACTCGAAATTTTACAAAGAAAGTAATGCATATATAGTACAAAAATAATTTATACGAATCACAGTCTTCATTGGGAATCCAGTAGACGAATTGGCCCTGGCGGTGTTCTGCCTTTTTCGCAGCTTGGGACGTTTCATAAGTTTGACGCTGTAACCATCTGAGCTAATAAACCTGGTGTCAATTGAATGATCTAATCGGTTATGTGTTTAACCAGAATAAAAAGCAAACATATCTTAGTTATTTTAAAATTATTTTAATAATAATTGTTAAAGATAAAATATCTAGGATCTAATGTACAACAATTTCAATAGTTTAACAATCATATCGATTATAGTATTAATATGGACATTACATAGATCAAAATAGAAATTATGTTTGACATTTTGTGACAGCTGCTGCGGAAAGTAGCATATTCGTACACGGGTGGAAAGTAAATTATTATTCATACGCGTGCGATATAGGGCGCTTTCCATAGGACTATATAGTGTGATATGTGCAACTTTCCCAAGTGGTCGTAGGAAAACTTATTTTCACATATTTATTTAATATCCTAAAACTATTATTTTCATTTATCCACTTTCACTTGTAATAAATAACTATATTCAAATAATAGTATATCGTAAAAAAATTGGCAATGAAGTTTCAATCAATATTTTATGTGGCTGGTTCTAAATTTGTTTTGTATATCTCCTATTGATTTTTAACACGAATGGTGTTTTTTTAGAAATTAAAAACGTAATTTCATTTACAAACACTATCATAGGACGATAAACGTAAAATATTAGGTAATAAAAGCATTAGTTAATATTTTTAAATATACTTAACAAATAATAAAATAAACAACTATTAACAAGAACTTTTGTATTATTAAAGATGGTGTCTATTTATCCATTTTTTGCATCTACAGCCCCATAAGTAGGGGTCTTAGTAATTATTATTAAGTTAAATTAAAGTATTAACCACGTAAATATAGAAAACAATTATAATTTTCCAAAATTATGGCATAAATATCAAAAATGGTAATATATTTTTTCTACACCCGTATTATAATAATGCACTTATATGCCCATAATCCGTTTCATAATGATACCCATTATGATACAGATTTTTCATTACGATACAGATTTTTCATTACGATACAGATTTTTCATTACGATACAGATTTTTAATCAATAGAAACCTACAATTTTTCAATCAAGCATGCTGTTTGACGTTTGTCCTAGGTTCCTATGTATTTGTTTTAGTTGTCAAAACGTATTAAATTTTGGTAGATAACTAAACTTCGTTAATTATAATATTAAAATGTCTGATATCAGCGATATAGAAGACTCCTCCACACATATCGGAGAAAGCAGAAAATACAGTACAAAATATTTTGCCGCAAAAATCTAGGGAAATACCAATACCCGAAGTAATACCATTAATTACAATTTTGTAGAATTTTTTATAGAAATACACGAGTAATTATTGTTATTGTGTTCAATACCAATATGAATATAATATTTATAGTTCTTGATTATTTATCGGGTGTAGAAAAAATAGTGTATGCAACTCTCATGTAATGGTTATTACATGATCGTTGCATAATATACTATTATAAAATTATCTACTCAGTTTTTTTTTAATAAATAAACCCTTTATAAAATTTGATAAGTTAATTTTTCGCTATACATCTCTGTATAATTAAGCAGTGTTGCGTGCTTTCTGTGATAGATCATTTTACCATCAGTTATGGCTCGAATTTTCCTCGGCGAAAATCGTTGCATGTTGAACTAACTGAAATGAAAGATGATCGTAATTAAATAAAAGGTAATATCGGAACTTGTCAACTTCAGTGTTTCGCGAAAAAATCGTTTTAAAAAACATGATAATTGTTTTAAATAGCACAATTGTTTTCATTCATTATTTTCATTAATGAGTAAAATTTTGTAATGATACAACGAGTGGTATTGGGGCTATTCAATAATAATTCAATAATTTTTAGTTGCTGTTCAAAAACAATAACATGATAAAAAATAACCTAGGTAAATTATTAAAAATGTTCTATTGTCCTTGTCGCACTCGGCTTCAGTCTTTACATAAGTGATGTACAATGTTTTTCTTTATTTCATCAAAAAAATGAAAAACTAAGAAATCTGGCTATATATAATATCAATAATGTGGCTGGTTCTAGATTTATTTCTCTTATGCCTTATTGGTTTTGTATAAATTAAAAAGGGTTCTGTGGATGATGTTTTGTGTAACTTAGGGCCATAGTAACACTCTCCAATATTCGTAACATTAACTAATTTTGATAGATGTCATTTATATATCATATTTAAGAATCCTTTTGTTCAACAGATGGAGCAATATTCCATATTTAATAGTTCTTTTGTTCAACAGATGGCGTAAGGTAGTGATTTCAGAATGTTAGGGTAGAAATATATACTGCGCACCCGACTTTATCGATACATGTTAACGAAAAAGTCTTAAAAAACTTAGGGGCCTTAAAATTTCTGAAGTTTTATAATGCAAAAAACAAAACTGAAAAACATAAATTAGAAAGAAAAATAATTTTATCTAATATTTTAGATTTTACTGTATTAAAAGAAATCGAAATTATACGTTTAAGTGGTTAACTTGTCGTTTTTATATAAGCCTAAATATTTTTATCCATCTTGGCTTCCACCATCCCGAGAAAGTAAAATGGTCGAAAATTAAATAAAACCGTTTAATTAATGGACAAGGAAACGTTAAGATCAAAGGGTCTTATTTAATCGAGTTTTATACTGTTCCAAGAGCACATACCCTGGACAAAAGATTTAAACGTTTTAGTTTTAATGCGGCTATGATAAATGCCGCTCGGTTTTAATGTAAACCTAACTTTAAAACCTTCATATCATATCAGTCGTTTGTGTTTAGATTAATAATAATAATATATTGTTTTCAGTTTTTCTAATTATTGTAGGTTCATCCCTGTTTGACATGATACAAAATGCAGGGTTCATTTGGGCCACGTAAAATAGGGGATGAGTTTAATTTTATTGTTTCTAATAAGAAGTACAGTTAGTCTTAACGATAACCAAATTGATTTAGTTAAGAGCGTTCCGTTTTAATATAGCTACCTAATTGCATTTAAGAAAGCCGTTATAAGGAAAAGTAATGAAATAGTTTTCAAACGCAATATTTACTGACCAAATTGTTTTAAGATCAAGTAGATTTAATAATAGGTTTTATTAGTTACATTTAGAATCTCTTTAAAACTACTTAAAAACTAAAACGTCACAATCTAGAACATAATAAAACCAAACAGTTTTAAAGTTAATTGAAACTAAACCATTTTAAACTTACAAGACATACAAACTTTTAAGATTAATTGCCTTTACTAGCGAATCTTATTAGATACTTTAAAACCAGTATTAAATACTAAACGGCTTTTAAGTGCTCGCAGTGTATCTACAAGGCAACTTTAAAACCAGTATCTTCTTATTTATCACATTAAAACCATTTTAAAACTGAAATAAACCAAAATATTTTTATGGTGCTACTTGGGATGCTTAGTTAAAATTTTTCTCGTTTCAGGAAAACAGTGTTAAAATTTTAAAAATTATTTTTGGCTATATTTTTTTATTACTCACTACAATTTTACTGAATTTTGGTGTCATAATATACACCTATCAGCAAAAAAATTAGTTACCTAAATTAACTTTTCCAGTGGCATACAGCATTGGTACGTAATACCGCATCTCTACTAAATTTTACGTCACTATCCAAAAAGTTATTTGGACATAAAATTTTAAATTTTTTGATGTTTCTTAAATAAATAATATACTCTTCTTAGAAATTTAATAAAAAAAGGTACAACAAATATTAGAATATAAAAATGTTTTTTTATTAGTTTATTTATTTTAAATACAACAAATAATGAGATAAAAAACTTTTTTTATTATAAAAGATGATACCTATCCTGATCCTGATCCTCTATTAAAATAATATAAAATAAATAGCTGAAATATTAACAGATTGTCTAGTTATAGGAGTTATGTTATAAATAAAATGGTATTTAAATTAGACAAACAGCAATTTTTATTTTTTATATATAAAAAAAATATTACATTTATCAGGAATTGTACCCGATCGCAAAATCGAAAGTTAAGCGCTTAACCACTTGAGCCATGAAGCCTTGTATAGAGTTAATTTTCTAATCAAATTTGTTAGCATTTTCTACTACGGCTTTTTTTGAGACACCATCATCTAGCTTTCCACCGCTGATGCATCGGCAGCAAAGTATTTCTATCTTCTACAAAGCAAGAATGAACTATATATTTGTCTTGCGCAATAGTGACCAAAAAAATGTCACTGGAAGAATAGATAAGAATATTTCTGGAAAACTTTTTTCAATGTGACCTACCATATACTACTAATAAGAGAACTAAACGGTAATCTGATTTAAACTTGGATTTATCAAAGAAGTAACAGCTAATAATTAAAAATAAAAACCCGATCCCTTCACACCAATTTGGTTTTAAAAACAAACACTCAACAATAGATCAAGGATAAGTTCGAAAAATGCTCTCTAAACAATTTTTTATTCATATTCAACGAGAAGAATGGTTAGAGTGAAGTAAGAGAAGGCATATTCCGAAATGGAAGAAATTAAAGCAAGTGTCCCACAGGGTAATGTATTAGGACCGGTTATTCACTTATTATTTACCGGCGATATCTCTCAACAACAATTTGTTAAGATTTGCAATCTTAATAATTGGCTAAAATAATATAAACACCTTATAGAAACTGCAGAATACCTGATGCAATAAAATCAATTGTACGGTGTATTAATCACTGCATGTTGATTTTATTCTTTGACAAAATGACCGAAACAAATAATAATAAACAAATCGGCCAAATACCTAGGGATATTACTTGGATATAAGACTTAAATGGAAGTATATAAAAAAACTTAAAAAACTTGATCTTAAATCTAAAAAAAATATATTGGACCTTTGGAAAAAAATTCCAGCTGTCAACGTATAATAAACTGTTGATTTATAAACAAATCCCAACGAGAGCAATATCAAAATAATACAGAGGTTTGCTGCGAATCATGAGGAAGTCTTGCAATTACTGGACAACTTTAAACTCAACAAAAGGCAGTGAACGTTATTGTTAGTGCTAGTGTAAAACAATGTAATAAATCTTCACGTCATCTTCTATTACTTTACTAAAAATAATTAAGAGTTAGTCAATAATGACTAGTAAAAATAACCAAACAATCGAAACAAAAAATTATAAAATTAATACATTTTTGGAATCTTTAAATGTTATTAGAGGGACATACGTTTAAATTCCTTTTAAAAAAACAATTAATTGCTGGTTGGGTCAAATTCACTAAGGCATTATTGCAATAGCTGCTTTGCGTTCAACTGGTAACTGACTGCAACAAATTACGAAATTATGTTCTTCATGTTCCTGTCTTTCACTAGGCGGAATCATGTTGTGATTATCTCTTTTTATCTTCAATGCACTTTTGTTGACACTACCTACAAAAATATGAAATAAATATAAATCACTACAATATTTCTATGCCTGTGGCCTCAAAAAGACTATCTTTTCATTGTAAACAAATTGAATTTTATAAATATAGTCTCAAAAAATTTATTACCCTTTGAAAAACTTTGTGTGAGTATCTCCATACTAATTGGTATTGTTAAAATAAAAAAGCGAAGGTAATTTGAATATAAAACAAAATACAGCCTCGTCTGATCTGTTAAAAAAATCATTTTTTTCTAAACTGAAGTTATTAAACACCCTGCCTACTATTCTGTAAATATATTTTTTTATATCTCTAACTTTTTTTACACCTCTGAGTATAAATAGTACAATAACATTACTATAAATTGTTAACATATTTTCCTCATTTTTTCGAGAACGCTTTTGCTATGTGTCAGTGCTTGATTAGACCAAAATGTACAGGGTGCTTTTTGGAAAAGGATCCACCCTCGATAACTTCGTTCTCGTCTTGATTCAGGTAAAATACAAAAACAGGTAAATTTTCATCCTTAGGGGTATACATTTTTAGATCACAACTGATTTTGTCGGATTAACCCCATGGCCCCACCAACCCCCACCTCAAAAGGGGAGCCGAGTGACCCCTCGTTGGAAAGGTTTTTGCATTTACCATATGACCATGTAAGAATTATTTCGTTTTGTACAGGGCGGTTCAAGAAAAAAGACAAATTGCTTTAATTGGTTAATTTTTGGAATAAAAATCGTATTAATTGTTTACAAAACGAGAAGAAACGGATTAGAGTGAAAGGAAGCAAAATCACAACAAGTGCTCAAAATGACCACCGTTATTCTCCATGCAGTAGTAAAGGCGGTTTTCAAATTCCTCTCTCACCCGTTGAAAGGTTTCTCTAGGGATTCTTCTGCATGCGTCAGTTATTCGTTGTCGCAACTCCACTAAATCTGCTGGTTGAGTTTTGAAGACAACAGATTTTAGGTGCCCCCAGAGGAAAAAATCTGGTCCTGTAAAATCTGGTGACCGTGGAGGCCATTCTATTGCTCCCCGCCTGCCAATCCAATGATGCGGAAATCTCTGATTCAGCCAGTTCCGAACATTCACAACGAAGTGAGGTGGGGCTCCGTCATGCTGAAAAAAAAAGCTCATTTTCTTCAAGTACAAGATTTCCATCTTGATCCCGCTGATTTTCAACTTCAACCGTTATCAAGGGATCTATGATATCCTCCAGCAGCTCTAATTATACCTCGCCAGTCAAAGTGTCATTAATGAAAATCGGACCGACTACCGCATCGCCTAGTATTCCTGCCCATACATTTAATTTCTGAGGAGCTTGAGTATGCCCTCTCTAAAAATGTGAGGATTCTCATCACTCCAATATTGGACATTCTGTTTATTGACTGCGCCATGCAGTTAAAAACTACATTCGTCACTAAAGCAAATATTTTTTATGAGGTTTGGGTTTGCGTTTATCATTTGCGTCATAATTTCGCAAAACTGTAATCTCCTGTCAGGATCATCGTCCACAAGCTCCTGAAGTATCTTCATTTTATAGGGATGGAATTTAAAAAGTTTTGTCACTTTGCGTACCGATGAATACGAAAGTCCAGTGGTCATAGCAATCTGACGCAAAGAACTGGTTGAATCGAAAGTAAAGTTCTCCACCACTTCAATCTGAGCCATTTCATTAACTATTCTGTTACCTTCTCTCTTCATATTTTTCACCGATCCTGTTGCTTGAAACTTCCGCACAAGTTGCGTGACATATTTGTGCTCCATTCGCTTATCTGGATGTCTCGCATTAAAAACTCTGGCAGTGGCGCGGGCACAATTCTGCTCCTCACCATAAATGAAAATAACTTCTACCCACTCGGAAATAGTGTAAACCATTTTTCAAGGAATAAATCAATTGACATACCAACTGACTGCAAACTACTTGAATTAAATCTAATCCGTCAAAACGCCTTGTAAAGATGCGCAAAAAATTGCACATAAAAATGCATACAAAAAGAGCGATAGCGCGATATCACTCATCAACCGTCTTAAAAAACTGAAGCAAAAAATTTAAGTGAATTTACGACAGGAGATAAATTGTTGAATGAGGAAGGATATTATTCTCAACGGTGGTCATTTTAAGAATCTATTATGATGTATGTAATTTAAATCTATTTATTGCAATTTGTCTTTTTTCTTGAACCACCCTATACAAAACGAAATAATTCTTACATGGTCGTATGGTAAATGCAAAAACCTTTCTATTGAAGGTTTTTGAGGTGGGGGCTGGTGGGGCCATGGGGTTGATCCGACAAAATCAGTTGTGATCTAAAAATTGTGCCCCCCTAAGGATAAAAATTGACCTGTTTTTGGATTTTACCTGAATCAAGACGAGAACGAAGTTATCGAGGGTGGATCCTTTTCAAAAAATCACCCTGTATACTTTTTTAAATAAATAAACTCTACTAACAAAGCAATTAAAAAACAAACAAATCATTACCTGTAGGTTGTTCAGTTTTCTTCAATGTATTAACTGAAATTGTAGAGGAAATATCAATCCTAATTACTTGTTCTGTTTGTGGACTTGGAGGTTTCGAAAATGAAAATTTAATGCATTTTTTCAATTTGCGCTTCATGTGTTTTTTAGATAACTTGTGATGTTTTTTATTCTCAACTTGATAACTTTCCTCTTTATTTTGCGATTTTCGCCAAAGTTCTTCAATATCTGAATTCATTTCGAAACTGTTTGAATCTTCTTTTGTAGTATCTAAATTACCTAACGAATCTAAAATTTCAGTAATATCATACGCGTTTTCGTCTAAGACTTCGGCGTTATTGTGTGGTCCTTTTTTATTTGCAGATTTCAATCTAGGCTTCTTCTTCGACCATTTATCTAAAGAACAACCTGAGTTATAGCAAATTGCATTCTCGGGTAATTTTATTGTTTTAACCGATATCTTGGGATATTCTCGAGGATCTTCAAGAAGTTTCCTTACAAACGATAATGAATATCTGAAATAACATTAATATTTATTTTCCTAACTAGTGTGGATAGTGATACTGGGTATAATGAAATAAATAACGGCCAATAGAATAAAATCCAAGATGCGTGAACTTGGCACCAAATGATTGATCATCGTTTACGTATTATTGCTCTTGATATAATTTTTTTACTCACTCTGTTTTCTAAATATATCGAAAATACTTTTCGAGGACAAAAGTAAACATTTTCAAAGTTTAATTCTATAAAATTAGAGCCTGACAGGGTAGAAACTGAGAAATGTGTAATAATCCTAGAGTTTTAGTATGAATGTGCTTTGAACCATATTATCCTAATTCAGACATGGTGTTTCATTAAGAGTGGCGTATTTCAGAAATAAATAATTTTGTGGTGCGCTTCTGCTTGCTATTATATTCTTCACACAGTAGTCTAGGAAGAGTTATATGTATGGGTTTACTTTCAAGAAACCAAAATTTTTAATTTTCATCCAAATTTAAAAATTTTTGTACCAAAATCCTTCTCATCAAAATTTAAACAACTTTTAAAAATGTGCATTCGTCCGTTCGTCCCACAGTGGGACAATTAGCAATTTTAGGTAATATTAATTATAAATTTAAATCTTTTTCAGAACGATTAATTTTCAAATAAAGTAAGTCGTAGAATATTTAAGAGGAAAATTTACATTACAAACTGAGAGACCTGCGGGGCAACGGTATAGTTTAGTAGGTATAAAAATTACAACAACTTAAGGGTGAAATCTAAATACTACAAAATTATTTCCGAGAATAAATAAAATTAGCATTCATTCATAATTTTAACAATTGCATGTAGATACGAGGGATACATATTCTAAACTCGAACGCGAGAAGTTAAACAAAGGAACCAAAAAATATTCCACAATAGCACAAAATAAAATGTATTTTACATAATTGATACGCTGAGAGTAGAAAAGCGTCCATAAGTAGATAGACAAAGCTACTACGGGGACACATGGGGAATTCAATGTCTAAGAGTAAGAGGTACATATTGTGAGACAAAGTGAGGGGGAGTTTTAACGTCAAACAAAAAAAATCATGCGATTGCCAAAAAGACCTAAGCGTGTTTCTCGGCTACTATTGGTCCGATTCAAACGGAAAAACGGCATTATGTAGAGAACGCGGCATAGATGAACATTGAAGAAAAAAATCCTGCGCAGTAACAATGCCAAAAGGACCTAAGCGTGTATCTCGGCTATTATTAGTCGGATTTAAACGAGAAAAGTTATCAGTATCTTTAGGCAGACAGTCAACGATCCACAGGATAGATAGATATTTTCCTGTATATATTTTTACATCATAATATGTCATAGATATTAACAACTTAGCCTAACAATAGGTTACATTTTTACAGGATATGTAACCGCATGAAATGATAATATTGCTCTGCTTTGAACAACGTCTCATTAATAGTTATTCTTGGCCATAGAACCTATTTTATTAACGCTTTGATTACCTATATTAATTTTTATGTTTTTAGCTACGTCTCATTGGTAGGTATTGATAGTAAATGATTTTAACCTATTTTAGCGCTTTGATTACCTACGAGGCTGGGCAGAGAAATAATCGGCCTCGTCAAGAGTTGGCGGCGCTAGGAACAAATGCAATTGTTTTTCGTAAAAACTATCTTTCAAGTGGCTTCTGTCAAATTTTCAGCGAGCTGCGTCACTTAGTTTGTACTTGACAGTGATTGAAGGCAAACAGATTTTGCATTTTTACAAAAATTAATAAAATCGAATATCGCGCAGTGATTAGATTCTTGTTTTTAAAAAAGAAAACGAACGATAAGATCAAAATTGAACTGGATAATGTGTATGGGGACTGCACCTTCGTTATCAACAATAAAATATTGGACTGCCGAATTTAAACGCGGTCGTACGATAATTTTTGATGATGAGCGTCCAGGCCGTCCAAGAGAGGTCACCACACCAGAAGTGGTCGATAAAATCCATGGTATGGTAATTGACGGTCGATGGGTAAGAGTGTGTGAGATTGCTGAGGCTGTGGGTATCTCACGTGAACGAGTGAAGAATATATTGCACGAATATTTGAGAATGACGAAGCTCGCTGCCAAATGGGTGCCGCGTATGCTCAATACCGACAACAAGCGAAACCGTGTGAGTGTTTGTTAATGTTTAACCACAACAAGAAGGACTTTTTGCGCTGTTTTGTAACCGTGGATGAAAAATGGATTCATCACAATACGCCAGAGACGAAGGAACAGTCAAAGCAGTAGGTTTCTCAAGGCGAGTCAAAGTCAAAGAAAGCCAAGGTGTATCTGTCTGCCAACAAGGTCATGGCCACAGTTTTTTGGAATGCGCACGGTATTATTCATATCGATTACCTTGAAAAGGGCAAAACCATCACCAGCGATTATTATTCAAAGCTGTTGGACCGATTCGACGACGATTGGAAGCAAAAACGACCGCATTTAGCGAAGAAGAAAGTGCTCTTTCACCAGGACAACGCACCGGCGCACAAATGTGCAGTCGCAATGGCAAAACTATATAAATTGCGTTACGAATTGGTTCCTCATCCGCCATACTCCACAGATTTGGCGCCCAGCGACTATTATCTGTTTCCAGACTCGAAAAAATAGCTCGGTGGTAAGAGATTTGAGTCAAATGGGGAGGTCATCGCTGCGACATAGGCCTATTTTAAGGACTTCGAGAAATTGTATTATTTGAAGGGCATCGAAAAATTGGAGAATCGTTGGACAAAGCGTATAGAGCTTAAAGGGGACTACGTTGAGAAATAAATTGAGTTTTGCCAAAAAAAGTTTGGTTTTCTTGCCTAGGCCGATTATTTTTTAGCCCAGCCTCGTATATTAACTTTTTTTTAAACAATTGAAAATTTTCTTTGGTTTGATCGTATTTGGCTGCATTTATGTGTTGCATTTCTTGTATAATTTCTTTTTGATTTCAAAGGTATTTACGTGCTTGTTTTATTGACTTCTTAGAACAAACCATAAACATTCTTAAGCCAAACACCCTGTAGAAAAATAGTTATAATCTTAAAAGGTGAAACTGTAGAAATAATATCCACTGTATATATTTTTATCACTGAATATATGCGGTTATTGCCATGGAAAAAATGTTTCTAACAATACTTAAAAATTGATCAGAAATACCTTAAAATATTATTTAAAAAAATTATGATGTAATATTATTTTTTCAAAAAAATTTTATATTTGTAGATTTACAAACTAATACCGGAACTCGTATATGGCTGTAATCTTGGATCCTGAGGATCGTCGACTGTCTGCCTAAAGATAACTGATAACTTTCCTAGTTTAAATCCAACCAATAATTGCCGAGATACACGCTTAGGTCTTTTTGGCATTGCTACTGCGCAGAATTTTTCTCTTAAATGTTAATCTATACCTCATTCTCTATGAAACGTCAAACGTCAAACGAAACATTAAACGTTAAACAAAAACGTCAAACAAAAATCAAACGTCAAACGAAATCGTCATGTAAAAACGTCAAACGAAACGTCACACGAAACGTCAAACGAAACATCAAACGTCAAACGAAAACGTCAAACGAAACGTAAAACGAACCGTCAAACGTAAACGTCATGCGAAACGTTAAACGATACGTCAATTTTCTTTTCAACGTTCATCTATGCGTTGTTCTCTACATAATGCCGTTTTTCCCGTTTGAATTGGACCACTAATAACCGAGAAACATGCTTAGGTACTTTTGGCATTACTACTGTGTAGGACTTTTCTCTTCAACGTTTATCTACAATAGTGCAAAAATTAAGGGAACAAAAAAATCTCGATTTTTTGCGATTTTTCGAGTGGCTGTATCTTTGGTAAAAATATTCGTACGTGAATGAAAAAAAAAGCAATTTGAAGCTTGAAGTGTCTAGTTTATGGATCTTGCGGTAAAAAAATTTTCCAACCCACAAATCAGGATTTAGTGTTAATGGTATTATCCTTTTCCCAAAAAGTTATTTCTCTACTGCATATTCCTTCTACAGTCAGCACTTTAGCTCCTTATATGGACATTTTAACTGTATCATAGAGTTTTGTTTTTTGTTTTAAACTCCATCTTGACTGTCAACAACATAATCAAATTCGGAATCAATAAAATGCTCACATTTAAAAACTTTTTCTTCTAAATAAATTTCCAAATCTTATTTTGCTCTAGATTTATTGTCCATACCATATTGGGTGGCTTTAGCAAAAAATAATAGATTTTATGAGATTTTTTAAAGAAAGCGTTTCGTTTTTTTACAAATGGCTCCACATTTTGAAGTAGTGACACGTTTTCGGCTTTCATATATAGTGATAATGACCAAGGACTCTTAGTATCGGATCCTAAACTTATTGCTAATGCTATTGCTATGCAGAATTTATGAAGAATAACTTTTTGCATAAAACAAATAATCAAAAAGTTCCAATATGGTGTCGACTTAAGTGCACACTGTATATTAAATTAAAAAAAAAATATATATATATATATTAATATAATTTAAAACTTTAAAAAAATCATATATCAAAAACGGAAAGCAATATTAACACTTTTTAGTCAAAATCAAGTTCTATAAGAAGATGAAGCCAATTAATACTAAAAACAAAATTTGAATAAAAATAGGGGGTTAAGAAGGTTAAAATTTAAAAAAAATTTATATATCACAAATGAAAAATAATATCAACTTAAAATTTTCAGTAAAAAAGCAAGTTCTGAGCAAATACTCATCAAAATTAAAAAAAAGTTAATATCTTTAAAATGATAAGAGATATCATTTTACGATTTTGACAGGTTATTAAGTCATCTTATTTGCCTTTTTCTAAGCCGTTTAAAATTATAACAATGTATTTGAAATTTCTTAAAAAAATCATAAATAGCGCTCGAAATTCTAGGTTGTTCAGTATCCGAAATAAGGCTGGTCGGCATCACTATTTATAGATGGAAGGTGTATCTATCTTTAAACGGTCAGCATAATGCATTCATCCATAAATAATAACAGATAATTAAGTCAATAAATAAATTAAATGAATTTGAATAATAAGAATTACCCATAATTTTTCGAAGAATGATAATCTGTTTCTTCACAGCACTTTCGACATTGTTCTTTAAAATTGGATTTTGTACCATCTTTTCTACTGTATAATTTCATAGGAGTACAGTTCATGGTTCCTAAAAAAACAGTAATAAATGTGATTTTTTTGTATTTGCAATTTTTTAGTATTTAATACAAAAATATTATAATAACCATCTCTTGAATATGCAAGTATTTAACGGTTAGATAATGGTCAGTCTAGATAGGGTCAGTCTAAACTAAAATACATCAGTTTATTTTTTTTTTAATTGAATTATTAAAGTTTCATTTAAGTTAAGCATTCCCTGTATTTAAAGTTAATAATTTTGGGAGATTTTTAAATTTAAATGAAAAACAAAAATATACTATTTGTTAATTAGGGATTAGAATTTAACCAATGGTTAACAGCTACCTTACTTCCCCAAATTAAATTTTATTACAAAAAATAATATCGAACATAAATACCCTATTGTATAGTAGGTATATTTATAAAAAATATAAACTTTTTTCATTATTATTATTATTTGGTGCTATATATCAAACTTTTGAAAATTGAACACAATAGAACTTCCGCTTATAAAAAGAAACTAATTTAATAGCGCAAATGTATTCTCAAAACTAGAAACTGTAAAAATTAAAGCGTACATAATATTTTGGTTCCAGGCAGCGTCATCCCTGAATAAAATTTGGGGGAAACTGGTGTATTTTTTTTTCTACAAATCTACATTTTTACAAGAAAATCTTAATTATAGCTAACATTTAAATATACAAAGGTTGTGTTTTATTCCCTATTACAGAATTACCCTCTACTTAGGTATGTTATATGAGTATATAACACTGTCATTACATATTTTTTAAATAAAATCCTTAGATATCAAATCTGTAGTCTGGCTAACGAGCACAATTGGCCTAAGTACCGTGGAGCTACATAACCCTCCTCCAGGTACAGAACTTATTGCCCAACAAGCAAAACAGTACTATAAAGGTTGATAAAACTCTTACACAACGTAAATAAGTAAATCCTATGCGTTTAAAACCATCTATATAGGGTGGACGATCAGTAACGCTTCGGTCTTTGGAGTGAAAACTATTTTATTTTTTTTAAATATGTTTGCACAGTAAGACGTATATCAGAAAAGACAAGAAAGTGATACATATCAAAGTTAGTTTTTTATGGTATATCCTGTATTTTATTTTATATTTGAATTGTCCTCGATTATCCCATGATAAAAATACCTAATAGTATGAGAATATACATAAGGCGCACCGGAGAGAATATGGCTATGCCATTAGGAAAACCAAAGAAAATTCCTGGAAGAAATTCTGTGACGGCATTGAAAACCTTCCAGAATGTGCCAGGCTCAGGAAAACTCTACAGAGAGATAAGCAAGGATGCATGGGATCTCTGACAAATCAACAAGGGGAACTCACAAAAACAAAGAAGGAGACTTTAGATTTGCCACTAAAGTCACACTTTCCTGGATCTGAAATTACTCTTGACCAAGAGAACAGGAGTACAGAGGCGCTAATTTCTAAGGCCTCAAAAACAAACTGGTCTCTTGCAAACATAATAGTAAACAGAACAAAACTTGTGTGGAAGATAAATTCCTTTCAACCATACAAAACAGCTGGACCTGATGGTATAATCCCGGCACTTCTACAAAAGGGCCAGGAAGTACTGGAGAGAGCACTGTGTAAACTATTCTGAGTTAGTATAGTCCTCGAATATTTTCCACAAAGCTGGAGGTGTGTAAGAGTAGTCTACATTCCCAAACCCGGGAAAGCGTCTTACGAGGAGACCAAATCTTTCAGACCAATCAGATATATACGGCACGATGTTCTACGGAATAAACCGATACATCGATACCAGTTTGCCTACCAATCTAAAAAGTCTTGCGATGCTGCCATACATAGGCTAGCTCAACAGGATGAACAAACATTGGAAAGGAAAGAAATAGCACTAAGAGTCTTCCTAGATATAGAAGGAGCCTTTGACTCGGCTTTATACAATTCAATACTGGGATCTATGCACAGGTGTGGAGTAGGGTCTCGTCAATACACAAACTGTCACCTGGCACTATCACTTTTTTGAAGTTTGGTATGAGTTTTTCTAAAAATGGTGTCAGTTTATAGAGTCTCAATTGTTTGTCACTAGTTTCGTTATCACTAAAGTGTAAATTAGCCAGTAACAACTCAAATCTGTTGCGCGTCATAAGACTTGATATTTTATTTGAGTACAACGCATTTTTAGACCAATAAGCACTTAGCTTTGGTAACTTTTTTAGTCCCATCCATATAAGTATAGAAAAAAGGTTTTTATTTCTTCTTTGTTTGTATTGGTCCACTTATTTATTCTTGCTCTTGGGCCGTGTCCACCTTTAGTAATTTTTTGGCGAGCGTATCTGTTGGTTTCTTCAACGATTAATTCCAAAATATCATTGTCCATGAAAAGTTGAAAAAATCGTGAGGTTTTTTTATCAAACATTTCAAAATAATCATTTGTAAAACCTGAATCTTGAATATTACAGGTAATATTGTGTAACTTCTGGCCATTAACTTTTTTCCATGACAGTGGTTCGCCTTGGTCAACACCCAACTCTTCTTCTGAAGAACTTTCCTCCTCCGCGATTTAATATTGCAATATAACGGCTTCAATTATGTCGTCTATTCTAGAACTCCCGCTCATATTTTTTGAAGACGAGGGCATATCTTTGTTGCTTGGGAATAATTTTGGTTTCTTTATTTGTGGAATATCATTTGACGAATTACTGGATCTGTCATCGTCACTTGAGGCTGTATAGTTTTTATCACGACATTGTTTATGGTGCAACAATCGACTAGACACTAAAGAATGAACAACCGCGCAAGTGTACGGCATCGGAAAAGCTAAAACAAACGAGTCGCGACCCGATTTTGTTTATGTGAGAAGCAAGTGTAGACCACACGGCTACGTGAAGTAGAAATTATTATTTGGGCCACGTGGTGCATACTTGCTTCTCAAAAGTAAAAATACCAAAAAATAACTAAAAACCTAAAAAAAGTATAAAATTGGAAAACAACGATTTAAAATGTTAAACAATTCATTTTTTACTTATTTAGTAGTTTGGCTCAACAAAGTTAATTTTTTTATCTCATGGTGACAGTCAACGTGTTAAAGGGGTTAATATTTTCCGAAAACTACTAAAGCAAAAAAATATTCTTTCGGTTGTAAATAGAAAAAAAATTATCATAAATATATGCTACAAACCCCATTCTGCTATATCTCATAGAAACAGAAATACAGCACTGGTCATTGTAGCTTTAGTATCAAGCTAGCATGGCCAATATTTCTGGGTAACGGCAGGAGCAAAAAAATTAAAATTTGGTTACAAAAAAAAAAACAAAAAATTAGCCAAAAAATATAGTATAAGTCGCTTTGCGGGCTTATGACTTTGCCATAAAATTGTATTGATTTCAATGACCTGTGTAGTGCTAAAGAAACGATTGAAAATCAATTTTTTTGCTGTAAAAGGTTTTCGATATCAAAATGTATGCCTGTTTAGTTTACCATTAAAAACAAATCTGTATAGGGTCAGTCAAAGCTCAAATACATCAGTTTCTCTCTTTTTTTTAATTGAATTATTAAAAGTTTCATTTAAATTATGCATTCCCTACTTTTAAAGTTAATAATTTTGGAAAATATCTTCTATAGGATGGATGATACGCCAGTGAAAATATATATATATATATATATATATATATATATATATATATATATATATATATATATACTTTTACAGGATGAATCAAAATGTATAGGGTCCTTAAAAATTTTTTTTTATACATTCGATGAATTAACTATCAATATATTTATTAATAACCCTGTAGTCAATGAATTGGATAATTATACATATGGTAAAACACAAAAGTCCTAGAATAATATTCGGAACAACTTTTTCAAATAACTTTTTCTGATAACTCTAACGCGAAGAAAAATATCGAAAATTTACCCTGTTTGTGGATTCGCAGAAGACCACGTTTAAAATTTAAATTTCAGTTAAGTGTCTTGAAAAATGTGAACTCTCACCCTGTATGACTGTGCAAAATTTCAAATCTGTATTAATTTAGATAGCCAAAATATAGGGGTGTCTTCATATTAAATGCGACACTGTATATATATGTATATCAAAAAGAAAGTAAGAAAGCCATTTCCATTTATTCCAATTAATGCTAAATATTTTTTTGCATATCTATATAAAATGTGTTCTATTTTAAATTATACCTACGTAATTAAAATTGTGTAAATAAAACTTAAAAATGTGAATTTTTAAATAATCATGCAAATATTACCTACCCCAAAATCTAGGCTAAAACCGTATTGTTGGCGAGGAGTAGTTATAAAGAAGAATAGGAGTTCTACTTGCTGCCGCGAATGGAAGTTCTCTGGAATTTAAAAACGCGTGTGTATTTTTCAGCAGTCTTAAGCGCCTGCTTATTACCGAGCACGCAATCATAGCCTAACACTGGGGTAGTCATTTGCCGATGTGATATCAAATTATTGCACATTAGTTTTTACAGGGTGGAAAAATTGCGTTTACTTAAAAATTATCGATAATATGCTGTTCGATTCTTTTTTAAATTGAACTTAGCTGTAAATGTTTAATATTATTTAAATAATAAGCTTTTATTGCACCTGATACATATATCTATCAGCTATTTTATCTTAACCTAAATGAATCAAACGCTCAAACCTAAGAACTCCTTTTTTAGCGCGTCTCTGTTTTCTTGGTTTGGCTTATTTTTTCATTTGTGCTAAAACGTACACTATTTCATTATAATTTGCTTTTTAGTCATTTTCAATATTAACTCACACAATATCTGAATAATATCGATATTCACATGTTTATTAAGCCTAGCTTCGTGTTTTTTGGCATCTCTTTCGATTTCTTTTTTAACGGTGTCTATCTTTAGATCTATGTAAATTTGTATTCAGAATATACTAGGAAGCATCCACTGTATTTCGGTGTATTTTATTTTAAAATCTTTGAATGATATCCACCTTATAGTTGGTTCAGCACAACACCAAATTTCATACAGGCTTTAAGACTTGCTTATAGATGAGCAATTTATTATACACAAGTGACGAAATATCTTTACTAAGCTGTTGAATTTGTATTTTATAAAAAAAAACACTTTGTATGAAACCAACAGAAATATTTTTTAAGTGTTAAATACTTTTGGAATGAATAGGTAGAATCTACAGCAAAATGACCCAGTACTTCAATTTGTACATCTTCGTAGAAGACTCTGGGCATTTTTCAAATTTTCGTTCTAAATCTATGATGACCTGATGGCTAATGTTTTGATTAGGACTCTATTTCGCTTTAAACACTTGAGCTGTTCTTCAAGCACACCTGTTATGGGCTCCGAAAAATAAATAGAAATTTTATTCGTTATTGTAGGGAATGCATCATTTTAAACTAACTCGTAATTGTAATTGTACTGAATGTTGTTTCTCAATTTGTTGGGATTAGTAAGTTTTTTAAATTGTTATAAAACATTTAATTTTTCTTGTTCTGCTCAATTTGTTTGTAGAATTCTAATGTCGAAAGTGCTAGGCGAATTATGAATGACAGGACTATGTTAACATAGTCCAAATCTGCACATTTTAAATTTAAAAAGTTTACTTAGTTTTATTTCTTAAACTATTAAATTGAAAATTCGAAGATAGTTAAATTAAAACACAAAAAAGTCAATTCACAAACCAAAGTTGCATTCCACGATTCATTCATTCATTCAACAAAAAGATGACGAAAGAGATCCCGAAAAACTTGCCAAAGTATTCCCTCTAGGATGAGTCAGACGAGGGACCTAAGGAAGACAGTTATTAATCAATTGTAAGACGCTTAAAGGGAAAAGCAAAAGTAGGTCTCTGAGAGTTCAGACTCGAGTTAAAGTTGTTTTTGCGGCTTGTATATAAAAATGAACGAAGATTCATCGCATCCTTTACCTTTCTTGGGAGAGGTCGGGAATCGAGTGAGAAGTCTAAGGGAACTTCAACGATTAGATTACGTTCTTTGGGTAGCGCGTATACTAAAACTTTTTCCGATACATTTATTTATATGCAGGATGTTTCATTGGAAAATGGAAATAAGTTAAAGGTGAATAAAGATCAGCAAATTTTAAATATACTATCTTTATAACTAAGATACAGAGTGTTTTAACGATTTAGATAATTTATTTTTAGGGTCAGACGTAATTAACCACTATATCTTTTTTATATTTGGTACACGTTTTGTAACTACTATCCAAACAAATTAAGTAAGTCCGGATTAACATAAATTAATAAATTGTTTTATCCTCAAAACTTATATAAAACTGAATTAAAACGTAATTTGAAAGTTACTGAAGCCTCTCTACCCTCAGTATTGCATTTATGTCGACCAAATACTCTTTATACCCCCACTTATAACACTTTTCTACACGTTTGCGAAAATGCGTCTGCTACAACATTATCTTTTCCTTTAATATAATCAATTTCATAATCATATTCAGATAGAAGTAACTTCCACCGAATTAATTTTGAATTAGGTTCTTTTAAACTCTTTAACCATTTCAATGGATCTTGGTCATTTTAAACCTTAAAATGTTTTCCAAAAAGATAAGGACAAAAGTACCTTATTCCCCATACGATAGATAACAGTTCTTTTTCAATTACTGAATAATTTACTTCATTAGGGTTTAATGTATGACTTACGTAAGAAATAGGTTTTCCACACTGACTTAATACTGCTCCAACGGCATATTGACTAGCGTTAGTTGTTAGTGTAAAAATCTTTGTAAAATCGGGATGTGCTAATACAAGTTCATTACATAAAATAATTTTACAAGTTTCAAACGCTTGAATAAATTGTTGTGAATTAACTACCTTTTGACCTTTTCTAAGACAAAGAGTCATTGGTTTAGTAAGTTTAGCTAGGTTATTAATAAATTTTCTATAAAGTCCAATCATACCCAAAAAACTTTTAATCTCTTTGCGAGTTTTTGGCAAAGGCATTTTAAGAATAGCATCGACTTTTTTTGGATTAGGATTGATACCATCAGAAGTTATAACATGACCTAAAAATTCTGTTTCTTTTTTTTTTAAATTCACATTTGTCTAATTGAATTCCTGAAATTTCTTGAAAATTTCTTTCAGATTTAAAATATATTCATCCAATGTTGTAGAAAAAACTATTAGATATATCATCCATATAAACCATGCATATTTTACCAATATGATCATTTAAGACTTCATTAATCATTCTCTAAAACGTTGCTGGTGCATTTTTAGGCCAAAAGGCATTCTTAAAAATTAAAGTTCAGTTGAAAAAGTAGTTTTTTCAATACTATCTTCGTGCATATTAATTTGATGAAATCCGCTATTTAGATCCAACGTTGGGAAATACTGGCATTTGCTAAGTTTCTCTTGCAGGTCATCAGTATTTGGGATTGAAGAGTTTTACTGTTCAAACGGCGGTAATCAATGACCACTCGATATTTATCAATGCCACTGGTGTCAAGACGTTTTTTTACAATCCAGACATTACTAGACCAGGGACTGGGTACTATTACGAATAATACCATCCTCTAGCATTTTTTCTATTTGTCTATTAATTTCCTTTTTTGTGAATTTCTGAAATTCTATAAGGTTTTGAATATATTGGATCTTCATCAGTTGTTTGAATAACATGAGTAGTTCGAGTAGTTGATGAAAGAAGTTCATTGGGGTATTGAAAAATTGTAAAAAAATTATATATTTTTCGTCTTCATCTAAATGTTCAAGATTATTTTTCAACTTATAAAGACCATCGTCTCTGAAGGAGTATTTGCGTTGGGAACCAAATGCAATACACAAATTCCTCTAGAGTACCCTGTTGTCAACGCTTCAACCATATGTAACACACAACACAATCTAGTGTAGTATGTGTGAAATCTTAGGAAAAATCATAGAAACTCACGGAAAATCTATGCGCCGGTAACGCATACCTCTAGAAAATTAAAGAAAAGCGCAGAAAGTCATAGGATCTTGGACACCAATGCTTTTTAAATGGAATACGTGTAGTTCACTCTTGAGAGTAAAGTGCTGGTGTGGACATTTAAGTAAAGATTGGACAAATATTGTTATAATTTAAATGGGGGAAAGTTATTTGTAATAGGGTAAAGTCAACATTGGACAATGAAAATAAAAAATATTTTGTTTTAAAATTATATTTTTAAAGTAACAGTATTAAATATTTACAGTAACTCAATGTGTTTCAAAATCTCTTTGAAGCTCGGCTTTTTTATTTAGGCCCATTTTCAGTAAACTTGTAATTAGTTTCTTTTTCTTAATATGTTTTTTTTTAATTATTCCTAATTTCCATTCCCCGTTCTGTGTTTTAAAATTATCTTTGTTTCTCGTTAGCTTCTTCCCTCCGCCTTATTCCTTCTATCACATCTACATGTAGATTTATCATGAAGTTCGTGTTCAGACGTGTCTTTTAACACCTTCAAATGCTAATTCTGAAATTTCTGTGCGTACTAAGCAATACTGTTTTCCTCGGGAATGTAACCAATCTTGTTTGAATACTCTTCTATCGTAATGAGAATGAGATGTACCTCTAAGACCATCTCCATCCCTTCTAAGCGGCTTTTGTCTATCAGCACAGGTGATGTATCTGAGGACACCAACAGCATGGTCCAAGCAAATTATTTTCTTAAAAGTTGTTTTTGAATGGAGTGATGTACCAGTGCGCTGTAGTTTTTTCTTGTAGGCTAACATTGTAGATCCATTAGTAAAATGTATTAAAGCGTGCAGATTTTAATGTGCTGTACTACTATCGTCTGCTATTAGATGACATCGACATTTAATATTTGGAGCACAAGCAAGTAAATTAAAGTTCTTTTTATTTAATATTAAATGATACCATTCTTTAGACAACTCTTCGTAACCTTGTGCCATTTCCTTGGCGACAAAGCGTTAATTTCATTTAGTAAAATAATTAGTTTTTGACACTGAAGACATTTTTTGGAATTTTTAGAGAAGCTACTCGTAGAAAATGTCTCAGTAGACTGGAAGAGTCTTTAACATAGAAAAATAAAAAGAGAAGGTTTGAATAAATGGCGGGATTTGTTTCCTTGTTGGTAGTTGAACCGTAAGCGCTTAGCGCGCTGCTATCACTAAATTCAAACCCGTTTTACATCCATAAAAAAATATGTTTTCAAAAATAATGAGAAAGAAATCAATAATTTTACTGATTTACCTCTTTAAATTTCACTTTAATATAATATGTGATCAAATACAGGGATAATCGTTAATAAATTTAAAGTTAAAGCTAAATTTAAATATTATTATATTAGGGTAAAAAGCAGTCGAACTATTTGAGAATTGTTTATTTATTTAGTAGGTGTAAAATATTAATTTGTTGATGTTTTTACTGGTGAAATTGTAGAATTTAACCAGAAATATTAAACCACTTTCATCCTATTTTAGATGTAAATATTTTATTTTATTTCGATCTGGAACTATTATTTCATTTGTGGATGATATGGTTATTACATACGTAGAAAAAGCCTGGAAAGAAGTGAAAGAAAAAGCTGAGAGTGGCCTTGTCAATATTCACAAATGGTTTCAATCGAATTATTTAACAATGAATATCTTGGCATCTATGTTGACAGTTTTCTAAAGTGGGACATCCAAATAATATCGATTTGGAAAAAAACTAAGAGGTTTACTATACTGTTTCTACCAGTTCAGAAACTTCTTAGGATTGTCGTATAAAAAATTCAATAATATAGAAACAATTCTTTACTATGGTATTCTAGGATGGGGAAACGTACCTAAAACAATTAAAACTTTTATAAAAAATCTGATGTGTCCAACACATGACTTTCCTATCTAGTTATTATAGGCTTTTTCCGGTTATTTTGTACAACCTATTGCAGCATCTCTATAAATGTTTAGAGGATAAACTAAATATATACATTGTCCACATACATCTACCTCGAAACATTTTTCTATAAATATTCATTGAAAACGATAATACTGAAAAATTTAAATTTAGCACTTTTCCATTACGGTCCATTTTAGAAAAATCATGTATAAACAAAAATTATAGAGATCGATATCGCTTTTAGTTCAACAATTTTCATAAAAATCGGAATTTTTCACATTTTGTCAAATTTCTCGGATACGGACCATTTCAGGAAATTTTGACATAAAACAAAAATTATAGATAATAATATTAGAAGTAACTTTTATTTGAACGATATTCTTCTCCAAACATAAATAACAGATATATTCCATAAAATATAAAAACGGCCTCCCATAAAGTACCCCCCTAGATGTTCCGACTTTGTCCAAAATCTTATCATTTCACGTCAGGCCGAAATAAACCTTAAGTTTAAAATTTAATGTTTTTTTCTTTATCCTTTTTTGAGTTTTCTTCAAAATTCTAAATTTACACATTTTCTCAAATATCTCGAATACGGTCCATTTTAGAAAAATTATGCATAAAACAAACAACTTTTATTTGAACAATTTTTATAAAAAAATATTTTTTTTACATTTTGTCAAATTTCTCGAATACGGACCATTTAAGGAAAATTTTGTATAGAACAAAAATTATAGATAATTATATTAGAAGTAACTTTTATTTGAAGAATTTTCTTCTCCAAACGTAAATAACAGTTATATTCTATAAAATATAAAAATGACCACCAGATGTTCCGACTCTGCCCAAAATCTTATCAGTTCATTAGACGCTGGAATAAAGCTTAAGTTTAAAATTTGGTGTTTTTCTGTGTATCGGTTCATGAGTTATGCGACCTACAGACACACACACACACACACACACACACACACACACACACACACACACACACACACACACACACACACACACACACACACACACACACACACACACACACACACACACACACACACACACACACACACACACACACACACACACACACACACACACACACACACACACACACACACACACACACACACACACACACACACACACACACACACACACACACACACACACACACACACACACACACACACACACACACACACACACACACACACACACACACACACACACACACACACACACACACACACACACACACACACACACACACACACACACACACACACACACACACACACACACACACACACACACACACACACACACACACACACACACACACACACACACACACACACACACACACACACACACACACACACACACACACACACACACACACACACACACACACACACACACACACACACACACACACACACACACACACACACACACACACACACACACACACACACACACACACACACACACACACACACACACACACACACACACACACACACACACACACACACACACACACACACACACACACACACACACACACACACACACACACACACACACACACACACACACACACACACACACACACACACACACACACACACACACACACACACACACACACACACACACACACACACACACACACACACACACACACACACACACACACACACACACACACACACACACACACACACACACACACACACACACACACACACACACACACACACACACACACACACACACACACACACACACACACACACACACACACACACACACACACACACACACACACACACACACACACACACACACACACACACACACACACACACACACACACACACACACACACACACACACACACACACACACACACACACACACACACACACACACACACACACACACACACACACACACACACACACACACACACACACACACACACACACACACACACACACACACACATCATCGCGAAAATAGTCAAAACGGATTCAGGGGACCTCAAAACGTAAAAATCCGTCGAAAACTCGAGGTCGAAAAAAATCATGATTCCTATACTTTCCTTATATCTGTATACAGATAGGAAAGTAAAAAGGGTTTCTATACGCAAAATTGGAGCATTTTTTGGCAGTCCATATTATTAGCAATTAAAAATCTAAAAAATGTCAATCCAAATCTAGGTCGCTGCTTACTACTATGTAAGCTATTTATGTCTTTGACATATTAGTTAAAGTAATAATTTAATTCCAAGTTTCACCATTTCGGCGAGATCAAACAATAACGAAAAGACTGTTAAAATTGGTTAGCAATAAATATTAATATCTATTAATTAACGAAATATTCTATGCATGTATACGTATTATACAAGGTGGTCCATAAGTGTAAAAAAGTTCCGGCACTATTGGAAATGTAAAATACATTTACAGAACGGTATGCAACATTAAATTCCGTATTTTAAAATTATATTTAAATATACTTCAATAACTTCAGTTCGGAACAAACTTGTGTTTTTTAAAGTAAATATTTTTGAATGATTTTTAAATTTAAATGGCATTAACTTTGAAATACCGAAAAAATCCCTAGTACTGACATTTCGTTATTACTAACGTCAATAGTTTGGCAAAATTTTTGTTTTTAAAAAGTTTTTCCGGTTTTTATTATAACCTTTATGTCTGGTACTTTCACCTATAGATATTTATTTTCTTTTTTACTCAATATAAAAGTCACTTTAGATATTGTAAGATAGTAATTCAGTTGATGATAAATTATGGCTGGTTAAATTCTAATTATTAACTAATAAACACAATGTATTTTGTATCAAGCAGTGGTAAAATTAAATTATTTTCTGAATTATTTTTTTTTCATTTAAATTTAAAAATCTTCCAAAACTATTAACTTTAGATATAGAGAATGCAAATGGAAGCAATGAGCCATGTTTTATAGATTTTATAGATATGCTGTTTTATAAATTATATTGTAATAGTTAGTCACTATATAAGTTATTCTAAATAATCAGTTTTCGAAGCAAAACTATTTATAATTAAAAATTTGAAATGTGTATATCATCGGGAATAAACCAATCAGCTTGTGTCGAAGTTTTGTTTGTCATACAGAACCAAGCTAACGAACAAACCAACACATAGAATGTCGAAGTAAATGCACATCTTAATGACACTTAAAAATTGACACCACCTAGACCACCTAACCCAACATTCATTGTTATTTTGTTTACTTTTTTTCTTGATTCTCGATTTATTTCTTTTGTCTTTGATAAATGGTTTTATTTTATTATTAATATGAGTTTGTCAGCTGGATTTACAAAAGCTGATTCAAGTGTTCTACCCATTGTAAACCAAGATATGATTACTGCATTTTCTTAACAATACTCAGTTTGTAAGTGCCAAAGTTAAGCATGTTAAGACAGAAAGGTATGTAACACTTTATTTAAACTTCTCTGGAACACACATGAGAAGGAAGTAGTAAATAAGGCCACAAAAGCCCTAATGGTATGCAGAAACATGGCATGTAAACGATGGAGATGTAACCCAAACATACTGCGATGGATGTATACTGCAATAGTGAGACCAATTATCACTTACGGGGCTATAGCCTGGAGTAACAGAACTAGTTTAGTTACTACGAGAGCTAATATCTCAAAAGTACAAAGACTAGCCTGTGTTTGCATTACTGGTGCAATGAGAACCTGTCCTACGGCCGCAATGGAGGTGATCTTAAACCTCACCCCTCTACATTTGATGATAGAGAATGTGGCAAAAAGGACACGATATAGAATGATCAGGAGCGGAGTAATCAGACGAAAGTCTACTTGCTTCAGGACTAAAGATACCTGGGACATGCCCCAGGATGAAATGCAAAAGAAGTACAGTTTTGTGAAAAACTTCAAAACCACAGAGCTGGGCTGCAAGAAAGAATGGAGCCAAGAATCCATCGCGCTTGCAACCGAAAGACGTGCTATTCAGTGGTACACGGACGGTTCCAAAACCATAGAAGGAACTGGAATAGGAGTGTATGGGCCGAGAACCAAGCACTCCGAAAGCTTGGGAAAATACCCAAGCATCTTTCAGGCGGAAATTCACGCCATCGAGAAGTGTATCCAGTTTAACATCGAGAGAAACTATCATAGACAAAAGATTATCATCATGTCCGATAGTCAAGCAGCCATCAAAGCGCTGAGTTCTTACGTAATCAGCTCAAAAATGGTATGGAGATGCCTAGAACAATTGAATGAGTAAGGCGAGAAAAATAGAGTTACTCTCACTTGGGTCCCGGGACATAACGGGGTACAGGGTAACGAGATTGCAGATAGTCTTGCAAGGAAAGGGGCTCAAACACCCTTTGTAGGACCTGAGCCGTTCTGCGGTATCAGCAGTAACATAATATTAGAAGAGATTAAAAAAGAATTGGGTAGTAGAAGAACCGATAATTGGAACAATCTCTTGAGGCTGAGACAGGCCAAGATACTTCTGGGTGAATATAACCAAAAAAGATCGGAAGCCTGCATCTGCCTGAGCAAGAACAGGCTACGTATTGTAACAGGGATCCTTACCGGGCACTGCCGACTAAAAGGACACCTAAGTAAACTGAGTGTAGTAGAGGATAGTGAGTGCAGATTCTGTGAGGAGGAGGACGAAACCTCCATTCACATCCTAACTGAATGTGTAGCACTCCAGAATCCAAGGGCACTATATCTAGGAGGATATCAAATAGAAGAGGGAGACTTACCTAACTTGAAGCCACTTCAAATCCTACACTTCCTTGAGAAAATAGGATTGGAAGGGTCGCTATAGGCATTGAGACATTTCCTTAGTGCAGTGTCGACAGAAGGGGGCACAATAGATCTTTTAGGTCGCAGTGTATTAACACCCCATTATCAACATAACATAACATAACACTTTATTTATAATTTGTTCTAATAGTTGGCTACAGTTTATATGGTACCTTATAGTAAAAACATATTTATCTCAGGTCATTAGGATTGTCGAACAGTAACAGTTTTTCAAAAATAAACATTTTATTTTTACCCTTTACCTCATTTATATGTATAAGAAAAAAAATTACTTATAATATATTAGCGTACACTGATACCCATAATATAGCACTAAAAATTGGGACGATATATCTATACCTTAAAGCAACAAGAGTCAATCTGTAATTTGAGGAAGAAAGCGTTCTGTTGGTATTTTTTTTATTTTGTGTCATTTGCATCGACTACTAAGGTCATTAGCCTCGTGTTTTGTGTAGGCTTTGTTACTATTTCCCAGTGCCACTTTAGGGACAGCACTGTTAATTAGAACCCAACAGTGAATGGTCGAGTGGGGAATCCTACCAAGGCATCAGAATTAATTTTAAATAATTAAATTAAATAAAAAAATCCCGGCCAACGGTGGGATTCAAACCTGGGACCCTTGGATCCACAGACAGAGACTCTACCTCTAAGCCACCCACCCCTTTCTGTTGGTATTATTTCTATAATTAGAAGTAAAAGTATAATTATGTATTATGTTACGCGAAATTAATTTCAAATTTATTTTTAATGACGACTTTTCCATAATCTCTCGTAAATGACCAAAATTTAATCGAATCTGAATTGCAAAAGCACAGCTTGCGCGCTGATCCCTCATTTTTCTTCTACATTCACGCTAGTGAGATATAAAACCTGCTGCTGTCGCTCAGATCGTCCTTTTGGGCTTATCGAACTACGTGGTGTGGTAGTGTGTGCCGACAAAAAAGGTAGCTACTATGAGTACTTTTCCATAATTATTTTGTCTTTTATGTATTTATTATGTGTTCACGTTGGGATAATTGTCAGGTAATGTTTCTTTCACCTTATATTTTAACATTTTACTAGATTTCGTTTGAAAACCGAATTGATCGGCATTTTGCCTTTTTTATTACCATCATGTCGATTGTTTATGTTTTATTTTATATAGATTATAGCTACCCTAATAATATTTTTAAGCTTTCTTTGATAGTTTGATATATACGCGGGGAGGCAACTAAATAATTGAATTACAAGTCACTCTGGAAATACAGTTTAAACGGAAATTTATGGCTCTTAACTTAGTTTGGCCTTATAAATAGCTTATATTTTGTTCAGATGAAGTAAAACTTATTGTTATAACTTATTTTCGCCTTATAAATATTTTATATTCTGTTCAGATGATGTAACTTTAATATTTGTCGTGATATTTGATATTCTGTTCAGACGACGATGTAAGTTTAATATTTGTCCCGTTTATGCATAAGTTCCAAACTAACATGTATATGTACTTTTACTGTTACTGATGTTTTTTTATTTCTAAACCTGTAGTGGCCCCAAGAAGCTCCAGGAAGTTCTAAGAAGTCAAGAAGTCCTAAGTTACGTAGTTGCTCAAAATAAACAAGAAGTCCGAGTTACATAGTTGCTCCTAGAAGCTCTAAGAAACAATAAGTCCCAGTTACGTAGTTGCTCCTAGATGTTAAGAGATGTTACAAGTTACGTGGTTTCTCCAACACGGTTGTCATCATATTGTTTTGCTATTCTCCATATATTATCGATGGGATTAAACTGACAATGATACGGTGGCAGACGTAAAATTTGATGACCGTAACTTTCAATAATCTGATCCACAACAAAGGTTTTTAGTTTTGCGTGTATATTTGCCAAGCGTAATAATTCTGATTTTAACATATATTGAGGAACTGGTATATGTTCCTTTGTCAACCATTCTTTAATTTTATCAACAGTCCAAGAATTCGTTGGAATTTTGTTTAATAATTCAGAATGGTAAGGTGCATTGCCTAAAATAATTACGCAGGGCTCACTTAAACCTGGGAGAAGTTTTTCATGCAACCATTTTACAAACATTTCTGTGTTCATATTATCGTGATAGTCACTTGGTTTTGATTTAGATGAAAATATTAAATCAGCACCTTCTATAAAACCCGATTTCCCTCCTGCATGTAAAATTATGTGTCGCTTCCCTTCTCCATCGGTATGTTTGATGGACTTTACGTTATCATCTTGCCATATTCTCTTGGTTGCACCCCTAGAAAATATCCTTGTTTCGTCTAAATATATAAAATTCGCCCCCTCTTAAATTTAGAATATTTTCTTAGAAAGTTAATTTTCTTGTGCACGACTGAACTTCTTTCACAAAAGGCCTTTCTGTTATCCTCCTTTTGAAATTTGAAACCCAAGTTATGTATCAATGTCGTCAAATTTTCTATCTATTAATTCCGAGAGAATTATCTGACCATTTGGGCAATTTTCCTAATTTCTTGGGAAGCTTATTGGAACTGGTTGTCAATGACTAATTTGCATAATTTTGTTAATCCGAAACCCGCGTAAGTATAGCGAACAGACTATAGTTACAAAGTTGATGTAATAGAATAAAATGTTTTTGTTAACACATGTTTTTACTTCAAAGTTTAAAATTTTCAGATTGTCGAAACCGGCTCTGTATGTCTTTGTTATTATTCCGAAGCAGACATTGAACATTTATGTAGAAATGTAGAATGTAGGATCTTGTATTGTCAAAATATTACTTGTGAACTTTCGGTATCACCCTATATAGCTATTATATCAAATATTATAAACGATCAGCATAACAATGTTCTGATTAAAATGGCGCGACGACAACAGAGTTCGATTCCCGAAAACGTCATCCTTTTAACCAGAACTTAAGAAAACAAAAAGCTCTCTCAGTTTCGAAGGATTCAAGTGAGGTTAAAGATCGACCCAACCGACAACCTGTTGGAAAATCTGCAATAGTTTGGGAATGCGAAAAAGTCTTAAGGTAGGCGGTGGAAAATTAATTGTCGTCTAATCTAATAGACGAGTGAATTTAAAAACTTACAAAAGTAAAATCTTAGAATTTTTTTTTTATTTAATTGCTTGCAAGCGTTCTAAACTAAAATTTAAATAACTTCTATATAAATTTATAAAAAATTATATGTAGCTTGAAGTCACTAAAATATGGCTTTTGCCGCTTTTGTAGTTTTTTCAATAAAGTTACCGCAAATATTGATCATAAATTACAAGTAGATTGTACTTATAAAGTTTGTACAAAGGCGTTTGTCAAAGTTAATCAAGATTTTGTATCAACTTGAGATATATTAACTATGTATTTATTATTTATCAAACTACTTTATCAAACTACTTAAATCTAAGAACTCGGATTATATAAATATATATCACATATATATTTTTAACTGGATCAGAAGTTCCGCAAAGTTCAAACTTAAGACCGCTTCTGTTTTTAATCTTTATTAATAATCTACCAGCACAAGTTACTGCTTATTATATGCGAATGATTTTAAGTTATTTTACAAAATTGATAACTTAGAAACGATCTATACAAAATTTCCGATTGGTCTATAAAAAATACAATTTTAGGTATTTAATTTACTAAAAATCCCTTTAAAAATCAAGGTATACATTAGAATACCTATTTAGTTATCATATTTATTCCCGCTTCCCCTAAATTATCGAAACTTTCCGATGCAAACACTTCCCTTATAGATATTGACAAGAGCGAAGATTCATTACAAGGCGGTTGCAGAGGTGGAAAAGAGAAAGAGAAAACATTTACTTCCATCTTTCAGTTGTAACAACTGCACAAAACCAGCTTTTCGAATTAGATTTACAAACTCTACTACCAGTCTAGAAAAAGTAGGATGAGCAATAAAATTTTCGAGAACTCTGACTAACTGTAGTTTAGCAAAGATGGGGGTTTAAAATAAATACATAGACTACGTAGCTAAGAGATAGGTATTTTATTTCGTAGACAGGTATTCTAAAATATTGGAGATCATTAAATAATACAAATGTTTATTTACCAAATGAATTGTTTTATATAATTTGGTAGGCATTAACAAACACTTCTGAAGTTAAACAAATGTAAAGGTAACCGCAAAAACTTAAAAAGGTTGCGCACGGGTCGTGCCACTTGTTTATTTACATTTGACATGTGAAGTAAAAGTAAAAAGTTATAAAAATATTATACAAGGTTTTTCATTGGTAACGGTGTATAAGGGTTGTTAGGATGTAAGTACGAGGTATTCACAATAAGAAGAGCTGATACTTGGCACCAGTAGCGGCTCGTGATAATTTAAAATGGATGTTCACTTTTTCCAATAATTTTATCATATTTAAGTTTGGTTCAAAACTTTGTACAATAGCCAATATCGCTGTTTTCTTCTTTATTTGAGTTTGTATTAAGTGTAGTTATTATTATCAACCCAGACAGTACACCAAATACTTTGGATATCTACTGGACATCCCAATATCCACTGAATGTTCAGTCCATAGTGGATATCTATTTTATATCCATGAGATGTAATTTATAGACATGCAAATGTCCATAAATAATAGTAATTATATAACAAATTATTTAAAAATTACGCCATTGTGCCCGCCATTGTGGCTTATAGTACCATTCAGATATTTAAAATTTATTTTGTTTAAGGTGTATTCAATATCCCATGGACATCCACTAAATATATCAAAGTCTAGGCGCGAACGCAAATTATGGTGGATATCCACTAGATGTAATTTTTGATTTTGCTTACTAAGTATAGATGGCGATACCACTTTCGCTCGTTGAATATCTACTCATGCTCAACCCGCCGTAACTGAGTTCGATCGAAATCGGTATCGCAATCAGACTCCATTAGAGACTAGAGTCGAGAATTTCCATTTATTGCTGAAGAGTCCTAATAAGGATGACTTTCTCCTTAGTGGGCAAAATCAAAGGCAAAGTGTTGAAAATATTTTTTATCTCTGCTATTTTCTTTCGACGTTATTCAATAATGAACCTCTACTAAAGATACTCATAAAATATCCAATATATCCACAGGATATCTTCTATATCCTAGGATATCCATATTAGATCCACTGGATATATTGGATATCCACAAAATATATTCTGTGGATATCTCTGGGATTTCTTGTATTGTCTGGAAGTTACCCATTTGATATTTTGCTGGATATCCAGAGGGTATCTTCTATATTCTGGATATAGACGGACCTTTGAATATCCATATTAGATCCACGGGATATTTCAGATATCCTGTGGATATATTGGATATTCACAAAATCACAAAAGATATTCTGTGGATATCTCTGGGATTTGGTGTGTTGTCTGGGTCATACTGTTTTCAAACACTACAACTATTAATAAATAAATATTTTAGTTATTGTAATATTTTTTTTTGTTTTTAATACATTGAAACCCATCTTATTAGTCAACTGACTTTTCTGAGATTATTTTTAAAAATATATCAGAATGTGTAAAAAATATTATTATATGAAACTTTACCTACCATTTTTCAGTTTTTATTGTAAATTTAATAATTTTCACATTTTGTCACACTTGGTCACACAAACTTAGTTAAAGCCTGAAATCAACTTGAATGAACTATTTTCTAATGGTTAATATGATGTTCACTGCAGAGACAAGAAACTTGACCTTTTAAACTTATCTTCTGGTGGTGGTGTGTTACTCGTTATTGATCCTGCTATGAAATCTGAACATGTTTTAATTTAAGATTTGGACGATAACTTTCCCGATATTGACTTTTTAGTGTACAAGTGTCAATGTTATATTTGGACTAAATTTTGTAGTATAGTCTATTTTTATGTATGAGAGAGTATTAAAATAATAAAGCGTTCGTAATCCATAGGCGTATTAATTCTTTTAGTAGACAGTTAAAATATTTTTTGAAGTTATTCCTCGAGTATACACTTATATTTTCAGCTAATTAACCTGCTTATAACTTCTAAACAGCTGAAGGTAAAAAAGTGCAATTTTTTCTAAAATGTTTTATTTTTCCACAAGGTATGTTAAGAACATTGTGTCAAACGGGTTATGTAGGTATAAGGGTTTAAACTTTGACTTTTAAACAACGTTACGTTCATAAATAATAATTTTATTATAAAAACTACTTCTTACCTACAAATCAGAATCGAAATCAGAAGATGAACTGTCGCAACCAATATTTACAATGAGTGGCTAGATCATTTCATCAGTAATATTGTCCAACTTCCACATTTTCTCTTCTTCTTTAATCGTATGATTTACTGCCTTTTCCCAGTTTTCAGGCTTCACATTATTTACAGCCTCCAAAAACAACTGTTTAACATCACTCATTTTAAAAGAAATATTTTTTCTTGAAATTTCTTCCTTTATCTGTGCCCATATCAGTTCAATGATATAGTGGTGATCTAACCACCGTCAACCCATGATTTTTTGCAATTTCATCAATTTTATATTTTTTAATTTCTCTTTATGAAGGAAATACAAATGATACAGTTCTTTTCTCACAGAACCGGGATGGAACTTAATATTCTTTGAATTTAGCCAATTCTGTAAATCTTTTTTTAACCACTTGGTTGTGGGCATTTTTTCTATAAGTCTCGAATGATAACTTGCATTATCCATTACTATTATACAGTTCTGAGGAAGAAGATCTATAATTTGTTCGAACCACTCTTTAAAGACATCACTATTCATGTCCTCATGGTAGTCACCGGTACGAGTAGATTCAAAAGTCAATAAACCACCTTTAACAAAACCGTTTGAACTACCGATGTGTACTATTATTAATCTGCGTCCCTTTCCTTATGGTGGATTTAAACCAGTAGATAAATTATTTAAATAAGCCTGTCTTCGACTTGTAACAGTTTCATCTTGACAAAATTTATTTGGTTTATGTCCCTCGTTGATCCATGTTTCATCTTTGGTATCTCATTTCTTTTATAGTCCTTAGGTAAGTTCTTCTCCATACTACAATATCGCTTCTTTCTATACAAATAGACTTTCTGGAATGCTTTTTCCATAGAAAACCTATTTCTTTTAAAAGTTTCCATAGTGTGCTTCGACTCATTTCAGGGTAATCCTTATCATCTCGAACCGTGGCAAGAACTTTGTCTACTGTCGGAAATTCTTTTCTAAAGAAGAACGCATGCACTTTCCTTCGAAGTCTTTCTTTCAGAAGATTTTCTAATTGAAATTTTGGTTTTCCTGGAGCTTTACGTGCTGTTTGAAACTCGCCACATTTCTCTTCTTTAACAACTCTGTAAATCGTAGATTTCTTAACACCAGCGTACTACTAACTAATTCCACTGTGTCATCAACACTTTTACATAAATTTTTGTCTGTAAATGATTTAAAACAATTAAATATTAATTAATGTTTTTTCATTAACTGTTAAAGGACCGATTTTTTGTCGTTTACGCGGCCCGTCTAAATTTTCCATGATCACACTAGAATTCACACTGCACCTTGCAAGTTGCACCTAAACGACATTTAGTAAACTGTCAAGAATACACAACTTGGACCTCCTTACTAACTGGAAAACCTATAATTGCATTTTCGGTGAAATTTATTGGGAAGGTACTTATCTACTTATAATTCGATTACTGTAAGAAATTCTTGGAATTAAAATAAAACAAAATTGGCAAATAGGTACTTATTGAAAATAATCTTAAGCTACGGCTATGTAATCTTTAATACACAGGGCTTTTGGCCTATCCAAACCTTTTCTATTGTTCTGTACAGCTTATGTTTATAAAGGACCAATAAAAGACCCAAAACTTGTAATAGCTCAGGTACATTTATTACAATTTTAGGAAATATTTAGATTATTCTGTAAAAATATTTTAAATGACCGTACTAAGTTTTGCATTAGAAATGCTGTTTTATTACTCTCTCATACATAAAAATAGACTATAATAAGGATATACTGGGAACGATTACTTAAATAGGAACGAAGAAGAGATAGTACATTGTCAGAAAAATTCAACATATTCAACTTGGATAACAAAATTGGATGACTAAGGCGATCGAATTCTTTGGTGAAGTCAGTGTAGATCACATCTACCTGACCACCTCGGTTCAATATTTTGCTGATAAATTGAGTTTTAATAACTAGGTTAGTAACAGTAGATCTATGCTCTATAGGAGTGATATTTTGACATAAATTAACTTTTAAAAAATTTAACCATTTTTGTATTTATTTTATTCTTTTTTTATTTTTTTTATTTCTTTGTTTTTTAAATTCCCTGTTTATTTTAAGCTAAAAAAAATGTAAGAATCTTTTATGGAGCTTAAATGAACGGTGTTGCAGAAATTTTCTTTTAAATATGTATTTAATATTTTTAGGATAAGAAAACATATTGGTTTTTTTCATTATAAATTAGCACACTAGATCAAGTAAACAATAATCTAACTTGTCGTTATTATTAAATAATAAGGGTTCAATTTAAATGCAAATCAACCAAAAAGGTAAAGACATCTCCGACAGTGGCTTACAAATGGTCGTTTGACAATATAGAATTATTATGTAGATATTAAATATATTATTATTCAGTAACAGGTGTCAGGGGAGTGTTGTCAAATTCTAAAAAACTTACTAGAGGATAAAAGAAAATTAGAAAAACTGCGCAAAAATGCTGTAAGGCAAATAGTTCACTCATTATTTAAAAAAATATTAAAGAGATCAAAAAAATGAACCATTACCATTTAAATTCTTTACATCAAATTATCCCTTGATGTTAAATAAGTACATTCTTTTAATATTTTCATATTGACCTCATTTTCGACAATGTCGATACACCCTGTATGTACGTAGATATACTATTAATGTTAAAAAGTAATATTATTTCTTTAATAATTAGTTTTATTGATAGACGTCCGAGAGTTATATATTTGCACATACAGGTGCCTGATTAGTCTCATTTATTTTATACCTGCTTCATATAAAAACATTACTTCCTTATCAATTGTAAATAAAAGCTATTTCTAGTTTAATGTAACTTATGAAATATTTTGTAATACTAATAATAATAATAATAATACCTAGGTACTCTATCTATATTATTAAAAGTACCCTCTTACGTAACAACTATTAAAATAATAGTTAAAATGTTGGAAATCAGATAAAAGAATACGTACCTATATTCTAGCTTAAGATAAGAAATTATATACATTTTCGGAAGAGCTTTCTAGTTCTTTCATATAATCTTTATGGCAAACCGTACCGTGAAAATGTTAAAATTACCTATTATCTTCTTCGGATCTATTGTGTCAAGTCGTGCATCTCTGTCATTTATTATTCTTTGCTAGTTGCAACCCCGAAGAACAACATCTTGCTTCAAGGCCACGGAGGGTAGAAAGTACTACCCGTTCTAAAAGTCCCGATTCCATCGAGTACCTATTCGTAGAAGAAGCTAGCAAATAAATATATTTTTTTGTAGGTATTTATTTTTTAGTTTATCTAAGGACAAGGCATTCTTGTGTATAAAGAGCGTATGTGTAGATCGAATATATGGTGGTATTTAATGATCTAATTTTCAGTAGTAATCTCCATAGAGTTTAAATTATTAGCGGATATTTACTGAGTACCTATACCATTTTTTTAAAACATTAAAGTACAAGGAAAAGTTTTCATATAGGTATATTAATTTAAGATCGTGAGAGATACGGTAAGAAAATTTCACACCAAAATAAAACTATTAAATTAAAAATAATGGCATTTTGATTATGATATTGCGAAGTAGGCTTAATAACTATCAAAAGTGATAGGATAGCTTTATCTAAAGGATGAGCCAGAAATTATGCTTCAATAAGTGCTTCTTTTACTTTATTAAAACTCTTTTCATAATCCTTTGGCTAATCTACTATAATTTTAATTTTATTTTTGTCTAAAAAGTTATAAAATCATGCAAAGGTGCAATAAAACGTTGTAATTATTTAATAGTACTCACAGGTATCAAGAAGGGAAATAAAGTTTCGGTACGATAACGACGCAAGTAGTAAATGGTAGAATTAATGTCCAGAAACAAGAAAATGTTAGGCCCAAAATCGTAACTGTTCGTCTAAGATAAATAGTTAATGAATGTGAGATTTTTCCATTTCATGTGCGGATATTTTTTCTCTCTTGCTTTCTATTGCGAAAGAAAGGCCATATTTTTTACATATACATGTTGTATATTATTCTCAGAATCAGTAAGTTAAGTTTTTGAAAATAGGCTACAATTGGATGTAATCTATACGGATTTTCAAAAGGCTTTTGACAGAATCAATCATGACATATTATTAAAGAAGTTATATAAATTTGGGTTATCAGTCAGTTTATTAAATTTAATTAAAAGTTATCTCGAAAATAGATATTTTGTTGTCAAACATAATGGAAACACTTCGGGTAAATATCATGCAAATTCTGGAGTTCCGCAAGGTTCTAATTTGGGCCCTTTATTTTTATTTTGTTTATAAACGATCTACCTGATTATGTTTCATACTCAGAATGTCCATTATTTGCAGATGATTTCAAAATATTGAGGAAAATAAATTGAGTTTTAATGTGAGTAAATGCTTCATAATGTCTATTTCTAGGAAAAAACAGCTTATAGTTTTTGGTTATTTAATTAATCAGGTAATTTTAACAAGGTCTATTGAGGTCAAAGATCTTGGTATTATATATAATAATGAATTTTCTTTTGCTACACATATACAAAAATTAGTAAAGCGTGCCAGGCGTTCTTTGGGATTTATTTTTAGACAAGCTTCTGATTTTAGAAATGTCAATACTATAAAAATTTTATACAATACTTTGGTAAGGCCAAAACTTGAGTTTGAAGCTGTAATTTGGGCAGATTAACCTTAAGTCTACTTAGAAATTATCGAAAAAATACAAAATAAGTATTTGCGATATTTATTTTTTAAAAAACATCATATCGGTGGCCAGATTATGTAACTATTCGAACATCTCGGTTACGTGAGGAATTTGAAGTTATTTCTCTAACCAGCAGACGTAAATTAATTAGAATAACTTTCTTATATAAAATAGTTAATAGCATAAGCACATCTATACATTTATTACAAGAATACCATTTAAAGTACCATCAAGATTTACACGTTTTACACCATTATTTGGAAACATAAGATCTTCTGTCTGTTCTCCATTAGAAGCCATGCTGAAACTTGCTAATAACATAAATAATATTATTGAAATTGATTGAAGTGTTACCATAGGTCGTTATAAGAAAAGTATATTGTTATACATATTAAATTATAGTATATGACTCTGGTGTCTTTGTTAAGCTCTTTATATTAATATTAATAGTTAATTATAGTCTATTTTTATGTATGAGAGAGTATTAAAATAATAAAGCGTTCATAATCCATAGGCGTAGCACTTCTTTTAGTAGACAGTTAAAATATTTTTTGAAGTTATTCCTCGAGTATACACTTATATTTTCACCTAATTAACCTGCTTATAACTTCTAAAAAGCTGTAGGTAAAAGTGCAATTTTTTCTAAAATGTTTTATTTTTCCACAAGGTGTGTTAATATGTTAAGAACATTGTGTCAAACGGGATATGTAGGTATAAGGGTTCAAACTTTTACTTTTAAACAACGCTACGTTCATAAATAATAATTTAAATATAAAAACTACTTCTTACCTACAAATCCAAATCAGAATCGAAATCAGAAGATGAACTGTCGCAACCAATATTTACAATGAGTGGCTCGATCATTTCATCAGTAATATTGTCCAACTTCCACATTTTCTCTTCTTCTTTAATCGTATGATTTACTGCCTTTTCCCAGTTTTCAGGCTTCACATTATTTACAGCCTCCAAAAACAACTGTTTAACATCACTCATTTTAAAAGAATTATTTTTTCTTGAAACTTCTCCCTTTATCTGTGCCCATATCAGTTCAATCGGGTTTACTTCGCAATGATATGGTGGTGATCTAACCACCGTCATCCCACGATTTTTTGCAATTTCATCAATTTCATATTTTTTGAATTTATCTTTATGAAGGGAACACAAATGATACAGTTCTTTTCTCACAAAACCGGGATGGAACTTAATATTCTTTGAATTTAGCCAATTCTGTAAATCTTTTTTTAATCACTTGGTTGTGGGCATTTTTTCTATAAGTCTCGAGTGATAACTTGCATTATCCATTACTATTATACAGTTCTGAGGAAGAAGATCTATAATTTGTTCGAACCACTCTTTAAAGACATCAGCATTTATGTCCTCATGGTAGTCACCGGTACGAGTAGATTCAAAAGTCAATAAACCACCTTTAACAAAACCGTTTGAACTACCGATGTGTACTATTATTAGTCTGCGCCCCTTTCCTGATGGTGGATTTAAACCAGTAGATAAATTATTTAAAAAAGCCTGTCTTCGACTTGTAACAGTTTCATCTTGCCAAAATTTATTTGGTTTATGTCCCTCGTTGATCCATGTTTTATTTAAATAAAATATATTTCTTCTTTGGTTTCTCATTTCTTTTATAGTAATTTCTTCTTCATACTACAATATCGCTTCTTTCTATTAAAATAGACTTTCTGGAATGCTTTTTCCATAGAAAACCTATTTCTTTTAAAAGTTTCCATAGTGTGCTTCGACTCATTTCAGGGTAATCCTTATCATCTCGAACCGTGGCAAGAACTTTGTCTACTGTAAGAAATTCTTTTCTAAAGAAGAACGCATGCACTTTCCTTCGAAGTCTTTCTTTCAAAAGATTTTCTAATTGAAATTTTGGTTTTCCTGGAGCTTTACGTGCTGTTTGAAACTCGCCACATTTCTCTTCTTTAACAACTCTGTAAATCGTAGATTTCCCAACACCTAGCGTACTACTAACTAATTCCACTATGTCATCAACACTTTTACATAAATGTTTGTCTGTTAATGATTTAAAACAATTAAATATTAATGTTTTTTCATTAACTATTAAAGGACCGATTTTTTGTCGTTTACGCGGCCCTTCCAAATTTTCCATGATCACACTAGAATTCACACTGCACCTTGCAAGTTGCAACTAAACGATATTTAGTAAACTGTCAAGAATACATAACTTGGACCTCCTTACTAAATGGAAAACCTATAATCGCATTTTCGGTGAAATTTGTTGGGAAGGTATTTATCTACTTATAATTCGATTACTGTAAGAATTCTTGGAATTAAAATAAAACAAAATTGGCAAATAGGTACTTATTGAAAAAAATCTTAAGATACGGCTATGTAATCTTTAATACACAGGGCTTTTGGCCTGTCCAAACCTTTTTCTATTATTCTGTACAGCTTATGTTTATAGAGGACCAATAAAAGACCCAAAACTTGTAATAGCTCAGGTACATTTATTACAATTTTAGGAAATATTTAGATTATTCTCTAAAAATATTTAAAATGACCGTACTAAATTTTGCATTAAAAATGCTGTTTTATTACTCTCTCATACATAAAAATAGACTATAGTAATATAATAATTAATTATATAAATTAGTAGTAGCAGTAATAGAGGAGAGTATGCGGTTGTAATAATACCCTGTATATATGATGTATTGTGTACAATTTGTAATTTTTAAACTGATCATGCCTTTTATTGTCCATTTTTTTTTGCTAAATTTTTGTTGTATATAAACTGATATCCTGTAATTAGGTTGTAAAACCTGTTGGGTATTAAATAAATAAATAAATAAATAAATAAATAAATATTCATAACATTTATTTTATGATTTTTTTTTATTTTGGTAAAGTTTTTACAAAATATATATCAGTTTCTAGACCAACATTAAATGTGTTTAAAAGAAAAGTCAACCACAGCTTCCTTCAGTTTTAAAATAATTTTTCTTTACTTCGCAATTTTAGTTTCGTATACAGGGTATCCCGAAATTAGACGGTCATATTTTAACAGCGTAATCTTCATTCTAAAATAGGAGGAAAAGTTCATATAAACATAGGTCCAAAAACGTTTCGTTTTCGAAATACAGGGTGTTACAAGTTAATTCCTGATGTCGCATTTTTGTAAATATTTTCTAAAATTTCTTTATTCACCGGTTTTCCAAAGTTAAAAAAATATATATAAAATTTCTGATTCCACAAACCTACTAATTATTGAATAAGATAATATCAACTTATCATGAAATTTTCAAATGCTTTTCTCTTGAAAATGGTGCGTCCTAGAGAGATGCAACAAAAGTAGCTTTATTATGAAGAAAACATCGGTTTTCCAAATTTTGTAGTCAAAAAGGTTAAAAACTGTAAAAAAAAGTTAGGGCAATTTTACCCTAAGCCCCTCCTAATTTACACACCTATGAATATGATCAAAATCTGTAATTTAGTCCATTAAATAGATTGTAAAAAGGTAAGCATTGTACCAAATTTAAATTAGTTATCTTTAAATTTTTATATGGTAGTTTGGATCTTGCATATTATTTAGTTTTGGTCAATGCCAAAACTTCAAAAATTCGTGATGAATTGATTCCCAAGTTTGCTCGGAGCACAAACCGAAACCTTCCTGCTTCTTCGCCTAAATATTCAAGTGATTTTTGGATATGTGTTAGTATAATATGAATTTTCAGTGTTTCGGTCACATTGATAGCAAGAAGAGCTTTTTCAGATTCCTCATATGCTTATTTACTTCAGACTAAATTCTCATTACTCCAAAATAAGAATGCACGATTTGATCCATGGGTTTAAATGCTGCCCTACGTGATGGTAGATTTCAAGTTCTAGTAATTTGTCTGATGATTTCAATAGTTTTCGACACGCATTTACTTCAAACTATGAGGTCATTTTAAAGCCGTTTCCCTACCAAGTAGCGGGGCAAAACGACCTTTCCAAAATAAATGGTTCACGAATCCTTGCAATATATGGAGTTCTGGGATAACACATTTTTTTTACCACTGTCACGTTGTCAGCATCGTAAAATAGCGCAGCTGTGTATGGTACTCCGACTCTGTACAGATATTTTTTTTACTTCCAAGAGCAGTACAGTTTTTATAATCATGCCACAGTTCCCTATAAGTTTTATAGTTGAAGGATTCATCACTCTTTTTTGGGCCAACATGATCATTTGTTGGTGTTTAATCTTCTAAATGTTTGCGATCTCGTAAATCTTGTAACCTGATGAAGCAATAAGTACACGGGAATAGAGGTGTACCCGTTTCTTGCCCATTCACAAGAAGTAAAGCAACTTTAAGTCAGAAACAAATTTCATGGAAATATAGTTGATCTTTATAAGATTAAATAATTTCAAGTTTTCGTACGACAATGCAAGGAATGAGAGCCAACATTGTAATTCATAACTTAAATAATCAGAAACATGCATGCATATTTTGAAAAACCCTTGTCCGCCATCAGTCATACCTTCGATCCCGTAATCTCTAATTAGGTTTCGTCTATTTATTATATTTTTCAAAATTTTCTCAGCGTTGCCCCAAACTACAGGTCTCCGCTGCTTTACAAGAGTTATTTCAACATCAAATTCCAAAATATCGTGATTGGGTCTAATAAAATGGCTTAAATTTTTAATTTGCTTCCCCGAAGCACCATATTCTACTTGATAGGTATTCAAGTTTTCAGCTTAGAAAATTTTAGGTTTGTCTGATGCCTTCAGCAAAATGGTTTTCTTGTGCTCCTGTGTACTCAAGCTTACAGATTTTTGGGAATCCCCTAGCGTACATTTCAGGTTGTCAATTTTTTGGGAGAGCAAAGAGGCACATAGCTGCTCCTCTTGCTTTTCTGGAAGATCGCTCGTCAATTTTTTTCTTGCTTTATCACTGGAATCTCTGATACAGGGATGATGTTTTCCTTTTCCTACTTCTTCATAACAAACTTCACAAGCGGTCATTGTATGTCGGTCTCTTGTTTCCGTCGCAATAGTTAGCAAGAAAGAAAAGTTTTCCGCGGATTTTGGGCCTGACATTCTCTAGTTTCTGGACATCAAATTTACCATTTGCCACTTACCCCTTGCGTTGTTATCGTACCGAAACTTTTAGTCCCTTCCTGACACCTGTGACTAGGCTTAGGAACATTTTTAATGCATTCTGTTTTTTCGTCTGAAGGAAATAATCCTTCCGCTGAAATAGTAAAACCCAAAAAATTCATTTTTTCAACTCCAAAAATGCATTTACTTGGTTTAACGTTAATGCCGAAAGAGTCTTTTAAATATAATATCCAAATGTTTGAAATGTCCAGTTGTGTTTTTGCTAGTAACTTGTATATCTACGAAATCTGGTTCCAGAGCATGTAAGATAGTTACCAGTTATCCACCCTCAGAAGAAAATTATTCGAAAGCTATTGAAGCTTTAAAATGTAGATTTGATCGTGAACATTTGTTCATTGAGATCTATATAAGAACACTCATAAATTTGGTAATGATGTCATAAATAGTCACTTGCCTTACTTTATGATGATTTGGAGTATCAGATTCGATCTTTAGAGTCTCTTGGAGTTACAACCAATACATATGCCGCAATGTTATTTCCGTTAGTGGAGTCTTGCTTACCTGAAGATCGACTTAGAGCGCATGGCATAGAAAAGATACAGGAGGCACTTTAAGGAATGCTAAACTTAATGACCTCATGGATTTTATTAGGGAAGAAGTCAAAAATGAAGAAAAGGTAACGATGGCTACAAGAGGTATTGATAATTTGAAATTTAAAAGAGTTAAAAAAAATAATAAAGGATTCAAGATGGAGTCAATAGCGACAGCATCAGGTTTATTAACTACTAGTAGTAAAATTTTTCCTTGTATTTTCTATAACAATACTGAACATAGAGGTTCTAACTGTTCAAATGCACAAAGGATGTTGTTAGATAAGAAACAGCAAATTTGAATTAATAAAAGTTGTTATTTTTTCTGTCGTAAGACCTGGTCACATCACCAAGAAATGCAAAGTCTTTATTAATTCCAATGAATGAAAAAACATTGCTTGGTTATGTGTCCAGAATTGATAAGTCAGAAGTAACTCCTGAAAACATTTTAATGGAAAACTCTCTAACTACTGTTTTCAGTTCTAGCAGTCTCTTCTTGCAAACACTTTTAGTAATTTTCCTAGCTAGCAATAATTATGATTGAGTAGTTCGTGCTTTAATCGATACCGAATCGCAACGATCTTATATTTTAAGTGGCACTGACAAAGAGATAGGTTTATAGTAAATCGCTTTTGAAAATATTATACAGTGTGTTTTCGGGGGGGTCCAAATTAAATGAGATCGCGCATTTTGTTCGGAGAGTTCATTTAAGTAGATCGAAAGAAGATTATTTTTGTAATTTTCTTATTTTGAGTCAGGAACAGATCTGTGGAGAGGATCCAGCAGTTAACAAAGGACCATGGGAGCACGAGAATATTGAAGTAGTAGACAATTTTAGGAAAATTGAAGTTCTTATAGGTGCCGATATAGCAGGAAAACTTTTGACTGAGTCCATATCATCTCTGGATTAATTTTTTATATCCAGTTATAGACGATGTAGGAGTCATCAGGATAAGAACAAAGGTATCACACGGAGAAGACACTCTAGATTTTATATATCTTATACTCCTTTCAGGAAAGCACCCTGTGGTTGAAAAACTTATTACATATGAACACGAGAAAGCTTGTCATGCTGGTGTACAGGTTTTTTGGGAGCAATTAGAGAACGGTTTTGGATTTTGAAGGCTCGTCGTAGTATCAAAGGTGTTATTTCCAAATGTGTGATTTGCAGAAGATTTTCCACTAAAAGAATAGAAGCCTTTCCTGTAGACATAGTTAGAGACACTGCAGCCTTTGAAGTGGTTGGAGTAGACCTTGCTTGGGTAGTGTTGTACACCTGTGGCGTTTACGGAGCTGTCCATTTGGAATTATTCTCATCTTTTTCAACAGAAGTTTTTATTCAAAGCTTAAGACGTTTTATCGCTAGAAGGGGTAGACCAAAGTAAATTTTTAGTGATAATGATTCGAATTTCTTAAGGGCGAACAATACTTGTTAGTAAACTAAACTGGGACGTAATTTTTAGATAAAATGCAATACAACAAATTATGTGGAAGTTTAACCCAGCCACAACCGCATGGTGGGGTAGTTGGTGGGAAAGCTGCTAAAATAATTGTTGCGTAGGACTTTAGGGAAAACGTCTTTAGATATGGAGGAGTTGTTATTAATAGCCGTCCCATTTCGTACGTATCAGAGACCGTGGGAAATTTAGAACCATTGACACCAGCAATGTTTATACAGGATGTTAAAGAGGCTAGTGTACCTGACTATGATAAGGTAGATGGGGTTTACTTTTATAGTAGAATCAAATATCGCAAGAGGCTAATTGAGGATTTGAGAAAAAGATTTCGTATAGAGTATTTAGGAGAACTGAGACAAAGGAATAACCACATCAATCTAACGTTTAGATTGGCCTTTTGCTCGTATAACAGAACTACTTCATGGTGTAGATGATAAAGGTTTGTTTGTCTTGAAACTAAATCTGTTTAGAGAGAACCCACTTGAAATATTTTCTATAGATTACAGTGTTTTTGAGAGGGACTTTTTGGTACCTACCTCTTATTGATAAAAACAAACAAACATCGATTCATTGTGGAAATTTTGATCAAATTGATGCAAATACTATAATAAAGACTCGTAGCTGTAGAATTACAGTAAAACCTACGAGATATACTTTCCAACTTTAAATAGTTTTATTTTTACAGCGCAATGTTGCAATTTAAATCGTATTTTTGAAAATGTCAAGGTGGGAGAATGTTGCGAATCAGATTTATGTTATAGTTTTTGTACCCTGTATTATTGTTTTTTAGTAAAAATAGAATTAGAAATAGAATTTATTTATCTTTGAGAATTATACACTATACAAAGACACTAGGTACATAATGTAAAATCCTATCAGACTAGTCAATAAAGTGTTAAGTAAAATACATTAAAAAATAAAATAAAATATAATAGACAATTCATGTTTATAAGTTAAAAAAATCTTCTATACTATAAAATAGAAGATTTGCGTTTTCTTGAAAAGTTCTTTACATGATGTTGTTGGTGTCACCTTATACATGGCTCTCAGAACCTTCTTTTGAGATACAAAAGCTCTTTCAAAGTATGATGAAGAACCCCAAAATATTAACCCATATTGTAGAGTTGAATAAACCAAACCAAAATAGCATAGTTTTAAAGAATCAAAAGATAGTGAGCTTCCCAATTCAATTTGGGATCTAATATTATTCCTAAAAATTTTATGTCATCAACGCTTTGAATAGTTTTTCCGTCAATGTGCAAGTAGGATTCGTAATCTGGTAATATGTTTTTAGGTAGAAATTGCATGAAGTTTGTTTTTGTTACATTTAATGCCAGACCGTTATCTTTACAATACTGGTTAAACTCACGAGATGCCTCGTTGCTACTTTGAGTGACCTGTTAAATTTGATCATCTGCCATTACAATATTGGTATCATCGGCATATTGAACTATTTGTTGAGAGCTTAAACAAAAATTACTTATATCACTTATAAAAACTATAAAAAAAGTGGGCCCAAAATTGAACCTTGGGGAACTCCTATTGTACATGGAAGAGGATCAGATTTTAGACTATTTGTTACAATTACTTGAGTTCGATTTATTAAGTAAGAATGTATCCATTCATAAGGTTTCCCTCGTATTCCTAACCCATTCATCTTCAATAATAAAAGATTATGATCCACCATATCAAATGCACGGCTAAGGTCATAGAACAGTCCCAAAATATGTTTTTTATCATTGAGTGCTCGATATATAAACTCTAGGCAAGCTGCAATTGCAGTAGATGTTGACTTAATTTTTCTAAATCCATTTTGAGTATCTGGCAACATATTAAAACTTTCAAGGTAATTAATGAGTCTAATAAAGTATGCTTTTTTTTTTTTTTTTTTTTTTGGCTTGGACTTTTGTCATTCAGCCAGTCACTTAATGAATATAAATAATATATTATAACTATCACAATACAAAATAAATGGTAAACAACCATGGCAACAAAAATAATCTATCGGAACAAAATCAATCTGTCGCAACAAAACTAAATAAAGTATGCTGACTCAAATATTTTAGTTATTTGACTAGATATACAGATTAAACGATAATTTTCTATATTAGATGCAGATCCTTTATTTTTATAAACAGGAATTCCTTTAGATTCCTTCATATTTGGGAATAATCCCGAAACAAAGGATTCATTAATCAAATGTGATATGGGTTCAGCAATAGAATGAGCAACCGATAACAGAATTTTACCATTTATTTAGTCAATACCTTCAGTGGGTTTAGAAGTAGTTTTTTTGATTATAGTGATGATTTCACTAGAAGTTGTTGGAAAAAGAAAAAACTTTTATGATGTTTATCAATACTCATAGTATAGTTAGGTACAATATTATTTTTATTTACTTTATTAAAATAGTCATTGATATAATTTAGTTTTTCTAAGGGTGTTAATTTGTCATCATTTGTAAGTTTAATAGGATTCAATAAGTTGTTTTTTCTTTTTCCCCTACTCTCGTTTATTACATTCCAGGATTCTTTCATTACGTTATTACTTAGTAGTTAGCAAAAATAAAAAAAAAATATTATGATTTTATGATTGTAACTTTTTACAAAAAAAATAGTTTGTCATTAAAGAAATATTTTCCTAAAAATAATTTTAGTCCTTTTATTGAAGCTTTTTTTCACAGATCATGTTACCTAACAAAAATAAGGAGAAAAAAATGATATTTTATTTATATTGTTACTTATTTTTGGTTCGGTTTTGGATATGATCTTTAATGTGTCTTTAGTGTGTTTTTATTTAAAAACTACATACCTCAACCTTCTTATGTCGGTTTCATGCTTGAATATTTTTGAAGTGTTCTTATTCTTATAGGTTATCAATTATCTTTGTAACAACATTATCTGAAGAAATTTACTACTTGCAACGTTTTTAGAGTCAACTAAAACAAATTAATAGAGATCATCACAAATGCATAGAATCAAAGAACAAATATTATTAAAAAACAATAAAATAAATAAAAATATTTTTTTTTAATGCAATTTTGTTGTATCTGTTCATCCTCTTTATTATTGATTTGCAAGTTACGATTTGTATTAATTATCTATGAAGACAATAATTACTGAACCATTTTCTCCTCCCCCCAATGGTATGTTACTGATTTATCACCAAATGCTAATAAACAATAGACGAAGTAAAACTACAAGCTATGTCGGGTTCGTTTGATCTCTAAAATGCAATTTATGACTACACAGAGCCTTTTAAACAGCTGCAATTATCCCAAATTTAAGTTTACTTTTATTGGGGGTAAGACTTTTACTGTAGTGTTTAATATTGTCAAATTTTACTGTATTTCAATAAAATAGATTTCTAACGAGCATAAATCGTAATAGTGTGATAAAATACTTAAGCTTTTTTAAATAAAATATACCAGTATTTGGTTTTTTAATCGGATTTACTTTCTTTTTATAATATAATATTTTGGAATAAGTGGAATCTTTTAAAATAAAATGTTATGATAAGTATGTTATTTAAAAAAAAAAAAAATAATAATAATAATAAGCTGACAGGACCAAAACCAAAATATTCTATTTGGATTCTAAAATAACTAATAATATTTTTTGTAAATCCTTAAATAAATTCTCAAATTTATTTATAAAGGTTAAAATACATTTTTTTTTATTGAAAAAATCTTTTCCGATTAGACTATCGAGACAAGAATTCGAATTATTAAATTAAATAGGTATAATGCGATGAGGTTTTCTTATAGGAATAGGCAAATGAGCATCAGTAACATCCTCTCAGATATCTACCACCATTCCTTCCATTCCATCCAGTGCGATTGAAAAAGTTATGAATGTCTATAGGGACCTTTAGGTGACTGCTATGGAGAATGAAATACATATTCTTCGATTTCTTTAATCCAAGGTTAGATTTAGATACCTTCTATTCTATTCATAATCAAAATATATTTTTATTTTTCGCGGTTTTAAACGTCTTTGTTTTTTGAATTTAGGTTCTATGTCTAAGCTGGATGCTATTTCTTTGGCATCAATCAATAGATCATTAAAACCTTTATCGAAGCGGTAAGCTTTCTAAAAATTATTCAAATTATTTAAATGATTAGAACACTGAGCAACATCAAAATTCGGTTTTTGAATAATTTTACTAACAATGTTTACTTAAAATATTATACCACAATATAAGAATGCAAATGAACTCAAAATGTTGCAATTTTTTGGCCAACGATGCAGCTAAATTTCTTACGTTATCTTCAAAGTTTCCTTCGCTTATTTCAAACAGAGCATCATAAACCTGCCCATGTTACTTTAAAAGAATTATTGCATCTATTCTACTAGACCATCGAGTTTTTAGTAGAAGCTGAAAAAAATACAAACACTTCTTGAATTAAGGAAAAAAAAATTGATACTCAAAGTATTCGATTTTGCGACATTATTTATTGAAGTGAACTTAAAGGTATTATGTAAAGTTACTTCAATATCTTAAGTATATAGTTTTAGTTAGTACTTTTTGTTTATGATGTTAACAATTGTATTGAGTGTTTTGTCAGAATCGACATACATCAATTCATTATATATTTTATTCAATAAATATCTACAAAACGACTGTAGCTTCCTTATTAGAAGTAATTTCAACAGGTTATGAGGCCAGATAAATGTGCAGTTCTTAATTAAATTTAAAACCACAAAAAAATCGGAAAGAAAATTCATTTAACTAAGTACGTTAAACCATTATCTAGGAAAACTGATTGGCCAGTATGGAAAGGAAAAATTAGATACCTACTGTACTATCATGAAAGAGTCCTGGAAGTCATTGATGGCATACTAAAGAATCCTAACAAGGCTTTAGAAGCAGGAGTTACAGCAGAGGAGATCAAGCAGTATAAAGAAAAGACTGATCTTTACCGTAAGGCAAATAGTTATGCTAAGACAATGATGACGATAACGATGACAGACGTGGGATCCCAAAAAGTAATGGACAAAAAAACAGCTCATTATGGATGGCAAGCATTAAAACTGCAAATTGTAGCTGCATCACAAAATCAGTTATTTCAAATCTGTACAATTTTTGCCTTTTGTTAGAATCCAGATGATGATGTTTCAACTCATATTGCAAAATTAAGACGTCTGTGGAATGAGTTAAAGCTAAAAACATTGCTCAACTTCCAGATTTGGTGTTAATTTGTAAGGTTCTTCATGTTTTACCAACTAATTTCGAAAATTTCAAGTCTGGCTGGTTATTATTGACCAAAGATACTAATAAAACGTTTGAAGAATTATCAATGCAGCTTTGTATGCATGAAATAAATTTCATGAAGGTTACAAACTCAGAAAAATCTGTGCAAGAAGCATTGGTAGCCAAATCAGAGAAAGAAGATCAAACTAAGAAGAATAAAAAGCAAAGATCTAAGAAGTGTAACCATTGTAAAGAAAAAGGTTATTGGGTAAAGAATGGCAAGAAATGGATAGCTGATGGAAAACCTGCCAAAAATAACAGAGTTACAAGCAATTTTCAATATAGCTTAACTACAACTAGTTCGGTAGCTTTAATGTTCATGTGTAATGAGCTCAATGTAATTGAGAAATACTCTGAAAATTGATGGATAGATAACGGCATGTAACAAATTGTTATGATTATTTTAGTACTTACGAATAATTTGACTCACCCAGTCTAATGAGAACAGCTGGAAAATAATTCTTAAATGAAGAAAGAAGAGTTTTAACAAAAGTGAACAATAAGAATGAAGCAATTTTGCTAAAAAATCTATGATGCGTTCCTAATTTGACCAAAAATCTATTATCAATTTTGTCAGCTCAAGATATGAATGAAAATAGTGAGTTTAAGTCTACAGCAACGAAGTTTACCTTAATAGTTGACAATATTATGTGGATATAGAGATATTAATGGTGCAGATTTAAAGCCAAATTTATCAGAAGTAAATGTAAAAGTCTCAAAGAATGAACTTTGTGAGTCGTGTATATATGGAAAACTGCATCGTCTTCCATTTGGTACTAGAACTAAAGGCACCGCAGATGTTTGTGGACCATTTAAAGAGTCTTTTCAGAAAAAGAGATATTATGTAGTTTCATTTAAAGATAGCTTCACAAAATTTAGCTTTGGTTACATTATAAGTCATTATAAGTTATATAGTCAAATAGAAGTATACCTAATACCTAATACCTAATACAAGAAATATTAACTGATAACGGAGGACAGTTTGACAATAAAGATTTTAGAGAAATTCTTTCTGCACATGGAATTGCTCAGAAATTAACAGCTCCATACACCCCTGAGCAGAATGGCCTTAGTGAACGAGAAAACCGTACTGTTATAGAAATGGCTAGAACATTCAAATATTTAAATTCAGACATACTATTTCCGAAGCCATTTGGGCCGAATTAGTTAGTTACATCCTCATCAGTACCTTGGTTAGGTAAGAAGACAAGAATAAAGTATTTGCGAATAATAGGCTCTACCTTTTATGCACACCTCCCAAACCAAAGAAGGAAAAAAAAATGGGTATGAAAGCTATAAAGGGGTATCTCGTAGGTTACGACGGATATGAAAGGTACATAATTTGGGTAAAGGAAAGTCACAAAGTATTTCTGTCTAGAAATGTACAATTTCAAGAAAAGGTATGAGATTGTACAGAGCCCATTAAACTTACGTTAAGAGATTATCAGCCTAAGAGCAACAGCGAAGAAACTAATGGCAAAGATAGTAAAGTAGAAGAAGAGGACATGGACGAGAATTTTAAAGAAAGAGATTTAGAAATTGAAACTGGAGATAGTGAATACGAAGAAGAACTAGAATGCAATCAAGACAATTATAACCTCAGAGATCGATCAAAAATAAAAAAACCAGTGAGATATGAAGATTACTTAATGATAGCAGAAGATTTAGTCAACACTGTCAGGGCTCCAGAAATATCAACAAGTGACAAGACGCTATGCAGAGCGAATTGACGTCAGTGAATGAAAACCAAACATGGGAGTTGGCTTATCTACCCGAAGGAGCCTAGGCTTTGCCATGTAAATGGGTTTTCAAAGTCAAAATGAACCCTGATGGTAGTATTGAAAAATACAAGGTCAGATTAGTCATTAAAGGCTACGAACAAAGAACATTTAGCCCAATAGCTAAATGAAGTAGTATAAGATCTATTATAAGTATTGCAGCCAGTAAAAATATGAATCTTATTTAATTTGATGTATCAACTACATTTTTATATGGAGAACTGGATGTAGTAATCTACATGAAACAGCCAGAAGGTTTCACAAATGATACAAGCAAAGTTTGTAAACTGAAGAGAAGTTTATATGGGTTTAAGCAAGCTCCAAGATGCTGGAACAGACGCTTTGGTAGCCTCTTACAAAACTTAGGTTTCAGAGTAAGTGAAGTTGATCCATGCTTGTATAGAAGAGTGAAAAATAATAAAAAGTTTAAAATAGCGTTTTATGATGATGATGGCCTAGTGATATCCAGTATTAGATAATTTTTTGGAAGAATTGAAAATAGAATTCAAAATTACAACCAAATATGCAGACTATTTTCTAGGAATAGAGATTGAAAAGAGAGAAGGAAGCATCAAAAATATTCAAAAGGCTTAGGCAATGAAGATTCTTGAGTGTTTTAATTTTTAATTTTGCAGATCAGTCTCTACACCTATGATCAAGACAACAGAAAATTCAAAATCAGGGGAAGTTGAAGAAAAAAGTGAATATCCCTATAGCCAGGCTATAGGAGCCCTAATGTATCTAATGCTTGGTACAAGACCAGACATAGCCTACAGTATAGGACTTGTATCAAGATCTTTAGAAAAACCTACAAGTGAAGATGTTTTGTAAGGGTCAAAAGAGTTTTTAGGTACATTGCAGGGACTCTCGATTTAGGAATAGTCTATCAAACAAATTTTAATAAAGGAATTTTACAGTGACTCAGATTTTGCAGGATGTTCTAGCATTGGACGATCTACTTCTGAAGTTGTTGTTTCATATGCAGGCGGAACAATATCATATGGATTAGCAGAAGACAGCCAGTAGTAGCAATTTTAACTGCAGAAGCAGAAATTATTGCGGCAACTGAAGCAATAAAGGAAGTCATCTATTTTTGACCATTGCTAAATTGAGTCAAGTTCCCATTCTGCAAGTTGATAATTCAACAGAACAAAACACATAACTGTCAAGCACTTTTTTGTCAGAGAAAAAGTCATGGAAGGAAAATTGGGAATTCAACAAATAGCCACAGCACAGAAACTCCGATTAAAGGAAATAAGAAAACTAATGGGACTACATTGAATATTTTTATATAACTTTATTTAACAAGGGAAAGTGAAAAGCGCCTAATATATAAAGTTTCGTACATTGCAAGTTTAGACTGCAAAAAACCGCTTGTCCGCTCTTTGTTTCGTTGCAAACCAAATTTCAAGCTCAAACATGAATAAAATCAGATTTATTTGAGTTTACACAATTCATGTTATTATGTTACGTATTCAATTGAATAAATGCTATTATTGCGTACTCTCATTTGGAAAATATATTATTTTCGAGAAATTCGGTTCCCTTGTCTCAAAGAGTTAAAATAAAATAATAAACAAATAAAAAACAATATAAGAGCTAGCAATTCCTTTTTTTTATCATTATAAATTTTGTTTTAACAATGTTTGTTGCTTTATCTTTTTTTTTACTTTTCAGTTTTAAGGCTTTTCGGCACCTTTGGCGCCGTCATGCACCACACGACTTTGCCTTTATGTACGGCGCGGCCTGAGTATATTTAAAAACGCGTGTCTATCGTTTTTATCTTTTATTTTTGTAGAAATCTTTCACTATTTTTATTTGTTAAACTGCAGGTACCATGTATTCATTTTTTCTTATTAAAAAATGCTTGTTTTTTATACCTATAATACATTTTTATCACACCCTTTTACCTTTATTATATATTTTATTATTATCATCCAAAAAATTCATTTTAAACACGGCACTGTTTATTAGACGTTTGGCACCGACTTAGTCTAAGAGAATTTCGATATTTATTTACATTATTGCAGTTTTATTACAGGATTACTTTTGGGGAAAACAGCCAGTTAACTAATAAAATGTTGGGATTTTCGAAAAATATGGAGTCGTAAACATTATAAATCGAAATAAGATTCGCTTTATGAAAAATTTTATGATGCTGGATAAGTATATTATTACTATTTTGTTTTTATATTTAATTCTTAGTTTTAATATTATATTTCATGATTTATTTATTCCAAAATACATAGAAAAAAAAAAAGAAAAAGCAATACACATCTACTGGATTCATTATAAAATCAAAAAATCGATATAGACGGCGATTTCAAAGAATACTTGAATGCCTGTACAATATCTCAAACTAGAATTGGCACTGACAATGGTTTTGTAGTGATGTACGATGGATGGATGGTATCTTTGTGGCGTCAAGCTGAGTTCTTAATACCTATAGACCGAAAGAATTTTCAACGTAACACTATGTTTTTGAAATTAATGTAAAAACAATATGATTTTCTTTACGAATTATACTAATTGTATACATACTGTACTGCTATTTTGAGAAATAATTATCTTATAACTAGTGTAAGGTAAAGGTGCCTAATAAGAGACCCCTTTTTAAAAAAAAATTGTAACGTTTACCAAACAAGACTTTTCTACGTTTATTGAACAACATTATATTTGCTATAAGAAATAAATATAGAATATGCAATTTGTCTGCGAACTTAGAAAAAAATAAATTTAAAGCGAATCAAGCAAATATTGGCGAAAAAATATTGGGGTTCCTAATAAGAGACAGGGGTCTCACATTGGGATCCCTTGTTTCTTATTAGGAACCGTACATATATTTTGGATACTCAGTAAGAAGGTTTAAGCTAAATATTATTTCCTCTTTTCACACATTGGACAAATGAAGTTTACATCTTCTACACCACAATGTTCGTGCGCTTATCGTTAACATTTTATGCACTTTACCCATTGTTCACCATTACGGGTTTTGAGCTAACATTAAATTGTAATTAGATGAAACAAAATGGATTCTATGTATTTTGAGGTGATCTTTTTGAAAAAAGGCAAAACAAAATGTAGCTGTTTTTCAAAAGTGCCGAAATTTTGGATTTTGTCAATTTTTCAATTATGCGCAGGCGCATGTCGGAAATAAATCAATATATTCCAAACGCAGTTTACGATATTTAAAAGCTTAGGAAAAATGCTAATTTTCATGTATTCATGTTTCTTAAGAAATTTTGATCCGATGCACCGTTCTCGCGGTATGGACGATTGAAATTTGTTTAGTATTTTAAGGCGGCGAAGGTCGAAAAATTGAATTTGTTAAATGTTCAAACACTAAATTCTTCATAATTTTGGTAAAAATTAGGATATTTGAAAAAATAAAAATGCGTTTTGGACTTAAGGGATGTGACTATTGATTCCCAGAAGGGGACAAGAGAAATCCCAAAATTAGGCATATAGCGGAAGGGCAAAATGTACCGCGGGCCTAATTTCATTGTTTGCCTATAACGGCCAAACTATTTAAATTTTTTTAATGCCACTTACAGAGCTTACTCCTGAATATGAAATCTTATACGAGTGTCAATTTCACCGAAATCGGATTATAATTGGCCAAGATATCAAACAATTTAATAAATTTTTTCCTTAAAAAAAAAACAAAATGTTTTTTCGAAAGTTTGAAGTGGCACAAAAATGTCAAAAATGCACCCAATGTCTCCAAACTTTTTTATGAGTACTTTATTGTGTCTATAATACGATTACATTACGGAAAATTCTGCAAAAATATTTTATCTTTTTTTTACCACTGTTCATTGAGTGACGACCAAAAAACACGGTTTTTGAGAAAAGTTGCCTAAAATTGACGGTTTTCAGTTTTTTGGTCTGAAAATTGAGCAAACTCAAATTTCATGTCTTCTGAATGTGTATACAAAGTTTATAGTATGTATGTTTCTTCTAAGTTGTAGAATTCTCCCGACAAGAGTCCTATTACACACGCTCCGCGGGATCCAAAACTCGTGTATACACTGCATTTCTGTAATCAGGCTACATCTTTTTTTTTCTTTTTTTCGAAAAGATCACATTAAAATACACAAGGTCCACTTTGTTTCATCCAATTACAAATTAATGTAAGTTCGAAGGGGCTTTTTTTCGTTATTTAATTGGACTATAATAATTGGACAAGGTTGTTCTGTTGAAGAACCTGGAAGGGCCTGTTCAACTTCAGACGAATCTGATGAAGTTCCTGGATAGGATTCTTTTACTCCTAGAGCAAGCATCTTTTGTTGTTACTGAAGAAGAATCTTCATCTAAATTATTTGAAGTTTCTGTTTTTGATTGAGATGAAATGTTTGCTGTATTTAGAGATTCTTCATTTTCTTCAAAAATGGCAAAGTCATGATCACGAAATATACACTTATTGAGGGGATAAAGACCAATTTTTCTAAAAGAGTTGACCGAGACCTCCATCGTAGCTGCTCGGTTGTAAGCTTCAGAAAATAATCGTGCGATGATAAAAGGAGTTACAATTCTATGAGGATAATTTCGTAACCAAGTCTCAATTTCTTGCGCGCAGTAAGTTTTTAGCGGATTCATAAAGCCCACATCTAACGGCTGCATACGGTGGGTACTATGAGGTGGTAGGCAAACAATTGAAATATGGTTGTCTCTTGCCTTAGTTATTACTTCGATGTTGCGAATAGTGACCATCGAGCACTAGTAACACGGACTGAGACGGTGTCGGCTTGGTAAACTTTATAAAATGGTCAAACCACTGAGTAAAAATATGTGTCTGTATCCACCCTGATAGATGGCAAGCATATGTGGAGCTGGCTGGTGCGCCATCTATTAACTCTGTGTTTCATGTTTTTTCTAGGCCAGACAATTGGGGGTATGTAAGTGCTTACCGCATTCATGCATGTAACTACTGTAATTAAACCACCCCGTTCTGCTGAGGTCAGTGTTGCTACTTGTTTCTTTCCCCTAGCAGAAATAATTTTACTTCTTTTATGTTGCACTACACTAATTTCCGTCTTATCAACGTTGTACAGCAATTGTGGTTCAAAATTAATTTTTTCTAATTCCTTTTCATATAACTCAAAAAACGCAGCAACGTTCTCTCTGTTGAAACCTCGTATTCGGGCATTGGACATACCTTGACGTGATCTAATTGACAACTCAAGGTGACGTCGTAAAAAGCCTCTAAGCCACTTTTTCCTGCGGTACCTTTGTTGTTTGAAAATGGATGTCGAATGTTATTAGCTATTGCTGATTCGAAAACCATACGTTTCACATCTGACCTTCCCAAACCAAAAAATCTGTTATCCATATTGAGACAATACTGAACTAATTCAGCCTCTATTTCTTTATTTAACGCAAGTTTTCTGTCAAGAGCTTCGACTAACCACATCCTCTGGAGTTACGTTAGTTTGTTTCACATAGCGTTCGAGGGTGCCGTTTGGTACACCAAAATGCTTTAATGCCTTCTTATACCCCATATCGTGTTGCCTAACTGCCTTAATTGCCACCACAATGTGTTCTTTATTCCAAGTTTTTCGTCTTTTAGGTGATTCCGCCTGAAAAAATTATTTGAATTAAATTAAAAAAGTTGGCAGCTCCTAATAAGAGACCCTCTTCATAATAGGAACCCACAGGGGTCTCTTAATAGGGACCAGTAACACGATAAACAAAATATATTTTTAGGTTAAATAATTTTAAACTTTCCTACATAAATCTAGCACAGTTAAATTCGCATTACAATAGCTATCTAACCAAATTTTAAGAAAATATCTCGTGCTTACCATTTTGAAAATACAATTTTTTGCACCAAACACTGTAAAAACTTCCTCAGGCACGTTCCACGAATTTATCTGTCAGGTGTGTGTTTCGTCGAACTGAGCGACACCTAGCGACACATTGACGAACCGCATAATATAGGGTAACCGTAAAATTAGGTGGTGTGTTCCTAAACTGCAAAACAAGTGAGATCGCATGGAGTCTCTTATTAGCAAGGGTCTTCTTATTAGGCTCCTTTACCTTAAAGAGGCCAATTATTAATGGATAAATTGCTCGAACATGTTTTTAAACCCTAATCAAAAGGCAATATAGAATGGTTTTAAAAATCAAGGCTTGTGAAAATCATCACATGGTTTAACCTAAGTAATGGAAATGCTTCACAAAACAAAAAATCTGATGTGTCCAACACATGACTTTCCTATCTAGTTATTACAGGCTTTTTCCGTTTATTGTGTACAACCTATTGCAGCATCTCTATAAATGTTTAGAGGATAAACTAAATATATATACATTGTCCACATACATCTACCGCGAAACATTTTTCTATAGATATTCATTGAAAATGAAAATACTGAAAAATTTAATTTTAGCACTTTTCCTACATTTTTTCCATTACGGTCCATTTAAAAAAAATCATGTATGAACAAATATTATAGAGATCGATATCGCAAACAACTTTTCAACAATTTTCATAAAAATCAGAATTTTGCACATTTTGTCAAATTTCTCGAATACGGACCATTTCAGGAAATTTTTACATAAGGCACAAATTATAGATAATAATATTAGAAGTAACTTTTATTTGAACAATTTTCTTCTCCAAACATAAATAACAGATATATTCCATAAAATATATAAACGGCCTCCCATAAAGTACCCCCCCAGATGTTCCGACTTTGTCCAAAATCTAATCAGCTCATTAGACGCTGGAATAAAGCTTAAGTTTGAAATTTGGTGTTTTTCCGTGTATCGGTTCATGAGTTATGCGTTATACAGACACACACACACACAGACACACACACACAGACACACACACACACACACACACACACACACACACACACACACACACACACACACACACACACACACACACACACACACACACACACACACACACACACACACACACACACACACACACACACACACACACACACACACACACACACACACACACACACACACACACACACACACACACACACACACACACACACACACACACACACACACACACACACACACACACACACACACACACACACACACACACACACACACACACACACACACACACACACACACACCCACGCACGCACGCACGCACGCACGCACGCACGCACGCACGCACGCACGCACGCACGCACGCACGCACGCACGCACGCACGCACGCACGCACGCACGCACGCACGCACGCACACACACACACACACACAGACATCATCGCGAAAATAGTCAAAACGGATTCAGGGGACCTCAAAACGTAAAAATCTGTCGAAAACTCGAGGTCGAAAAAAATCATGATTCCTATACTTTCCTTATATCTGTATACAGATAGGAAAGTAAAAATTCAACGTCCTAATACTACTATCAGCTTTCGGTCTTTCGTTCAAAGTTAAATCATTTCTCGTTTTTGTTACGCTATGAGTTTATCTATCCTTGTGGGCCTCAGTCTCGATAAGGTGGGAACCACCATTTTAGCGTCTCTCGAATTTATTAATACGTTTACACAATTGTGGTAATGTAAACAGAGGGCATATGGAAGGAACATTTAAATTATTCTAAAATTGTTCAATAAAAGTTTGTTAAAATGTTAAATAAGTTAATTCGACTATACTAGAATATCATTAATAAGCAATAATTATTGTTGACTTTTGATTTTGAATACATTTTTACAAAAATTATTGATGAGAATTATTGTTAATTATTGATTTTGCAGGCTTTTTCAGAAAATTTAATTGTTTAGTAATTTCTTTATCGATTTTGAAGAACTCTATATCGCTAGATAGCTAAAAGAACTGGCTTTCGGGACATCAAAAAATATACAGGGTATTCCATTAAAAAAATTAACAAATACGTCTTTAAAAAACAGGCATTTTGTATTTCAGTAAACCGGAAGTGGTAAATAATTTTGGTTTGACCGAAATAAAACTTGGAATAATTTGATACATTTCGGTGAAAACCGCATGTTTTTAAGTACTTTCGTTTAAAAGTTATAAGCTTCCTAAATGTTGGAAAACATCATGGGGCACCCGGTATTTATTTTTGAATATATGTTTATAATAAATGTCTGCCTTATTTCAACCTGTCCAAAACGCTGTTAAAATATGCACATCTAATTTTAGAACATTTATAAAGTTCAAAAACAATAATTTGGTATATATATTTTATAATTATTATTAAAAATTTTACTTTCATTACATTGAACCGTCTCGTCTAAACGAAAGTTGAGCAACATCCGAAGATACTCGTTAAGCCATGGTGGTTCTTTGTTTCAAGAACTGGTGATGTATTTTTGAAGGTCACTTTTGGCCCATAGCCGCGAGCAACGAATCGTAGACTTCTTAAATAGTGAATCACTCTCTCAGCAATCCGGGCATAGCATGGCATGCCATGGCATACCAAACCTGATCAATGGAATCCTGTTTATGGTATCGTATTTATCTCACTATTACTATCAAAAAATGATGTTCGAATTAAATGTTTAATTTGTGTTTCTTATGACAGGTATGAATGTAAATGAATGGCGAATTTGGCTAAAAAAAAGACCTAATCTAAATTATTTAAGTAATGTAATAATTTTGTACACGACAATTTTGAAATGTACCAATTTTTTATTAGTTTCCTCACTTAAAATTATTCATTACTTTTTATAACTATTCTTAGAATATGTTAATCATTGACAATTAAAAATTGTAATTTTTACCCATTTAATTGTTATTAAAACGTCAAATTTTGACTGCAAAATAATTTATAAAATATTTTACTGAAAACTAAGAAAAATTTAATTCAGAAAATGAAATATCTTTAACTTCATTCGAAGAGAAAGAAGCTACTGAATTTATTTAGAGAAAACCAAAATAATTGTATGTGGCGGGGTATGAATCTTTATTAAGAGCAATCCAGTCCCTTCTGAGGTCACACCGCACGAATCTCACGACCACCCCTTAAAGTATTTGGAACCTTGTTCGCTACATAAATTTGGCAATGTTGTGTGTCGTAACCTGAAGGGTCCGATTACAATTCAGGTATAATTCGTTGGCTATCGCCGCCTACTGGGGGTTAGTGGCTTGTTAATATACGAATGTAGGAATACTATTTTTAAACCAAACAACTCAAATATTTTTTATTTATTGATAGTTATAGATGATATACAGGGTGTCCCGAAATTAGACGGTCATATTTTAACAGCGTAATCTACATCCTAAAATAGTAGTAAAAGTTCATATAAACAGGTCCGAAAACTTTTCTTTTCCGAGATACAGGGTGTTAAAGGTGAAGTCCTGATACCACACTTTTGTAAATATTTTCTAAACGTTTAAAGATAATTAGGTAAAATTTGTTACAAATACTTACCTTTTTCGCTTCATTTATTGAACTAAACCCCAGTTATTGATCATCTTCTTAGGTGGGTAAATTAGGGGGAGCTTAGGGTAAAATTGCCGTGTGTGTCTGTGTGTCTATATCCACCATAACTCATGAACCGATACACAGAAAAACACTAAATTTTCAACTTAAGTTTTATTTCGGCCTGACGTGAAATAATTAGATTTTGGACAAAGTCGGAACATCTGGGGGGGTACTTTATGGGAGGGCGTTTTTATATTTTATTGAATATATCTGTTATTTATGTTTGGAGAAGAAAATTATTTAATTAAAAGTTACTTCTAATATTATTATCTATAATTTTTGCTTTATGTCAAAATTTCCTGAAATGGTCCGTATTCGAGAAATTTGACAAAATGTGCAAAATTCTAAACTAAACTAAAAGTTGTTTGCGATATCGATCTCTATAATTTTTGATACATAATTTTTCTAAAATGGACCGTAATGGCAAAATTATAGGAAAATTGCTAAATTTAAATTTTTCAGTATTTTCGTTTTCAATGAATAACTATAGAAAAATGTTTCGAGGTAGAAAGATGTATGTGGAAAATGTATATATTTATTTTATCCTCTAAACATTTATAAAGGTACTGCAATAAGTTGTACAAAACAACCAGAAAAAGCCTATAATAACTAGATAGGAAAGTCATGTGTTGGACACATCAGATTTTTTGACTATAAAATTTGGAAAACCAATATTTTCTGTATAATAAAGCTACATTTGTTGCATCTCGCAAGGACGTGCCATTTTCAAGAGAAAAGCATGTTACCTTATTCGAAAGTGTAAACAATAATTAGTAGGTCTGTAGAATTAGAAATTTAATTTTTTTTTAACTTTGAAAAACCGGTAACTAAAGAAATTTTAGAAAATATTTCACCTGGACTTCACTTGTAACACCCTGTATCTCGAAAACGAAACGTTTTCGGACCTATGTTTATATAAACTTTTACTTCTATTTTCAACCGACTTCATAAAAGGAGGAGGGAGGTTCTCAATTCGTCGCAATATTTTTTTTTATTTTTTTTTTATGTATGTTCAGCGATAATTCTTTAACACGGTGTCCAATTTTAATGATTTTTTTTTGTTAGAAAGGGGGTACTGCAGGGGTGGTCCCATATAAATTTGGTCAAAATCTGTTAATTGGGTCCATGACAAAATCCTCAAACTCTTCATTTTTTATGTATGTTTAGCGATAATGCTTTACCATCTTGTCCGATTCATATGATTCTTTTTTTGTTAGTAAGGGGGTACCTCAGGGATGGTTCCATATAAATTTGGTTAAGATGTGATGACGGCATCTGTACATTTTTGAAGTCGGTTTTTTTAAATTTTTAATTTCTAATACTTGTTTTTTTTATTTATTATAGATACAAACTAGCTACAGCATTGAATATTTTATAAATAATTATCCTATACATATATAATTGGATAATTGCAAATAAGTAAAGTTCTTTTTAGCTAAATGATTTTAGATTTTAGTTATATTTAAATTAATAAAATCTTAAAATATTTATTCTTGTTTAGTTAATATCCATTATTGCAATTTAGATCTATAAAGACCTATCGAATTTAGGTTTTTAAATTCCACCGGAATATTTTAGGACCGAGGTATAAAACAGTATTAGTTTCGAAAGCAAATATAATTATTATCACAGTATAACACTGATTCGTGATTCGTATCCGTGATCCGAAAAAAAGGATTCGAACATTGGATCTGTGATTCGAATCACATCTCGTGATTCGGATTCGTGATTCGAATCCATTTTTCGAGGATTCGTCCCAGCTCTGGGTGACGGCATCTGCCCGTTTTTGAATTAGTTTTTTTTTTTATTTTTAATTTCTAATACTTGTAGGATGTAGATTACGCTGTTAAAATATGACTGTCTAATTTCGGGACACCCTGTATATTGGAAATTCGAAATAATAGTTATGACGTAGCGGTGTTTTTCTAATTGTAATCGGACCCTAGGTATATGGATACGGAAAGTGATGAATTGGAGATAGGTAAATTGTATTTATTGTATTAAAGGAACAACAAATATAAGTACAATTAAATAAGTATATTAATATAACAATGTTTTAAAGTCTATTAAAAAAATTTTTTTTCACATAGATTATTAAATTAAAAAAATAACTATCAAAACACGAAATGTTAATTTTTTTCTCTTTTACAACACAAAATATACAATACTGTTGAATCAAAATTTTCTCTTGGCAGTAGGTGGTTTTTGTGACGCGACAATTATGATGCTTTGCATCTCATGAATTAAAATTAATTCTCTTTCAATCTTAAGGTGTTCATACCCCTTATAATTATCGGACAAGAATATCTCAAAATATTTAAATTTTGGCAAAATAAATTAGGCAATAATATCTATAATATGCATATATTTTAATGTTTTAATTCCTTCCAGTTTCCCAAAAAAACTAAAAGGGCTTTAATTTTGAAATATCATAATGAAAATAAATGCATTCCTCGACAGCACTATTCTTAATATAATCCCCAAATTTAAGCCCCTAATGTCTTGTTAATGATTTCTTAAAATTCGCCAAAATTAGTGGCTAAAACGCTTCGTTAAGTGCTATCTTCTGGTGTAAACTGGTGTAAATTATTGCAAGAAACGAATAATGACAGAGTGTACGATACGATAGTTACAAGCCCGTTACACTGTTTTCCACTCAATTTATTAAAAAAAAAATAATAATAAATTAGGGTGTTAATTTTTTTTCTCTGAAGCTATTGGTTTTGGGAAAAAAATTCATGAATAAAAAAATTAATAAATCAAGGATTTCATAAAAGTTCATCTCGAAAAAAAGTTTTGATATGAAATAAAGTAAGTGTTGTTCATTTCACCCCTCTATATAATGTAACAGAAATATTGAAAAAATACCCGTGGTTAGTCCTTTGCGATTACAGAATTTCAAGTTTCTAGCTTTACTGAAATTTTAGAAAAAAAATAAAAACTCAATTTTAATCACCACTTTTTAAGGGTGATATCTCGAAAAGGGGTGGGCTGAGGAAATTTTGTTATAGGAAAGACCCATCTTAATTTCATACGAGCAATCAGTTCCTGAATTTTGTCGCATCTATTTAGAAACACCCTGTGTATTACACATTTTTTTAAGCGTGCAAAATTCTTTTCCCTAATTGGCACATGTCGTATTTTTCTAGGATTTACTAACTCTGGCAGCAAACAAATAAAATAGAAATTTGTCAGCTGTGCATTTTTGCCTTCCAGAATTATTCATTTCATAAATTAACTAAAAACTAAATTAAACAAAAACCTAACAACGCCTCAACAACAAACTAAGACGATCACAATAATTTCGCACCTCTTCAAAAACAACTACCTATTTTTCGACACAGGAATTAACAAATTTAACTAAACGGCAGCTACCCTTTTAACCACGGGTTTCAAAGACTAGCAGCGTTGCCATATTCACTGGTATCATTGTTTTAATAGAATTAGTATCGGAATGAAAACTATGTTAATCTTCGGTCCTGTTTAAAATTGGTAATCTTTTTGAAAAAAGTTATTTAGAAAATAGTTAAGATATTTGTTATACAGGGTGTTATTGAAATACACGTACATATTAAAACTAGGTATTGCGCAGATCCCCACTGAATGTAGAAAAATATTATTTTTTAAAAATACCCCTTATTAAGGGAGTTATTAAATTTTGAAAATTAATTCTAAAACAAACGTACTTCACTGATATGTTGAGGATGACCTATATAAATTAGGTTTATTTACCTATTTTAAACATCAACAGTAATTAATATGCAAGTTTTTGTCAGATGATAAGAAAACTAGTCTTGTAAGAAATAACCATGTTGCCAAGATTTTCGAATTAATTTCTATTTCCGAAGACTGGTTTTTACTACCCTCGTTATCAAAAAACTAGAATATTTGATAAATGATTGTTTTTAAACTATACATTTTTGAAACTATAGATTATTAAAATTTTAGTTGATTTGCGAATCTGGCTAACACGGGCGCGTCATTTCCAAGTTGGTAAAAAGTGTTGTTACGATTACTTTTAAATATTTTTTTACGATGCCACTATTTACGAATATTGAACTAACGGATATAGTGCTGGTTTATGGGGCAGCTGGAGAAAATTCTCGGCAAGCACAAATCCTGTATCGCGAACGGTTTCCAAATCGGAGAATTCCGGACTGTCGTACGTTTATTTCAACTGTTCAGCATCTAAGAGACCATGGAAAATTTGAGAGTGTCAATGCAGATCAAGGGAGAACAAGAACACAAAGAACATTGGCGGCCGAAGAAGAAATATTGGAAGCTGTTGAAAACCGGCCTCAATTAAGTTGTAGAAGACTAGGTCTTGAAATTGGAGTGTCCTCATTTGTTGTGTGGCGGACACTTAAAGAACAAGGTTTACATCCTTATCACATCCAAAAAGTCCAGGCCTTATATCCAGGTGATGAAGAAAAGAGAGTGGAGTTTTGTGAATGGATGATTCAAAAATGTGTTGATATTCCTGATTTTCTAAAAATATTATTGTATACTGACGAGGCTTCATTCACTCGTGATGGCGTGTTCAATATGCACAATACGCATATTTGGAGTGATGAAAATCCTCACGCCATTAGGGAGACTGGGCATCAAAGAAAATTTTCAATAAATGTTTGGGCTGGCATAATAGATCAGTATTTAATCGGGCCTTATGTTCTCCCGAACAGATTAAATGGGCCAGGATATCTCCACTTTTTAGAAGATATTTTGCCAGTACTCCTAGAAGAGATACCGTTACAATTAAGGCAACGGATGTGGTACCTACTAGATGGCGCTCCTCCTCACTTTGATTTAAATGTACGGCAGTTTTTGAACATTAGATTTCCTCAAAAGTGGATAGGCAGAAATGGACCTACTAAGTGGCCTCCGAGATCTCCGGACTTAAATCCATGCGATTTCTTTTTGTGGGGTCACATGAAACAACTGGTTTATAATGAACCTATTAATAGTGTTGAACAATTAACCAATAAAGTTAATGCGGTAGCCGAGGAACTACGACAAAATCCAAGACTAATTTCTAATGTTCAAAGTTCTTTGGAAAGACGATTGCAAGTGTGTGTAAATAATAATGGACGGCATTTTGAACAATTACTGTAATAAACTTTATTTTGAATTAATTGGTTTTGCTACGGCAACAGTGCAATTTCTATGGGTAAGTTCAATTTCGATTTATTTTACTTCTTTAAATATGGAAACTAGTAGGTCGGAAAAGGGGACTCTTCCCCAATATTTAAATTTTAGAATTTGAAGTTAAAATTGGTGCCAATCGTTTTTGGTCATTACATACTATTCCCCATTTTAATATGTACGTGTATTTCAATAACACCCTGTATAGAATGCCGGTAAAGAGCCAAAAAATTAAATTTATTAAAAAGTTGAAATTTTTGTTGTTTTTCTTTAAAAATATAAGTTTTTCTCGGTCTAGCGAAATTCTTGGTTCATTTTTACAATGATTGGCCTGAACCATTTTTTTTACAATTTTTTTTAACTGCCTCAAATGTAAAATTGATTTTTGGCGGAGGAGCGCCCGTCATGTTTGCTCTTAAAATAATTAAAGGAAAAACAAAATCCTCAACAATGGCTACATTATTTAATGCTTAAAAATTCTTAATTTACATTAAGGAATAAATATAGAAAACTAAATGAACTATTAATGATTTTCCTGGTGAAGCATCAAACGACAAATACCTTTCAACAAAGAGATATTGGTTAAAATGTTTCTTTGTGAAGGAGATAATCCCTTGGCCTATTTTATGATTAAAATTTTAGATAAATATGTAGTCTAAATAAATAATTGCTTTGTTTTTAAGGTAGGTGTACATTATTATCTTAACCACTCTTTGGGATATTTTGATTAAAATTAGCAAAATTGTTTGTAGTACTAAGAGATAATTTAAATTTGATTGGATTAAAATTATTAACTTTAATAAAAAGTTTTCAACTTTGCTAATTTTCCCTGGTCTGTGTGTGTGTGATTAAATTTAGGTTTCCCTTGGCTCTCTCTGTAAAGATGCATTTATTCAGAAATTTAGAAATTTTATCCTAATACCATATCTTTCTCTAAAAATGTTTAGCTTGAAATTCGTTATTAAAGTCACAAAATTAAAAAAAAAACAATAAATTAAATAATATAACGCAAGCTTACTTACTAAACCACTAAACCCTAATAATTTAATGTCCTTTTTAACTGTATTGAGTGAACTTCAAAGAGAAAAACAAAGCAACACATGGAAATTCCAGCATGATATTTGTGAAACCTGTTGCTTTAGGGAAAAAATAAACGTTTACATTTTTTTTAGGGGTGAGGTTGAAATCACCCGCCCACAATGTGTGTGCGGTGATTCGAAGGTGAGACCGCAACCCTTTTTTAGCACTCTTTAAATATATGATTTTGGTATTATAGGCCAGTCCTTAGAGATAATCAATTCACATTAATAAACAAAAGTTTTCAAATTTTATTGGAATATTTATTAAATTGAAATAATTGTAAATTTAATTTTCGAAGTCCAAAAAATTTAAATTTATTATAATTTTCTAAAAAGTATTGCAAAAGTGATGCAAACTTGAAGCAATATACAGAATGTTTCAAAAACATATGTCATACAAATTTTTTCAGATAGGTTACCAAAAAATCAAAAAATGGCTCCCAACAAAGTTACAGGGCGTTAAACCAACACTCTGAAAAATGTTTTTTTTTTATAAAAAGTTTGTTTTTGCGATTTTTTCTTTAATATTTTTGCCAGAGCTGTAAATTTGAAGGCCCAATATTCTAAGGAGAAAAAAAATGTTGGTGAGTTAGGTACCTTTTAACCCTTTCGTATTTTTTTTGACATAAAGAAACTTTATCGATCTTAAAATCAAAACTACGAGTTTTGAAAACTTTTTTATAGCTCAATTAATCTATTTTGACTCTGCAGAGGGTGCGAATAAGAAGATGAGACCATCGAGCATATCCTTTACGATTGCCCGACGCTCTCATTTATTAGAAGATTTGTGTTCGGCGAGTATCGGCTAACACCGGCTAATATAAGAGAAGCACCTCTTGGCGACGTTGTCAACTACATTAAATCTGTAGGCTGGCTGACGAGCTAGGAGGTGCCTATCATCTTAGGAGGATCGCAATGGGCCTAATGAGACCTAAGTGCCGTAGGGGTAACCCACCCTCTACACGTTACAGATACAGATATTTATCTTTGTTTAAATAAAGATGTTGACAAACAAATTTAATAAAGTTTACTAACAAATACTTAATAAATAATTATTTGGTATTTGATACGCTGCCTATACTGACTCTGTTACTTTCCTTCGGAATTTTCATTCATAGACAACAGTGTTGACCATGCATATGACTCACCTTCTCCAATAGTTTGTCCGAGTATAGGATATTTCTCAGCGTAACGTCTAGCGGCAATAGCAGAATTTCCTTGGCATTCTCCTAATAAAAATTATTGGGATCAATTTATTCTTATAAATTAATATTTTGTACTTCTGCCAAATTACCTAAGACTAACTACATGTCAGCCATTTCGGTAAAACTATTTTCAAATTGCCCATTTTTCATATCAAAATCTTATTTAAATCTTTCTTTTTAAATCGAAATAATTAAATTAGAAAATTGGCAGATATCTTGTTGGCATTTAGTTTATCTTTGTGTTTCATTTCCAGGCCTCCTATTAATGCATGTTCATTTTTTGTACAATAACTTCTGACCTACTTTTAGTGTTGTATTTAAATTCCACTTTGTTAAGTCCAGGATGGACGAATTGATCTAGAAATTTAGTTAAAAAATTGTAAAAAGCTCGTTAACTAAGAAAAATACAAAGCTCATTTAGCAATAAAAAAATTTCAAAATTCATAGCTTTTTTTGATTGTAAGATCGATAAAACCAGTTTCTTTATGTCAAAAAAATACGGAAGGTTAAAAGGTACCCCCCCCCCCCAACTTTTTTAAGGGGGGTCGCTTTAATTTTTTTTCTCCCCTTAGAATATTGGGCCTTCAAATCTACAGCACCGGTAAAAATTTCAAAGAAAAAATCGCAACAGCAAGGTTTTTCAAAAAAAAAAAAAAAAAAGTTTTATGATTGTGTATTGTAGAAAATATTAGTTGATTGAAAATATGAATGCATATTCGAATTTGGAAATGGCAGATATGCATTTTACATACGGTCGTGCTAACGGTAATTCATTGGAAACGCAAAGACTTTATGCTGAACAGTACCCACAGCGTAGACTACCCCATCATACTACGTTCACAACTATTCACCGACGCTTGCGGGAACGTGGTAATTTTAAAAAAGAAGTTATTATTCTGGTCGTACTAGAGAAGTTAGAACTGCAGCTGTAGAAGAAGCCGTACTTAATTCAACTGAAGAATTCCCAGAAACTAGTACCAGGAGAATAGCTCGTGTCCTACATGTAAGCCATTCCGTTGTTTTTAGAATTTTAAAAGAACAAATGTTGTATCCCTATCATCTTCAATGGGTGCAGGCGTTAATGATTCGAGATTTTTTACCCCGTGTGATTTTTTGTCAGTGGCTTATTAATATGATTGGCCAAGCACCACAGTTCTTAGATAATATTTTATTTACTGACGAGGCGAGTTTCTCAAGAGACTGTATTAGAAATTTTCACAACAATCACCTTTGGGCTGACGAAAATCCTCACGGCTTTTTTGAAGGAAATCATCAGTAATGGCGTCAAGTGATGAGGACGGTGAACTTGCTCCTCAAAAACAATTAAAAAAGTCCTTTAAATGCTGCCAAAATAAGCAAAGTAAAGTGATAGTATGTGTTAATTGTGGAAATGTATTTCATAATTCATGTTTTGTGAAAAATAAAGTAAAACATGTGAAAATATGTGACACGCGCATCATGTGCTGTGAAACCTCTGAGAAAGAAGATGGTAGCAGCATGGTAATAATTCAAAGTCTAAAAAATGAGATCGATCTATTGAAGAAACTTATCTTTGAAAAGGATGAGAAAAACCGAATTCAATCAGAAAATATACAATTGCTTAAACAAAATAATCAATTACTTAAAGAGAACCTTGGTACCTCACAAAATAAAGCCAATAAAAAAGCAGAAAACTCCGCAGATAAGACCCATATCCTGGCAACAAAAACTGCTGAAGCTGATAAAATTAATTTAAAATCTAAAAACGAAACACAACAAAAAGTAAATAATATCCAGGGACCTTGTACTAGCAAGGACAGCAAGGTGAATGACCAGTCATCAAAACAAAAAGATGAATTATTAGGATATCAGAAACAAATAATGGATAATTTAATTAACATTAATGATGAATCAACAAATAATAATGACGATGGATTTATTGAAGTAAATAATAGGATCGCTCTAAAAAGGATGTAAGCTACAAAAAGAAAACCTTTGGTTTAAATAAAACAGAAAATTTTGGTGTTGAAAAAAAAGCATGGATATATTTATACAGAATAAAAAGACATGTGACAGAAGAAAACATTTTGGGCTTTTTAAAAAACTCCCCAAAATTTAAGGATGCCGGAATCACTGTTAAAGAACTGCCAACCTCTGATTCCCAAAATAAATGTTTCATGCTTAGTGCTGATTTTAATCTAAAGGATGAGCTCTATGACCCAAATAATTAGCCACAAAGCGTGGGAATTAGACGATTCGACTTTAAAAAATATCACTCATATCAACAAAGAAACAAACCAGCGGATTTTTAAAAGCGGAAAACTTAAGTTGTAACCTCACAAATAGGCATTTATCCATTGACGTCAACCTCGAAAAATCAAGCATTCCAGCATTTACTATCATACACCTCAATATTCAAGGATTAACTCCAAGGAAAATTGGCGAATTAGAAGTACTTCTGGATGAAGAACCCCCTGATTTGCTCTGTTTATCTGAACATTGGCTAACTGAAAACGAGGCTAATGTTTTCAATTTAAACAACTATAATATTATTAATAAATATTGCCGAACAACAAGTGAACGTGGAGGTGTGTGCATTCTTGCAAAGAACCATTTGGTTATTACGGCAGTTAACTTTAAAAATTGTGTAGAAAAAAACTTTGAAGCAACTATGGCATATTTTGACATATTTAATGAACATGACAAGAGGTCTAAGGTATTTGTTGTAACTGTATATAGAACGCCTAACAGTAATCTTAATATATTTCTGGACGGGATCTATGATCTGATATATAGCATTTATAAACCAAATAACTACTATATTATATGTGGGGATATAAATGTAGATTCCCTAACTAAAACAACAGAGTCAATGAAAGTAAATAATCTCTTCTTTGAATTTAATCTAGTAAATCAAATTGACAAACCTACCCGTCTAAACAGAAGCATTGACGCTGTATTTTCCAATATCTCGTCTAGCACTACTATAGTGGGAGACACACATTTGTCAGATCATAGATTTCAGAAATGCAGTTTTAATTTACCTACAGCACAGGGTAATAAATTTACTACCTTTTATAGGCGAGATATTTCAGATGATAACTTGGTGACTTTCGGAGGGCTGCTCCAGAATGAGGATTGGGCAGATGTGTACCAAGCCACAACAGTGAATGAGTGTTTTGATTCACTATTTACAACTTTTCAATATTACTATAATAAAACATTCTCGTTTAAAGCAATCAAACACAAATATAAATCCAAAACAAAACCTTGGATAACCAAAAACATTAAAGAATTACATCAAATGGTATGTGAAATGTGTAAACTTGCTCGTTCTACTAACAATGAGGTACTTAAAGTAAAATATAGTGAATTAAAGCATATTTACATAAATATATTAAAAAAAGCTAAATCAGAATATAATGACAGTAGAATTTTGAATGCAACAAATATAAGTAAGGAGAGTTGGAAGATTGTGAATGAAAACACTAATAAAACAAAAAATAAAGCCCCTACTGAAATAACCATTAACAATAAAAATATCAGTGACAAAAATATTCTTGTAAATTATTTTAATGACTTCTTTTTGGATATTAATAAACCGATCCCTAATGTGGATCAATTAAAGCTCGCAGTATTTTCAGAAGCTAGCTTCTTTTTATATCCTACTACACCTGTAGAAGTTGATGAAATTATTAAAAAAGTCACTAAAAAACCTTCACCAGGTTTGGATGAAATTAATGGCAAATCCTTAAAAAGCGTAAGTGACTCAATAAGTGTACCTCTCTCATTTTTAATTAACATGTCATTTTGTCAAGGCACATACCCTGAAAACTTAAAAACATCTAAATCAGTTCCTATATTTAAAAACAAGGGTTCGCAGCATGAAGTTAGCAACTACAGAAATATATGTCTGCAGTCACAGTTTGCTAAGATCCTGGATTACGCTTACTACTTAAGGTTAAGCAAATTTGTTGAACATCACCACCTAATACCAAACTGTCAGTATGGATTCAGACGGAACAGATCAACTGATACGGCAATAAATCAATTATGTGAATATCTATACTCGTGTCTTGACAGTAAAGAACCTCCAATCACCCTGTTTTTCGACCTGACTCGAGCATTCGATACGGTTGACCATGAACTACTTCTGGAAAAACTGTATCGAATCGGAATCAGGGGAGTTACCCACGATTGGGTTCATTCATATCTGTTAAATAGATCCCAAGTAGTCGTAATAGACTCAGTCAAATCAAAACCTGCCACAATATTAATGGGTGTTCCTCAAGGACCCACACTGGCTCCCCTATTTTTTATCATATTTATGTCAGACATATTAAATGCTTGCAAAACCTTTGGAAAAATTATCATCTATGCAGATGATACAAGCGAGACCATAGCTGAAGAATAACTGCAGCTATCTGTCAATAAAGCTAATGAAGCAGCTGAGGAATTTTCATTATGGTGTACAAATAATGGTCTGCTAATTAATACAAAAAAAGACAGTTTTTATGGTATCTCAGCCAAAAAACGTGACTTATGATTTTTCTCCACTAATAAAAGTAAATCATGCATCCATAGAACAGGTGGATCATTTTAAGTATCTGGGTGTGACTGTCGACCAGAAATTTACTTGGGAAATGCACACACAAAATCTAGTTAACAAAATTAGTGGTTTATGCTACGTAATACGAGGGCTTCGAGGAACAGTTTCACTTAGCGTACTTAGACTGACTTACTTTGGTCTTGTTCAGTCTCTCCTATCGTACGGCCTTGCCTGTTGGGGAAGCTCAGTACACATGAACAAGGTGTTCATTATGCAGAAAAAGATAATCCGATGTATCGTAGGATTGGCCCCAAGGGATTCATGTAAAACTTTTTTCGTTTCTCTGTCAATCTTAACTTTACCTTGTCTATACATATACACCATATCAACTAACATTAAAAGAAATGAAGAAACGCATCTAAAAAACAATATGATCCATACACACAACACCCGACGGGCTGATGAGTTGCGACTGCCATTCTCCCGATTATCTGTGGGGCAGGGTTCCTTAAGTTACCAGGGAATCTTATGCTCCAATAAGACTCTTAGACTTTTTGGACATATACAGAATTTTAATAGTTTTAAAAATACTCTCTCTATACAAGTTTCTCATGGAGAATGCTTTTTACTCTATGCAAGAATACTTAGAATTTTAGCTTCTTTAATTTTAATCTTTTGAAATAATTTTTAAATAATATAATTTTTTTTTGTATGTGACGTGCTGATCTCTTGATCTTAAATATTGTAAACTAGTTATTTTAAATATTTTATAGTGTCATGGATTTATTTTATCTCTGTGTATAGTGTACTATCTGTTTTGTGGACAAGTCTGACACGCTTTATGTATGTCATGTTTCATGAATATGTAATTCTTTATAGACGAATAAATTATTTCTATTTCTATTTCTATTTCTATCAATTTTCATTAAACGTGTGGCTCGGAATTATTGATAATCATTTAATTGGTCCCCATTTTCTTCCGCTGCGATTAAATGGTGAAGCATATTGTCATCTCCTTGAAGAATTACCTGTTCTTCTTGAAGAGGTTCCCATTCAAATTAGGCAACATTAATGGTTGTTTATGCACGATGGTGCATCAGCTCATTTTAGTATACGTGCAAGAACTCACCTGGATGAGGTGTATGCCAATCAATGGATAGGTCGAGGAGGACCTGTAAACTGGCCAGCCCGCTCCCCTGACCTTAATCCTTTGGATTTTTGCACATGGGGATATCTGAAATCTTTGATATACACAAACCCAGTTGAAAATATCGATGATCTGCGAAACCGCATTGTAGCAGAGTGTGAAACTATAAGAAATTCTCCAGGAATATTTCATCGTATACGCAATTCTATGAGGAAAAGGGTAGATGCTTGTATTGAAGCTGAAGGCGGTCATTTTCAACATTTATTATAATTGTATTGTCGATATTCGACAGGTTTTTGTTCATTGTTTGTTCACTTTTGTTTTTAGTTGTAGAAGTCTTAAGAATCATAATTTGGTTGGCTGTTGTTTAATAAAATGCTATTTTACATGAGCTTATTTATTTTTTTCTCATAAATGCTTAAGTTTTCGAAAAAAACTTGTAGAGATAAAAAAGTTAGTCAATGAATTGGGCTTTTCAGTCATACTTTTTAAACAAAAAAATTTTCATCTAAAAAAAAGTTGTAAGAAAAAATATCTTAGGGGTTGATTATTTCAACCCCTTCTAAGCATACTTCAGGGTTGAAAAAATTTCAAAAAGTGTACTTTTATTGACAGATAATGTTTACCAAGTTTCGTGTCTTTAGCTTGATATACAGGGAAAATAAACAAGAAAAACCATTTTTTTTTTAATTTTCGAAGGGGTGTAACTTTTCCGGGGAGGGTTTTTTCAAAAAATTTTATACCAAACACTCACATTAATTTTCATCACAGAATCACCCCTTTAATTTTTTCGGTGTATAACGAGACTGGTGCTATAACTTCTTTCAGAGGTAACATTTTATAACCCAAAAAATGAGACATGAAAGTCTTATATTTAATGTACTACCCCGCAAGTACTTAGGCTTTGATTTAACTTTTGACATTTGTTACAAATTAATTATTGAATTGTCAGTGTTTTGCGTACCCATCGAAAAATGAAAGTGGAGCAAAGATACGCGATAAAATTTTGTGTTCGATTGGGTAAAACACCAACTGAAACTTTTGAAATGATTAAAGGTGCATATCTAGATAATAGTTTATCACGATGTAGAGTGTTTGAGTGGCATAAAAAGTTTAAAGACGGTTGTGAATCAGTTGAAGATGAACCTCGTCCCAGTCGACCACAAACTGCGAGAAATGACACAAAAATTGCAGAAATTAACGACTTGATACAAAATGATCACCGGATTGGCATAAAACGAATTTCTGACAATGTTAATTTGTCTTACGGTACCACTCAAAAAATTATTCATGAAGATTTAGAGTACCGGAAGATCGCGGCAAGATGGATTCCAAAAGTGATGACCGATGAACAAAAAGCGAATCGAGTGACAATTTGTCAGCAGTGGAAAAGGCAATTGCAACGTAACCCACAGTTTTTAAATAATGTGGTTACATGTGACGAAAGTTGGTTTTATCATTACGATCCTGAATTGAAGTCTCAAAGTATGCAATGGAAGCATAAAGGCAGCCCAAGACCGCAGGAGGCCAAAACTGCAAAAAGCGCTGGTAAAGTGATGCACCTGATTTTTTTGGATAAATTTGGCGTTATTTACGATCACATTGTACCTAGAGGACATACAGTAACAGGGCAGTACTATTCTAATGTACTTCGAGGACCCTTGAAGGCAAAATTAAAGAAAAAAAGGCCGCTTTATCAGGACTTTGGCTGGACGCTGCATCACGACAATGCTCCGGCTCATAGATCAATGATTTGTCAACGAACAATTGAAGAATTAGGGGTTGAAATTATGGTTCATCCTCCCTAGTCTCCTGACCTTGCTCCATGTGACTTCCATTTGTTTCCTACTATATAATAAACAGACTATCAAAAAATGGTTTCTCAGAAGTTTATGATAAGTGGATAAAGCGATGGAATAAGTGTATTCAACAGAATGGAGAGTACTTCGAAGGATAGTTGTTGAACTTTTTTAAATAAATGTTTCGTTGTTATACTATAGCACCAGTCTCGTTATTTTCTGATACATCCTCGTATATATTTTACCTTCCTTCTATAGTTTTAAGTTGTTATGGTTTTTGAAGTGTGTGAAAAACATATTTTGATAATTTTCTTGTATACATTTTTGAAAATACATAATCTTTATCAGAAGCCTTATATTTTATTATAAAATCAATAATTTTACATTTATTTATATTTATAACATGAAAAACAATAATATAATCCATCAGCGATTCATTACATTACGCTTCTTTTGAAAGAAAAATATATTTTGCATCAAAACAACGTTACTGACATATATATCCAAAATAATATCTAAAAAACGAGCCATTTATCAAAACAAGGAGTAAACAGACCAGCCATGCATTGATTGCACCTCGACACGAAGAGCGTATAATTATTTTTTTACAACAAACAGTTCTCCATCAACACAAACCCGGCCAAACGAGTCGTGAAGTAACAACCTTAATAATTTAAACCACCTTAAAAATACTAAAAACTGGTCCGAAGCGAAAACTAAATTAGAAGTTCATGGGCGTTCGTTCATCAGTATTTTGACAATCAAATTTAGTTCAAATCAATAACATTTATCGTTTAATTAATAATAAATTAAGACGAAAATGTTGAACGTTCGCACATCGCTTAACTGGTTTGTATTTGTTTTATTTCGTTTTGTCGCCTGGGATCAAAAATCTGCGAATATAATGTTGTTCGAATCTTATTTAAATCTGGTTCTATGGGTTTGGGTATATGAAAGTCAAATATCGTTCGGATTATATTGACATAATAATGTGGCGTATATTGTTACCACATAATACTCATTTGCTAAAGAGGCCTTGATCAAAAACTTAGTGCAGTGCCTCCAATGCCACTCCTACGAATTTAGACCGATATTAAAAAATTTATTTTCTTTTAACTGTTAATAATATCTACAGGGTGTTCCAGAACTATGGGATCAAACTTCTAGGGGTTATTCAGTATAACAGTAGAAAACATTTGAGTACAAGGACCCATGTCCGGAAAAGTGTCACTACGGCCCTAAGACGCGTTCAAATTTAGAAAGACGGTGAATTGCCTAAATAGGATTTAATGCATTTAATTTTTGCCTTTTGTACATGATATCATCACAACAATTGTTCAAAATGTCAATGTTTAAAAATTTTATAGCTGAATATTTTAAACAATTTACCGGCGCTTGTGTGTTGTTATCTTTAAAAACGATAACAAAGATTGTTTTTTGTAACTGCATTCCATATGGCCTTAGTCGTGCTATCGTATTTGTGAAATTTGCAAGAATTTAACAAAAATTAATTGGTGCTAATGGAAAACTTTACCAATCAAGAATTGGCGGATATGCATTTGGCATATGGAGCAACAAGCTGCAATGCACGAGCAGCAGCGCGATTGTATCAAGAACGTTATCCCGAACGACAGCATCCAGGATTTCAAAAAGTTTATTGTTATTCATCGGCGATTCTCCGAGAAGGCACGTTTAAAACCAACATGCATGATACTGGTGTTGCTAAATCCGTAAGAACAATCAAATTTGAAGAGGTCTTTCAGCGAGTTGCCGACAAGCCATCAAGTAGCAGACGTCACATTGTTAAGAATATGAATACGAGTAACGCTTTCGTCTGGCGGGTGCTACACGAGCAACAACTTTATCGTTACCACTTCCAGAAAGTTCAAGGATTGACTGCAGCCGATTATCATCCTAGACTTCAATTTTGTCAATGGTTTCTTCATCAAATCGCTGCATAACCAATTTTTTTACGCGATGTTTTATGGACCGATGAAGCCTCTTCCACAAGAGACAATATTTTTAATAGTAGGAATAGCCATGTTTGGGATGAAGAAAATCCCCATGCAATTTTTCCTAGAAAACATCAGCAACGTTGGTCTGTCAACGTATGGGTAGGCATTGTTGATGATTATTTGATACCTTCTACCGGAACGGTTAACAGGACCTATTTACCGGCGTTTCTTGGAGGAAGTTCTTCCAGAAATAATTGAAAATGTTCCAATAAACGTTCGACAGCAAATGTGGTATCGGCATGATGGAGCGTCGGTTCACTTTGCTGTAAAAGTACGTGAGGATTTGGCTCAGCGGTTTGGGCCCCATTGGATTGCCAAAGGTGGACCAGTTTCTTGGCCTCCTAGGTCACCCGATTTAACGTCGCTAGATTTTTTCCTGTAGGGGCATGTGAAGTCTTTGGTCTACGAAACTCCAGTAGAAACAGAGCAAGACTTAATTGGTCGAATTACAGCAGCATTTGAAATCATCAAAACGAGCATTACATTTTTAGTCAAGTCCGCCGAAATCATGTCCGACGTTTAGGCTATTCATCGTCTTTCTAAATTTTAATGCGTCTTAGGGCCATAGTGTCGTAGTGACACTTTTCCGGACATGGGTGCTATACTCAAATGTTTTCTACTATTGCACTGAATAACCCCTAGAAGTTTGATCCCATAGTTCTGTATTTTTTATCAATTTTAAAGTGCTTTTAGCTGCTGTATGTGCCACGTTATGTTAATAAAAATACTATAACGATATGACTTGGGGATGTAAGATTTTAAGACTGTTCTACCGCTTTCCGTTCGGTCGAAGTTGAGAGGTACCTCATCCATTACATAGAATATCTCTGTACGCAACCCTCTCTTTGTTTATGTAAAGGTACGTGTAATAATTCTATCTTCCTCCGTTCAGTCTAATGGGATGCCTATCTTTCTCGGTATTCATCTCCACCCGAAACGCGGGCTGTCCAAATTTGTCGGTATATTGTAACTATTGTGTTGATAGTAATTTATTTGAAAATAATATTTTTATTTATTACATGCGACGACAGGTTCGAAAGTTTTCTTTCTTCATCTAGTAGAATTATTTTTTAACTAAATGATTAACTACAATTGATTTTATTTATGTTCTAGAGTGAAATAGTATAGGATTTTTATACATACAAGGTGGCGCAAAATCAAGTACCCTATGGAATGTTGTCATGGTTTCGTTTGTAGTTGACATCTGTTCGAATTTTTCTGTCAGTTGCAAAGTAGATACTTGGGAAATTCATTATGTATCGATATACGCCTCGAGAACGTGCCGAAATCGTAATTTTTTTATTTTATCAAAATAATTCGAAGATTATCAGAATTTTTCCTGGACGCCTTATCTCAAAAAACGCCGATATTGCATATCCGCCAAGGTCTCCCGATTTAACTGTTCCAGACTTTTGGTTATGGGGTTATCTTAAAGATAGGGTATTTGTAAATAATCCTCGAACACTAGAAGCATTAAAAGACAACATCCGGGAAGAAATTGACAGAATACCACCTGATATGTTGGATAAAGTTATGAAAAAGTCTTTAAAAAGAGCTCATTATTGCTGGGGGTGGCCATTTGGTCGATATTGTTTTTATTGTGTAACAAAACAAATTTTTAGAGTTTAAATATAGTATATTACATTACGAGTGTGGAAAATCACTTTTCACACAAGTGATGTACAATATTTTTCCTACGACCACAAAATAATGTCATCAAAAAAATGTAAAACCAAGGTTATTATTACTATAATAATTAAAATGTATTTAAAAACATAATCAACAATAATCGTATTTATTCAATTTTCATATTTTCTAAACAAAAAAAAAACTAAAAAAAAAAATAAAAAAAACAAAAAAAAAATTCTGCGCCCCGCCAGGGTTCGAACGCGGTCGAAAAATGGCAAAGTTGATAAGTTCGATGTCCTAACCACCTGATCTAATAGCCTTTGTGTCAGTTGAATGATCTATAATCGGTTATGTATTTAACCAGAATAAAGAGCAAACATTATTTTAAAATTATTTTAATAATAATTGTTAAAGATAAATATCTAGGATCTAATTTACAACGATTTCAATAATTTAACAATCATATCGATTTTAGTATTAATATGGACATTACATAGATGAAAATAGAAATTAGGTGTTTGACATTTTGTGACAACTACTGCGGAAAGTAACATATTCTCACTTGGGTGGAAAGTAAATTCTTATTTATACACGTGTGATATAGGGCACTTTCCATAGGACTATATAGTGTGATATATGTCACTTTCCTAAGTGGTCGTAGGAAAAATATTTTTCATTTATAATATGGCTGTTTTTTAATTAATCTTACCTACTTTTATGTAAAAAACAAATAGGGGACTTTATTTTGCGCCACCTTGTATAATTATTGATCGTATTTTTTGCAAATAAACATTATTGTTAGTATTATTACTAATATTCGATAATATACACTTGGTATCCGCGCGAAAGCTTTGGACGGCTTTATTTTTGGAAAGTGCTTTAATATACAGTGTTACATAATATATATAATATTTGTTTTTATAAATAATCGCATCAATCTCACAATTAATTTGTAGTGCAGACGAAAAATTTTTTGAAAACTATTTTATCGTACGCATGTATATTTTATTGTACATAATATACAGGGTGTTTCAAAAAGTTTGGTCATAAATTATACCACATATTCTTGGGTTAAAAATAGGTCGATTAAACCGTACTTACCTACATACAAAAGTGCACCTAAAAATAGTTACAGGGTGTATAAATTAAAAATTTAAATGAATTTTTTTTTATCGTTGCTCTTAAACCGTTTGGCATTTTTTCATGAAATTTTATATGACGTGTTAGAATACCATGACTAAAAATACCGAGGAAGAGGCAATATTTTTTTGAAACACCACTGGAATGCAACATCCATTTGGAAACTTTTTTGTCTCTTAGTATTTGTTTCTAAAAAGTTTAGTTTAGACGATACAGCCATTTTAAATGACAACTTAAAAATATTCAATGGAAATTCTACGTATAAAAAATATCAAAATCAAGTTTATTTTTAAATTATAATCTAATGTCATCAAAATAAAAAAATTTAATTTAACAGATGTTCAAAAATGTCAAACGGTTTAAGAGCAACGTTCAAAAAATTCATTAAAATTTTTATCTTATACACCCTGTAACTATTTTTGGGTATACTTTTGTATATAGGTAAGTACGATTTAATCGACTTATTTTTGACCCAAGAATACGTGGTATAATTTATGACCAATCTTTTTGAAACACCCTGCATCTCTTTCAATTTTAATATATACTTTACCGTTACTAAAGACTTTGACAACATTATTAGATGCTTTGTTTTTATTTTTAATATAATCATCTTATCCACTAAAATATTGAAGTCAACAGATTCCTATGCACCTTTTAGATCAATAAATAAACAGACCAAATAGGAATTACTAAAGAAAGAACATTGTATGTCTGTTACCAGATGTAAGACAGCTTCAATTGTTCCCATTCCTCTTCGAAATCCATACTGGGTTGCCGGTAATATGGAAAAGTGTTTAAGATGCCAATCTAGTCTTAGCAGTAGGATGTTGTTAGATTGGGATCTTGATTTGGTTTTTTGATTAATGTGAACGATTTTTGTAATTTGATCAGCTATTTCACCTTTCCTCCACCAATCATTATAAAGGGTTAGCAGCTTCTCTTTAGCCTTTAAACTGAATTTTTTTTAGAAAATTGTAACTGATCATATCCTTGCCAGGTGCACTTTTGCGATTTATGTTTAAGGCGGACTCTAATTCTGTGTATGTAAAGAAATTTCTAATTGAGTTCTTAATGTTTATTTTAAAAGTATGAGGAAAATTAAAAACAGTATTGGGGGCAAAAATAAATAAAATAAATTAAAAAAAAATGAATAAATTGTTGATTATTTCTGAAGGTACGAGTATTTTATTTTCGTTTTATTTTTTATTTGATATCTTTTTAATAAAATACCATATTTTGTTTGGGGGAGTATTTTTATTTAAATTATCTAAAAATAACTTCCAGCTTAAATCAGCTTTTGCTTTAAAAAGGAATTTAGCTTGAGATTCTATTTTTTTGACCGATAATTATTCCAATTAGAAATTTGTTTGTAATTATTATATGCTTCTCTTCTTTTTGAAACTACCTGCGAAGTCCCACCAAAATGGTCAAGGAGTACAAGGTACAAAAGGTGCATAGGGGTGCAATAGTGTCAATTGCGTTAATAAAATCATTAAATGAGTATGGTTCTGATGAGTCTTCTTGAAGAAGAAAATTATCTAATAGAGAGGTCAGTCAGAGAATTTTTCATCCCATTTCGTAGATAGGAAAATTTGATCAGGGCACAAATCGGGGGAAAATTCTATTAAAATTGGAAAATGTTTAAAACCCATACGGTCTGAATAGACAGACCATTTAATTTTACTGAATATGTTGTGAGAGGCAACGGATAGGTCGACTGTAGATGGGCTCTCATTTGGTTTACTTACTCTGGTGGGTGTGCCATCGTTTAAAACTGATAGATTATTGTTATCAAGTGCATTAATTAAACGGGTGCCATTTGTTTGATTTGTAGTGGAGCCCCATAATGTGTGATGGCAATTTAAATCACCGCAAAAAATTAAGTCTGTAGAAAACTGATATTTTTTCCCAATCTACAGTATTTACTTTCTTTTTAGGAAGTTTGTACACTGAAATATTTGACAACTTAAAACGTTCTAATTAAATAGCACATATTTCTATGTTGTCATTAAAATTTTTTATAAAGAAATTTATTTGCGATAAGAATTGTGACTCCGCCTTTTCCATCATTTCTATTGACTTACAACTGTAAAAAAACCACGAATATTAATGATTCACGTTGCAAAAAATATAAGAATGTCAAAATGATGTTGAGTTAAGAAATTTAATAAATTAGGTTTACGTTTATTATATGATAAAATATTCCACTAGAGAATTTTAAGTCCTTCAAAAGGTGTCATTATCATCACTTAAACTTACAGTATCTACAATTTCATCTATAATCTGTCACATAATCTCTATCGTTTTGTTCTCTTTTACAGAAATATTGGGCACAGTTTGAAAATACGTAAAAGTGATTCTTAATATTTGAAAAAAATATTTAAAGAAATTATATGTAGAATGATGTAGTTTTTTGAACTGCATCTATGACACTATCAGTGTTTTATATTTTTTTATAGTATTTAATAATTGGTAAGACAAATAATTATAAATATCAAAAGGTGAAAAGTCTACGTCGACCATACCTAAATAATTGTTTAAAAGTCCAAACAAAGCGCAAAGAACATCAAATGTAACAGATATTCCATCCTACAATACTGGAACAATCAGAGATATAGTTCATAGATTTTAACAAACAGAAGGTATGCGCGTAACAGTCAAAACTCTTAGTGAAAAATTAAAAAAGGAAATTGGGTGGAAAGGGAGCTACTTATCATTAAAAACTATTTAAAAAAAAAGTGGGTTCAAGTGGCGAAAAACGCGAAACACGTTAATCAAACAGCATAAAAATAGATTCAAGCAGTACAAATTTGATTATATTATTCTTCGAACACGGTCATACAGTTTGGAGGTTACCACCATACCACCCAGACTTAAATTCAATAGAAATGATATGGCTGTAGTAAAAAATAATGTAGGTATAAAGAATATTTATTTTAAATTAGCACATGTACAAATGTTAGTTGAAATTGAATTTAAATCAGTAACCCAAGAAGACTGGAAAAAAAGATGTGCAAATGTAATAGCTGTCGAAGATAAATATTTAGATCGTGAAATTATAATGGATGACGTAATTCCTACAGTTATTACTAATGTTAATGAAGACAGCAGTGATAATTCTAGTGATAGTGATGATTTTGATGATGATTTTTTGGAATTCTGTTAATTTTTTTATATTTATTTTGTTTGATAGTAGTAGGAGTCTTTGTCGACTAAGTGCTTCATTTGACTGAATTGACCATAGCATTTTAATTCAGAAATTGCAAATTGTGTATATTGAAAATAATGCAAGTATGAAGCAAGTTGTTAGGAGGGAGGTTTCGCAAGGGTCTGTGTTGGACCCTCTTTATTTTTATTTTTATCTTACGTTTGTTTTCCGTAATTTAACCAGTTTTTAAGATTTTTTGAAATACAAAAGATTTTTGGACTAGTTTCTGTCTATCTTGCTTTTTTATCTATTTTATAATGAATCAGATTTAGCTAGATTGGTAGAATTTTTTAATGTTTTAATTTTTTTAAATTTACTTGGCAGTTTTAATTTTTTTTTTTTTCAAATTACCTACTTAAGTATTTTTGTATTAATAATTATTAATTACACTGAATTTTATGTATATTTATTTTGTTAAATTGGTAAGTATTTTTTATCAATAGGAAAAAACTAGAAAAAGGATTTTTTAAATTAATTTGGCTATGGAGGTCTGGGGTATCAGTTCATTTTGGAAATCTCTAGCCCAAAATAGTTTGGGAATATCTGTTCTAAAAAATTAAAGTTAATTTTTAAAAAATATTCTATTAAAATAGAACATCAACACTAACGAGTGTTATTTTATCATTCGCCTTAAAAGTTGGAGATCAACAAATATGCGAGTAATTTGGTATTAATTTCCGTTGGAGAGTCCATTGTACCCCTTAAGTCGGCGTCCCTGAGAGGACCGGGGACCGGACATAGCGGGCGGCAGAAGGTTAAAGCGGTCAGTGGTACAAAGTTTCGTAGAAAAGCCGCAAAATCAAATTATATGGCGCTCATTTCATTCATAATCAACATCAAACGCCGCGATATTCTTCCAAGCGATCCGCCTATGAAATATTATTAGAGAGGGAGAGACACGTTTAGCAGCCGTCTCTTAATTTGATGCTAAAAATAATTTGATAATAATTGTGTTCGTTCATTATATTACAATTAAAAAATTAAGAAAAAATTGCCAATTATCCTAATTTTGGTATTAATTGTCTTATTTTTCTCCAGCTCTTGATATACGAATTGTCATCCATCATGTCATAAATAGTTTTAATCCGGGACAGTGGCGGCTTGTAGTAATTTTAAATGGGTGTTCACTTTTTCCAATAATTTTATCATATGTAAGTTCGGATCAAAACTTTGTACAAGAGTCAATATCGCTGTTTTTTTATTATTTGAGTTTGTATTAAGTGTAATTATTATTATCAAAATCATACTGTTTTCAAGCACTACAACTATTAATAAATTAATATTTTAGTTAGTGTGATATTTGTTTGGTTTTTAATACGTTGAAAACCATCTATAAACATTATTAGTTAGTAAATTGACTTTTCTTCATTATTTGAGATTATTTTTAAATATATTTCAGGTTATGTAGAAAGCTTGACATTGATTTTTGTGTAAAAATTTTTATATGAAACTGTACCTACCATTTTTTAGTTTTTATTGTAGGTTTAATCATTTTCACAATTTGTGTAATTTAGACTAAAAATTAAAAAAAATTAATTTAGAAATTATATTATTTTTTTATTGTCGTATGTATTGGATAAAAATTGTAGATAATTATATTACAAACAAGTTTTATTTGAACAATTTTTATAAAAAAATAATTTTTTTACATTTTGTGAAATTTCTCGAATACGGACCATTTTAGGAAAATTTTGTAAAGAACAAAAATTATAGATAATAATATAAGTAACTTTTATTTAAAGAATTTTCTTCTCCAAACGTAAATAACGGATATATTTCATAAAATATAAAAATGACCACCAATAAAATACCCTTCCAAATGTTCCGACTCTGCCCAAAATCTAATCAGTTCACCGCAGGCTGGAATAAAGCTTAAGTTTAAAATTTGGTGTTTTTCTTTGTATCGGTTCATGAGTTATGGTGGATACACACACACACACACACACACACACACACACACACACACACACACACACACACACACACACACACACACACACACACACACACACACACACACACACACACACACACACACACACACACACACACACACACACACACACACACACACACACACACACACACACACACACACACACACACACACACACACACACACACACACACACACACACACACACACACACACACACACACACACACACACACACACACACACACACACACACACACACACACACACACACACACACACACACACACACACACACACACACACACACACACACACACACACACACACACACACACACACACACACACACACACACACACACACACACACACACACACACACACACACACACACACACACACACACACACACACACACACACACACACACACACACACACACACACACACACACACACACACACACACACACACACACACACACACACACACACACACACACACACACACACACACACACACACACACACACACACACACACACACACACACACACACACACACACACACACACACACACACACACACACACACACACACACACACACACACACACACACACACACACACACACACACACACACACACACACACACACACACACACACACACACACACACACACACACACACACACACACACACACACACACACACACACACACACACACACACACACACACACACACACACACACACACACACACACACACACACACACACACACACACACACACACACACACACACACACACACACACACACACACACACACACACACACACACACACACACACACACACACACACACACACACACACACACACACACACACACACACACACACACACACACACACACACACACACACACACACACACACACACACACACACACACACACACACACACACACACACACACACACACACACACACACACACACACACACACACACACACACACACACACACACACACACACACACACACACACACACACACACACACACACACACACACACACACACACACACACACAGAATCCCAAAAATAGTCAAAACAGATTCAGGGGACCCCAAAACGTAAAAATCCGTCGAAAACTCGAGGTCGAAAAAAATCATGATTCTTATACTTTCCTTATCTGTATACAGATAGGAAAGTAAAAATACCAACTGCAAAAATCAGAGAAGCTTCCGAAAATTCCACAAAAAATCTAATTGTCATAATATTAAACATAAACAGCGGCAACGTTGCGGTGAGCGATCTGCTGCTGACGCCATCAAGCTAGAATCGGCTAGAACCGACCAGTCGGACCAGCGCGTTAGTGTTCGAGAACGATCAGGATTGCTTTGAACGGGATAAATACGCACAACGCGGCGACATTGCGCTTAGTTTAAAACTGAACCCGTAATCAACGTCCAGCGGTTGGGTTAGTAGAAAACAACAAAAAATAATATTATGGCAAGCAGTTGTAAGAAGGTAAAGACATACCACTTTCATTCGGAATGGGAAGAACAATACTTGTTTACAGAAGTTAAAGATAAAAATGTGTGTTTGTTATGTAATACTTCGGTCTCCGTTGCTAAAAAAGGAAATATTGAAAGACATCATAAAACTGTACATTCTAATTTTGAAAAATCATTTCCACTACATTCTGCCGCCAGAAAGGAGAAACTGAAACAGTTAAAAAAGCAGTTAATCGGACAATAATCAATATTTTTAAGAATAGTCGATAAAAATAAGGCTGCAACTGAAGCATCGTACCGTGTGTCCCAGATAATTGCACAAAAAAAGAAACCTTATGAAGACGGGGAAATGATAAAACAGGCGTTTTTAGAAGCTGCTAATTCGTTATTTGCCAACTTTAGAAATAAAGACGAGATAGTTTCAGCTATAAAATCTATGCAACTTTCTGCTAATACAGTGATGAGACGTGTAGAAGTAATGAGCAATGATATTTTTTTACAGTTAAGAACTGACTTAGATAACTGTGTTTATTTTTCACTTCAACTGGATGAATCAACAGATGTCGTTGACACTGCCCAGATGGCCATGTTCGTCAGGCTGGTTTTTAGTGATTTTAGGATTAAAGAAGATCTTTTGAAGTTTATTCCACTGAAAGGACACACTACTGGACAGGAGTTGTTTTCTCATTTAAAAAATATTATTTCTTCCGAGAAAATTCCAATATCGAAAATGGTAGGCTTGACAACCGATGGCGCTCCAGCTATGGTGAGTTGTGATAAGGGTCTGGTGACGTTATGTCGTAAAGATGAAACTTTTCCGCAATTTCTCTGTTACTACTGCATTATCCATCAGCAAGCATTATGTGGAAATTTCCTGAAACTAAACAACGTTATGAAACTGGTGGTAAAAATTGTGAACAAGATTAGAGCTCAAGCGTTACAAAGAAGATTATTTAAAACCTTGGCCGACGAAGTTGACTGTCAATACGGGGACCTACTCCTTCACTCTGAAGTCCGATGGTTAAGTAGAGGACGGGTCCTGAAACGTTTTAATGATGTCCTATCTGGCATAGGTCAATTTTTCAAACAACGCGATGAACCGACTCCGGAACTAGAAAATTCAATCTGGCTTATAGATTTTGGTTTTCTCGTGGACATTACAAAGAAATTAAACGAACTTAATTTGCAGCTTCAGGGGAGAGACAAAGAACTAGCGGAAATGATTTCTGATATAAAAGCAATTATCAAAAAGCTGGAGTTTTGGGAACAAAACCTAATTAACAGCGATGCCAAGCATTTTCCTATTCTTTCAGAAAAAATATCTCAAAATCTATTAGAACCCTATGACAGCAAATATCATGTTAAAATAGTTTCTACCCTGAAGAATAACTTCAAAAATCGTTTTAAGAATTTTAACGAAATGGTTTTAGTAGCGCAGTTTGTTGTTTCACCCTTTATGGAAATTGATATCCAACAGTTTGCAACTTGTGTTATGCAGAACTTTGGCGAAGACATCGCTGCAACAGAAATGGAAGTAATTGAGTTTCAAAATGATTTAGCCTGAAAATCGTTAGTCTCAAGTACCAAGTGTATTTGGCCTATTGTAAGTAAAGACAAATATTTAGTTCTATGCCGTGTTGCCTTGAAAGTGAAAGCATTATTCAGTTCAACCTATTTGTGTGAATCTTCTTTTTCCAATATAAAGTTTATTAAGAACAAATATCGCAATCGACTTACAGATGAACATTTGGATAATTGTATTCGAATGGCTGTATCAAATTATACTGCAAACATTAAAAAAATTATCAATGAGTCTGAGTGTCATTGAACGTGCTTTTTTATTTTTCAATGTTTATGTTCATGAAGTGCGTTACTTTTTTGTTGTTATTATTAACTATTTTTAAATCTTACGTGACATGCCGTTGTGGTTGGATAAAAGTTTGTGTTTATTTTTCATTCACTTTCGTTTGGTATGTAGGAATGTAGCTATGAACAATTACGTACTAGTAATATTAGTTATTTTGTTATTAGTTTATTATTAGTACCTATGTATTATGTATTACTAGTTAAATAGTAAAATAAATACATCTAATGATAAATTAACTGTGGATTATTTCATTTACGTTGCGTTACGTGGCTTCCGTGTGGGTAGCTCGCTGTTTATTCCAAAATTAACAAAGTAGCTCAACACATTGAGAGGTTGGCGACACTGGTTCTAGTGTATTTTACTTTAATTTTTTAATTTTAATACACTATTTTATTTTTACTGTGCTGGGCTCATAACCTGTTAGAACATTACTTCCTTCTTGTTCTTCTAGCAGCCTAGTTACTTTTAATAGCAGAATAAAAAGATGTACCTTCCTGAATTACTTTTTATTGACAACTATATTTATTCAGTGACATTAACCACAACTAACTCAAAATATATATAAATAAAACTAAATGTAGATGATTAAGTCATATTGCTTCAACAAACATCAAGATACACAGTTTGAACGAGAATAATGTCTATCCCTTGAAGAAATCTATTATTGTCAACAGAATTTCATCCCCAAAGATAATTGTACTGTCCAACTTCTTGAAGACAAAACTTTGACAAATTGTTATATTTTAAATGTTAATTCAGAAGAATCGCAGTCGATGAAATCTTAATAATCCCGTCAAAACCTAAACAAATTCTTTCAAAATGTAACAGTAACCAGTATACCGGGTGTTCAAATTAAAGTTAAATACCTCCGAAAATATGCATTTTAGAAAAAAAAGTTTTAGACAAAAGTTTTATAGTTTTTTGGGGGAAACATTTTGGCTAAATTCATTTTTTTATAGCTGACCATAATATGGCCATATGGAGGTGGACTTTGTTTTTTTAAATGGGAATCCCAGTTTTTTTTTACATATTCTTAAAGTACATAAAAAAATAAGAAACGTTTGATGGAAATATTTTTTTTATTGAACTTTTACTTTTTGAGTAACGGCTACTTGAAAATTTTGCTGGGAGAAAAAAAAAGTTGGCCATATTATCGTTAGCTATAAAAAATGATTTTAGTCAAAAAATTTTCCCCACAAAACTATAAAACTTTCGTCTGAAACGTTTTTTTTTTTTTATAAAAAGCGATATTTAGCTGTAACACTTTAATTTGAACACCCGGTATAGACATAAGATCATCTGTATTAATCAAGATACCAAAATCTTGTAAAATTAGAACCAATGAAAGAAGATATATCAACAACATTCAACTGACCAGAGGAAAGCCAATGATCGACATTCGACATACTAAACGGCACCCTTAATACATAATATAAAACTATTTAAAGGATAATAAAATATCCCCTGCTGTTCTTCTTAAGAAATCTTAAATCCTTAAAGTTTTACTGTTTCTCACTAAGACATTTATAAGTACTTGTTTAAAATATAATTAAGGTATTATAGGGATTATTTTCTTAAATATTTACAGCTCTTAACCTTGAAAAATCAAACTAAAATCCTCTAATATTCTCTCTAAGCACGTTTACATTAAAGTATAACGGTTGGTGCTCCCCTTGTTTATCAATAATGTGTGTGCAATATATTAAATACTCTTTGTAATATTCTATAGAAAAAAAAATACATAACACAGATGTGAGGTGTGTACTTTTATTACCGGTAACTATTGTGTAGGAAAAAAAAAAGAAAAAATTGAAAGGCTTCTTCCGAAGGAGTAATTATTTAATTTTATTTCGAAAAATCTATTATCGATTTGAATGGATACAGTTTTAGGATTATGGGGTTGTGGTTTAAAGGTGGAGCAATTGTAACAAATCGATTGTAATTTGAGAAGCGGTGGTTATTGTTATTCTTTTTAACCCATTATAGGTGTGTCAGTTTGATTCAATCTTAATTTGTTAAAAAATGTATAAAACTAATTGAACCTATACATAATAATAATCTCTTCTTACAAGTTTAGTTTCAAGAGAGGGCTGCGTCCTAATTGATATTAGAACAACTATTCCCAATAGAATTATACAATTATATTTAGGGTCGGTCTTTTCACCTTCAGATAAAGTGTCAGGTAATTTTTATCTCCCAAGTAACTTAAAAAGTAATCTTTTCACTTCTGGGTAAACCTAATTTCTGAATGATAAATTAACTTATTTATGAAATTTCTGATAAAATACTTCACTGATGGATAAACAGGTAGTTACATAACCACATAAGGTTAAAATCTACTGGATACCTGCCACATATTACTTATTTGAAAAAACAGAAAATTAATTATCTGACAGATAGTAACTCTCAGATAATATATCCGTCAGTTAGTTATCTGGAACTTTATCTGAAGCTGAAAAGACCGACCCTTAGATATTGAACAACTATAACCCAGAGAGCACAAGTCAATCCATTGGATGTTCATCGGAAGTCCATTCATGGACATATTAGCTGTCCAGAGGACGTCCAGCATTTTACCGAAGGACAACTAATGTACATTCACTGGACTATATAAATGTCCCACTCTTGGACCTTCATTTGGACTCCATGAAAGGTCCATATATGGACTCTTTTTGTATTGCTTTTGGACAATTTATGGACATCTGACGGACATCACCATCTATACTGCAACATATTTGAACAGTTTATAAAAGAAAATTAATACTTGTTTTTTATGTATAGTCTATTTTTATGTATGAGAGAGTATTAAAATAATAAAGCGTTCGTAATCCATAGGCGTACCACTTTTTTTAGTAGACAGTTAAAATATTTTTTGAAGTTATTCCTCGAGTATACACTCATCTTTTCACCTAATTAACTTGCTTATAACTTCTAAACAGCTGAAGGCAAAAAAGTGCAATTTTTTCTAAAATGTTTTATTTTTCCACAAGGTATGTTAAGAACATTGTGTCAAACGGGTTATGTAGGTATAAGGGTTTACACTTTGACTTTTAAACAACGTTACGTTCATAAATAATAATTTTAATATAAAAACTACTTCTTACCTACAAATCCAAATCAGAATCGAAATCAGAAGATGAACTGTCGCAACCAATATTTACAATGAGTGGCTCGATCATTTAATCAGTAATATTGTCCAACTTCCACATTTTCTCTTCTTCTTTAATCGTATGATTTACTGCCTTTTCCCAGTTTTCAGGCTTCACTTTATTTACAGCCTCCAAAAACAACTACTGTTTAACATCACTCATTTTAAAAGAATTATTTTTTCTTGAAACTTCTCCCTTTATCTGCGCCCATATCAGTTCAATCGGGTTTACTTCGCAATGATATGGTGGTGATCTAACCACCATCATCCCACGATTTTTTGCAATTTCATCAATATCATATTTTTTGAATTTCTCTTTATGAAGGGAACACAAATGATACAGTTCTTTTCTCACAGAACCGGCTTGGAATTCTTTGAATTTAGCCAATTCTGTAAATCTTTTTTTAACCACTTGGTTGTAGGCATTTTTTCTATAAGTCTCGAGTGATAACTTGCATTATCCATTACTATTATACAGATCTGAGGAAGAAGATCTATAATTTGTTCGAACCACTCTTTAAAGACATCAGCATTCATGTCCTCATGGTAGTCACCGGTACGAGTAGATTCAAAAGTCAATAAACCACCTTTAACAAAACCGTTTAAACTACCGATGTATACTATTATTAGTCTGCGCCCCTTTCCTGATGGTGGATTTAAACCAGTAGATAAATTATTTAAAAAAGCCTGTCTTCCACTTGTAACAGTTTCATCTTGCCAAAATTTATTTGGTTTATGTCCCTCGTTGATCCATGTTTCATCTAAATAAAATATATTTCTTCTTTGGTTTCTCATTTCTGTTATAGTCCTTAGGTAATTTCTTCTCCATACTACAATATCGCTTCTTTCTATTAAAATAGACTTTCTGGAATGCTTTTTCCATAGAAAACCTCTTTCTTTTAAAAGTTTCCATAGTGTGCTTCGACTCAGTTCAGGGTAATCCTTATCATCTCGAACCGTGGCAAGAACTTTGTCTACTGTCCGAAATTCTTTTCTAAAGAAGAACGCATGCACTTTCCTTCGAAGTCTTTCTTTCAAATGATTTTCTAATTGAAATTTTGGTTTTCCTGGAGCTTTACGTGCTGTTTGAAACTCGCCACATTTCTCTTCTTTAACAACTCTGTAAATCGTAGATTTCCCAACACCAAGCGTACTACTAACTAATTCCACTGTGTCATCAACACTTTTACATAAATGTTTGTCTGTAAATGATTTAAAACAATTAAATATTACTGTTTTTTCATTAACTGTTAAAGGACCGATTTTTTGTCGTTTACGCGGCCCTTCCAAATTTTCCATGATCACACTAGAATTCACACTGCACCTTGCAAGTTGCAACTAAACGACATTGCGTAAACTGTCAAGAATACACAACTTGGACCTCCTTACTAAATGGAAAACCTATAATCGCATTTTCGGTGAAATTTGTTGGGAAGGTATTTATCTACTTATAATTCGATTACTGTAAGAAATTCTTGGAATTAAAATAAAACAAAATTGGCAAATAGGTACTTATTGAAAATAATCTTAAGATACGACAATGTAGTCTTTAATACACAGGGTTTTTGGCCTGTCCAAACCTTTTTCTGTTGTTCTGTACAGCTTATGTTTATAAAGGACCAATAAAAGACCCAAAACTTGTAATAGCTCAGGTACATTTATGACAATTTTAGGAAATATTTAGATTATTCTGTAAAAATATTTAAAACGACCATACTAAGTTTTGCATTAGAAATGCTGTTTTATTACTCTCTCATACATAAAAATAGACTATAGATATCTATTAAAACATACATTTTTGGTCATAACTGTTTTACATGTTTTATGTTTTGAAGGACATGCATTGTTCCAGAAAAGGTTGCACTATACAGAATAATTGAGTTTAATTATCAGCTTCTTCATAAATTATTTTCTTAATAGGCATTGGCGGCGGAAGGGGGAGGTCTGAGGTCTGTAGGGGTAATTTTCAACAAAATGAAGCAACAGCTCATACAACTAGAGCTACTTATAATAGAAGAATATTTTGATGACCGAATTATCAGTAAAGGATTACAACATCCGAGATTTTCAGACCTCACACCTCTTGAATTCTTTCAGAATCATCTCGGTGTTTCCGATCTATGATCATTTTTTAAAAGAACCTCCCAGTAAAATTTAAAAAGTAGATTGACGCTTCAATTATTTTTAAATGCTGCATAATAAATCATTTTTAAAATTATCAGCATGGGTAGTTAATTTTTCCAAAAACTCTAAATTCCGATAATTCAAAGAAGTACTTACAGTGCGGTGTGCTCTTGTGGTAAAATTCGCTACGTCTTTTGAAATATGGCAAGTCACGTTTTGGGCAGATGTTCTGTTGTCTCATTTGTTGACTTCACACAACTGCAGATCTAAATTTTGAAACGTTTATTCAACTACCTACTTATTTTGTTTGTTTTTTTTATTTAGATGGGTCCTATAAAGGATGAAAATATATTTTTATTAGAAAAGGATATTAGTTTTAATAGAATGTAAGTATTATTTTTACCCAGCAATAAAAAAAGTCCTTATAGGTGTAGACAATTTAAATTTATAAGACCAAGACCAGCTTACTAATGTTAAATAAAAAGTGCACTGTTTAAACATTACGAGACATTCCAATGTTCCTTTCGCACGTAATACTTCTGCAATTTTAAATAAGTACTACTTAGATTTGCTCTGTCACAACTTGATATAAGGGAAGATGAAATTTAATACCTATACCTTCCAGTACCATGTGATGTAGGTGCTCTTGTCGTTATATAAAGGACTTCCGGTGTATTAAAAAAAAAACTAGTAATAAAAAAGTAAACAGGTTCCATTCTTTAAAACTTATTCTCTTCCGTTACAGGTATTGCCAATGCTAAAACTATTTATTGACAATAATCATCAGTTTAATTATTATTTTTGAAAAAGGTTATAGGAATTAGTAAACCATATATTTGAATGATAAAAATATACATTATAAATTATTAGAAATGTATCTCCTAAGAAATTACGAAATTTGAGTCGTAATATTTTTTTATTTTAGATTAAATACTCAGAATCAACGACGCAAATTACGTCACAATAATGCAGCTTATTTCAGCGACATAATTAATTTTAACATGGCATTTTCATAATATAATAAAGCATTGATCTTTTGCTCATTGCTTAAAATTATGTATAAATTATTTCCACAAATAACAATCTTACTGAAAAATGTAGACTATAATTATCTACTTTTGTTTACACAATTACTCTACAAATGTCAAAAATTAGATGGCAGGAACTATGCTATGTCATATTATCGTAGTGTTGCTGTATTATATCAACTTTCACCAATAATAATATTTTCAAATAATACATTGATAGTAAAACATAATTTTCAAACTATGAACAAATCACACCCTTATTATATATATTGCAACCAACTGCAATATGACTTACCGAAAAAATAACGTTCAAACTATCAATCAAATTTTGAAAAAAAATTCTCACACTGATAGTCAAATCAATCATTCATTTCCATTAAAACCCTCAAATAGCAACTATTCAAAAATTTTTACAGTTCATAAGATATAATGCATCTATCCCTTTCCTAACATAGAATCTAACAATTCGTGAACAATACTAATATATCAGGGTAGGATTCGGAAAATTGGGCGTTTAAATCACCGAAACTAGAAATGAAGATATATGTATATAAATAATATCAAATTATTTGTAATAAAAAAAAAAAGTGTATCATTATTTAGTTTTTTAATAAAATTATATATTTTTATTAAAATAATTAAATTGTAGTAATTTAAAATATTTTCTTTCTATTAAGGGGACCTCCATTAATTGCGTGAGGAGTTCAAAGGGGGGAGGGGATCAAGCTAAATCTTTCCAAATCTCAAATGGGGAGAGGGGGGGTCTTTTTAAGTCTGACGTATTTTTTTTTTCTAGTAGAAAGTAGTAAAATTGTTTTTAGAAATTTTATAAAATGGCAAAATTCTCAAATGTCTTTCCTAGTCTTAAATAAAAGTAATGGAACATATTGTTGTTTTTTTTTTTAATAATCCAACGCATTTACACCCAAAACACAAATTTAGAAAAATCTCATGTGAGATTAGGGGAAGGGGAAGGGAGTTGAGAATAATTTTACGAAATCTCTCCAGGGGGGAGAGGGAGTCAAAAAAATCCTCAAAAAACTTCAAAAATACCTCACGTAAAACCTAGTTACTAAAACTAAAATTTCTTTTAATAACAAATAAATATTTTGAATAAGTATAAAACTATGTGTAATTTTTTTTTATTTATAAACAAATTAAAGATTGGTTCATCTCCCTAATTAGTAAAACATTAGGAATAAGTAGAAATATTTTAGTTTTTAGGAGATTTTTACATAAAATTAAAATTTTATGTAATCACACACATCACAACTAACAGTATCCAACTACATTTTTTTTACTTTTTAAATATACAAAAGAAATTTTGGAGTGTAGTAAAACTTGACAATACCTTAAGATATCAAAGAACTGATTTATTTTTTGAATTCTACGAAATGTTCTAGTAGTATCTATTTTTTTCAAACAAAATCGAACATTTAAAATCCTTTTTAGCTTTTTTATTTTTGGAATCTACGAGGTATTTTGTAGCTATATACATATTTTTAACAAAATCGAATTCCTTTTTTTTTAAACTTATCAAATATACAAAAACGTGTTTACTCCGGCCCTGCTTGAATGAAAGGTGTAAGGCGCGGAAGAAGAAAAGATAGTTGCGGAAGGATTCTGGTAAAAATAGGACAACTGGTACAAATATCTCTAAGGGTTGCATCGTGGGAAAGCAAAGGGTAGCGAGCGAAAGATATCGGCACTCAGATGTCTGTAAACAGAGGCAGCTGCGAGATGCGAAGAACATCCCATTTGAGGATACGGTGGTTCGTCGTGCGGAAGCACCGCATGTAGATTAATTAAAAAAAAATCTAATTAAAAGATTATCTAGGGTAAGAAGACTAGGTGCGAGAAGTATCAGAGCAAACTTTCTCATGAGATGCATTGTTAACGGGATATGTGTTGATAACAATAAAAAAATTAATGGTTAAAAACGAAAAAAAAAAAATTATAAATTTGCTTATTTAATAATATTGTCAAGTTAATACATTTAGGGTTAATAAAGAATTATTTGTATAGTAAAAAATAATTATCTCATACAATCAAATTATTATTTTCATTGTTTATATTTAAGTTTAGTTAATTAAAATAGAACACTTCTAAAGAAAATAAAATAAATAAAACTTAAAGCCAATATCTCACAACTTTAGTTAAAAATTACATTTCAATAGTGTTGGGGGATAATAAACATTGATATTAACCCTAAAAATAATACAACTATAGAATCAATAACCTATATGAATATGCTAAATAAAAACAGTTTCTTCTTCAAATAAATGTACCCACAAGAGAACAAATGTTTAGTTTTACCCAATAATCTGACAGATCACTATCCTTTGCTACATAATATTGGATTTGATAATAATAGTACTGCTAAAAAAACTCGTTATACAGAAATTATTAAAATAAATAAAACAATAGTTAAGGATAAAATAAAAATCGTAAATTGGGATGAGTTGTATGAGTGTCAAGTATTGATGAGCAAAACAAGACCAAGACCGGGTTGGTCTTGGTCTTGCACACTCGGTCTTGATCTTGCAAGCCTTCAGCTGGTCTTGGTCTTACACAGCTAGGTCTTGGTCTTGCGAGTCTTGCATTTTTTTGGAAATCTTAAGTACTGCTACTTTGTACACAAAAAATGTGTTGATTATAGTATTGATTATAGTATTTTACAACATTATCCAGCACCGAAATAAGTTTTCATGATAATTACCTAAGTGTCTCTATTTGTAGTTAATAATGAAACATCCTGTATAAATTATTGCCATTAGAGGCTTAATGCACATTATAAAATCAGGAACTACTATGCAAACAGTAAATTATCTTCTAATGCTTGTGGTTTGTAATTGTAAATAAACCACATATATTTTTTATTCAAACCTTTTTTATTGAACGTTTCCAAAAATATTATTTTTTTTTTTTTAAGTATAAACTTAATGTACAGCGTGTAAAAAGCTGTAAACAGTTTTAAAAATTAAAATTATAAATGTGTCGATTAGTAATTTTTATATGCTGTACACTTGAATACGAAAAAAGAATAAAAGCTTAATATTTTCGAAACGTAGTATATAAAAAAAAGCTAAATAAAATATGTGGCTCAATTCCCAACAATTGGATATTTATTTATATTTAACATATTTTGTGTATTCTTTTATTTGAAATATTTTTTTGCATATCCAACAATCCAATAAAAAAAAACAAAAATTATATCCTTAAATCAGCAAAAACTGTTACCGATAATTGAACCTGGATCTTCCAGACGTATGGGATTAAAATAAAAAGTATAGATGCATAGCATACTGGCATAAAATACTGGGTCAAAACAACTTAAACATACGTACATTTAAAAAAAAAACAACAATGATTAAAAGTTATCTATATTAAACAAAAACTATGTAATACCAAATGTATTTTCGTAACACAATTAAAAATAAAAAATACTTTTTTTGTTGGTGTAATACAATAGATCTGTTCTTAAATTATTTATTACCTTGCAAATTCCAAATTATGGTTTTAAATATACTTAAAATTGTTTCGGAAACTAAAATCCCTATTGTCCATTTGCATAAGTGAATAAATGAGGATAAGGGTATTTGCTGTTAGGTAATTAACGTTTATTTGAAAAGAAAATTTGGAATTTTTAGTTGGTTCTGAATAATTTCTTATTTTATTCTTTAATAATGTTAACATTTATTTTCAATAATAATATTAATTCATAAGAATAATTCATGCCTGTTAAATAATTCATCATAATTTTTAAGAATATTATTAATATTTTCTCATATTTTATTTTTAATAATAATAAAATCGAGACCAGATAAAACATAAAACGAATTGAAACGAGACAAGGTTTGTCTCTTGTTTCGAAAAAATAAATCTCGAAATTTTGAGACGAAACGATATAAGGTCCTATCTATCGTCTCATGTCAACTCTAGTTAAAGACAGTAAGAAAGTATATATAAATGAACTTTTAAATGACATTTTGCACCCTAGTTTTATGCAATCCATGGCTGGCGAATATCTCGCATTGAACAAATAAATGGCTTTAAATGTATATTTATTAATTTAGACATTTTTAAAGACACACCCTATATATCGAAAACCAAGGTTTTTCGAGACGAATGTTTATATACTTACCTTTTATTTTCAGGCAACAATGGGCCATGTTCACATGTGAGATATACTGTTTTATAAATTATATTGTAATAGTTAGTCGCTATACAAGTTATTCTAAATAGTCAGTTCGTTAAAAAAGCCAAAAGTTTTTAAATTAAGCCCAATTGAAATTTAAAATTTGAAATTATACGTCATCGGGAATAGACCAATTATCTTGTGTCGAAGTTTTTTTTGTTATACAAAACCAAGCCAACTAACAAACCAACACACAGAATGTCAAAGTGAACGCACATCTAAGTGACATTAAAATTGACACCACCTAACATCAGTAACATCTAACCTTAGTTTTTTGTTTTGGTTTAATTTTATTATTAATATGAATTCAGCTGGATTTATAAAAGTTGAATCAAGTGTTTTACCCATTGTAAACGAAAATATGATTACCGAGATGATTACTGCATTTTTTAACAATACTCAGTTTACAAAAGTCAGAAAGGTAAGACTTTGTTTTAATAGTAGGTAGTTACAGTTTATATGGAGCAAGTAAAACATATTTATCTCAGGTTTTATTTTTAGATCTGCCAAGCAAGAATATGGGGATAATTTCTTTTTCCATAAGAGAGAAGGAGACAAATTACACCTAAACATAAAGTACGGCAAAAACCTTCTGATGTGGTTGCGTTGTAATTAACAAAAATGAAATTTTTAGTGCACAATATGCTTAGGATATGCTGCATGTCAAGGTTTGTAATATTTATTATGCTTTTTTGTTTTTATATTACATATAATAAACAGTGTAAGGCCCTTTATTCCTATAAATATTTTTTTTCTAATTTTGACATATAGACATTTTTTGTAATCGCAGCAAGTGTTAAAATAATCTAGAAACAGATTTTGTTAGTGAACCTAGTAATACTTATGATACCAAAGAATGCTGCAGAGCACCTATGAAATTTTGAGTTAAAAAATATGCCATATTTTTAGGCTATTTTTATACCCTTTTCAAAAATTTTATGCTCCTCGTTTTTTGCAAAACTTAAAATGCTCTATAGCTTCGAACAAAGTCAGCAAAGCACCTCTATTTTATAAAGTTTTTTCTGTAAAAACAGCAACACCATATATTTATGCACTTGAAATATTATATTTTTAAAAATACATGGTGCTTGCTAACCTTCGAAAGAAGCCAGCAGAGCAATTAGGTTTTTTAAAGCTTTTTTCTAAAAACCACACCCCATTTTTAGAATATTTTTAGACTCTTGAAATATTATTTTGAAATTGCTATTTTTAAATAATACAGGGTGCTTTGTTGGAACAAAGTCAGCAGGACACTTCAGTTTTTTAATTTTTTTTTTTATATATAAAAACAACTACTTATGACACATGTTTAGGCTGTTTTAAAATCCTAAAAATGTGGTAAGTACATTTGTTTTCAGAAAAAAACTTTGAAGTCAGCAAGGAATTGCGAATTTTTTTTAAAATGCCAAATTTCGAATATTTTATAATATTGTAGGAGCCAAAAAACGTGGTGTGGTTTAAAAAAAAACTGGGGTGCTCTGCTGGATTCGTTTGAAGCTAACAAAGCATCCCGTAATTTTTTATTTTATAATACTCAATAGCCTAAAATGAGACATAGCTGTTTAAACAAAAAATTGTATTTTTAAAAACAGCAATTTTTTTCGAAAAGCTCTATAATATTTCAAAAATGTGAAAATGTGGTGAGATTGTTTTTTTTAAGTTTTGAAAATCCGAGGTTCTTTACTGGATTCGTTCAGAGCTAGTAAAGCTCTGCTCGTCTTGTTACATAAAATAAAGGCATTTTGTAGCTGGTTATATAGTTATTTTGTAACTGCATATCTAACCCTTTTATTTTTTTCAGTTGGTTGTAAATATGTGGCTTCATAGAAGAAGTGAGGAACCATCTGTAACATCTATTCAGTGTTATTGGAAAGGCTCTAATTTATCAAAATGCGTAAATATTGATGTACACTTGGCTAGATTGTTAAAGAAACCTCTTCATCCACTACAGGAAAATAAATCAGTACTTTTATATTCTTAGGATTTGTATATATATTTTTTATTTGTAAATAAATTGTTTTTTACTTCATTTTCTCATTTTTTATTAAAAGATTAATAAATAAAATTTTCACAGATTTTTATATTTTTGTTTGTAAACAATAATTGAAGAGTTTTTATTAAAAATCACCAATGTTAATAATAATAATAATTTAAGTCAATATTATTCTTTCTCCTTTTTTAAAGCTACTATCAATAAAGGTATTACTTTAGCTTGACCTATGATCAATTTTTAAATTTTGTGATATATTTGTTTCAACAGAAAAAAAATTATAACCCTTTGACATTGGTTGTTTTTACTTAGATTTTCATAAAAAATAAATGGAACTGCAAACATGTTTTACTATCGTAATAACGAATAGCAACATTAAATTTTTTTTTCACATTTATCACTATTGTCATTTTCATAAAGGATTGATAAGAAGGCACACTTTCTGATTTTTTGAAAAAGGTAGCAAGAATTGTGATATTTTTAAATTTATCACCAGTGATACCACATGTAGTTATCCAATTTATTGGAATATATAGACTTTGCTACCACATTCAACTGAACTTGGTTGTTTTTAATATTTATCACTGTGACATAGGCGTTTTTGTCAAAATGTTTCATTTTAAACTGCTGTAAATAGGTGCCTTTGTTTTGGTAGTTTTAGTCCCAAAAAAATCTATGCATATACAGGTACCTACTCATTCCTCTTTGATTTGTTCGAAAAGTTAAAATTTTATAAAAAATTATATTGGCTGTTTAAAAACTCAATATAATCCCTGAAATGTGATAATTAGGTAAATTAAATTAAAAAAACAAACAAAAAAAATTATTAAATTAATATTTACTCTTACAAAATAGGTTCTTGTAAGTTAACAAGCAATTATGCAGATATTACTAAGTAAATGTACTTGCTTAAAATTCACACACGAATGTGGTTTTAACTTGTTAAATTAACTAACCCTTCTTATAACTCTTTCCACATGTATTCTTAGAGATGCTATTCTTTTACTTAATTGTACATCTTCTGGAGAACTTTTTTCATTCTGTGATACACTAGGTGTGGCTTTACTAAAGTGCATCCCATGTTTTCAAGTAGCTAAATATTCTGAAACCCCTATCTGCCATTATATGGGATCCAGGAACCAGTTTGTTACCCACATTTTTCTATTATTTCTTTATCACTAGTTCTTCCACAAAATGATGAATAAATTCGGTATCTTCAAAACTTTCAGGAGATTCTGCATTTTCTTCCAGAAGGGTTTTTAGGTTATACACCTAAGAATTTATAGTAGCCTCATTTTCAATTTCCTGAAGAGGACAATTAGCAGAAATTGCTGCTACATCTTGATAATCCGGTGTATTTTTATTAAAAAGTTTACGAGAAACATCACTAGTAGAAGGTTGATTTTCTTCTTTCCAAATTTCTAGGAACACTAATAAATATTTTTGAAGATGAATGTGAATCATTATCAGATTCTGGAACAAAACACTTTTTCGTAGTCATAATATTTATAAAAAGTACAAAATAAACACTCAAATTCCAAATAAATTATTGATCGAGACACTATGACAGATGACATACAGTGCTGCCGTTTTTGCCATTTTCTGAATTATTAAGTGACTTTTAAAACAATAAAATTTTAAATATAGTAAAAGTTTAAACAGAAACAATACTTTCAAAAAACATTTGATATTATATATTTAAAAGATATTTGTTTAACGATGTTTTAGAAGTCTAAAAGTAAGAAGGAGTACACAAACGAACGTACATCACTTCTCGTAAACCTTCTAGCCGGCAACGTTGTGCGCTAGCTCCTATTGGTCTATTCCCGGTGACGTCATAAATTTTAAAAAAATTCATAACTCCGGCAAATGAATAGATAAAAAAAAAATAAAAAAAATGTAGTTTTATTTTTAACTCTACTATTCATAAAAAAAATTTCAAAATTTTTGAACATGCCCCATTAAAGAAATCAATACCTCAAGAGTCTTGCGCAAGAGTCTTGGTCTTGCGTAACTCTTGTACCACTTGGTCTTGGTCTTACATACTCGGTCTTGGTTTTGCAAGCTTTCAGCTGGTCTTGATCTTGGTCTTGCAAAAAAGCAAGACCAAGAACGCAAGTCCAAAACCAGTTTCGCTCATCACTAGTGTCAAGATCCGCAAAAAGCGACTAACTTATTTTATGAAAAATTCAATAAAATTCTTGAAGATGTTACATTCGCTAGATTTAATTATAAAAACATAAAAATAAAACCGTGGATGATCGCAGGACTACTAAAATTAATTAGAAAACGGGATTTATTAAAAAAGAAAGTTTTAAATAATATTTCTACTATTGCGTTCAGCTAAACGAATATAGTTTACATCTATTCTAAGTAGTGAGAACACTGCAAAAAAATGAAATCCACCAATCACAGTTCATATTTTGGATACCAAACTATCATTATTTTTAAAATTTTAAGTAAGTGACAATTATTCTGTCAAACTAATTGTCAGTATATTTTTTAGTTATTGAGATTAAATATACATTAAAAGAGTTATTTTTGTTTAGAATCGATAAATAATGACATTTTTAATTTTATATGGGCTACAATTTGAAAAAAAAAATAAATTTCAATCAAACTAGTTTAATTACGGGTATTAAAACCAAAATCATAAAGGTGGCGGTGGAGCTGAGGACAGAGTATCTGTCTTACATGCGAATAGCCTGGGTTCAAATCTGGACAAGTCACTATTTTTCATTTGTTCATTTTATTTTATGAATTAGTAAAAACAAATTATTTTAAAATTAGTTTTTTGTCTTAATAACCTAAAATATTATAGATTTTCTTTAGAGGATCGTAGAAAAAATATACTGTTTAACTCCATATCCACTCTAGTTGCATAAATTATTATTACAGTTTCAGTATAATTTGTCAGTAACAATAACACATTATACAGGATAATTTATCACATGCCTCTGGCGTTTATAGCGAATCGATAAAGTTTTAAAATGGCTTTTATTTTTTCAATATAAATGATAAGCCACTTTTTTAAAATTATTTTAAAATATATACTTAGTATGTCCCAAAAAATATGACGTATCAAAGTTTTGAGGCACACCCTGTATTTTATTAAATTTTTAGATTCTCCCTGAATAATTTTATTGATCAGACTTAATTTGTTAAAAAAATAGAGCATTTTAAATTTTGAATTTTTTTTGTGTCAAAACTATTCATAACACAGGTTTACAAAAAAAATAAAAAGTCCGGACTATTTTACCGGAGCATGGTATTCCTAGGTATTTTGGCGTCCTGAATCCGATCCCGGGGTCAGTTTTGCTTCATCACGTCAGAAAACCCAGATTTCAAGGAACAATTTCTCAGGCGATCTATTAAGTTGAGGGGCAACTGTCTAGGTCGTGAATACCTTCCAAACATTGGACAGGGGCGATGAATCTCGACCAGGATCAGCGCAGGGATAGCCCAGTGGATAAAATGTTACCATGATGGTTGTATCTCGCGAATTTCGATCTTCCTGCCAAGGTGTTCAATTTCAATTTCCATTCTAATAGCCTACTCGACGATTTTGAGTGAGAACTACTGCAATATGAACTATTTGCTTCAAAAAATCAATTACAGCAAGTACAAATATGTACGAATTTGAAGGTGGTAACAATACTTTTGGGACAACAGAGTAGATTTACAAAATACCCTTGTTTTTTATGTAAATGGGACAGTCGAGCTCGTGATGAGCATTACCAAAGGAAGGTTTGGCCATCAAGGGACAATTTTTTTGTGGGTCAGAAGAACATATACCAAGTGAAATTAGTGGATCCCAAAAGTATTTTACTACCTCCTCTCCATATTAAACATTCGTCAAGGCTCTTAAGAAAAGAAGTAGCGAAGCCTTTCAATATATCTACCAAAAATTTCCAAAGTTGTCAGATGCTAAACTCAAAGAAGGGATTTTCAATGGGCCGCAAATATGAGAACTTATAAAAGATACAGAATTCCCGAAGAAGATGGCGGTAGATGAGGAAGAAGCATGGAAGAGCTTCGTGAATGTTTCTCAGAAATTTCTTGGAAATACTAAAGACCCAAACTATATAAAATTGGTGGAGGGCTTGCTCCAGAACTATAAAGCCATTGGATGTTTGATGAACCACTTCTTGGATTCGCATTTGGGAAATTTCCCAGAAAACCTCGGACATTTTTGCTAAGAATAAGGTGAAAGATTCCACCAAGGAATAAAAGAGATGGAAAGACACTACCAAGGTTTTTTGGGACATTAACATATTGACAGATTACTGTTGGAACTTGAAGAGGGATACCAACAAGGGACATAAGAGAAAGGCGCTTAGAAGGAGTTTTAATCAAACCTGCTGACCCCATAAACAAGCACGCAAAGATTGAGAAATTGGGAGGGAAAAAAATGAGAGGCTAAGGAACTCTCTATAAACAAGCACCATGAAGGAAACAGTATCTACAACGTCCCCGTCGTTGTTCCTGGGTATTGCTAATAGCAGAACTGAGTTTATCAGCAGAATCTAAGTCATAGTCGCAAATATTGTATGATAGCCACACCAATTCACGTGGTGGAATGTGACGTCTTATTAGAGGGATTGAATTCCAATGGCCTGCCTCAGCAGAACAAAGGTGGCAAACTCTGAAGTTGCGGATTGGGATCCTCGGGCCATTTTCTGCAACCTTAGTTTGCCCCGGACAGTATACTCAGCTTGACCCAATTTTTGGACGATGTTATAGGAGAACTTTGAGAAGTAATGGCAATAACTAACGATAACTCAATCGCCAAAATTCTACTCCTATTTTCTGTCAAGGTTCTAGGGCCATTTGGGTCAGTGCTGGATCCACTGGCATTATCTCACAGCAAATGGATCGCCGAAATTGAACACCTTAGCAGGAAGATCAAAATTCGCGAGATACAACGATCATGACAACTATTTATCCACATGGCTGGCCCTGCGCTGGTCCTGGTCGAGATTTGGGGACCGTTTCCAATGTTTGGAAGGTATTCAAGACCTACACAGTTACTCCTTAACTTAACAGATCGTTTGAGAAATTGTCCCGGAGCCAGTTCGAAAAAATTACCAGTTTGACCTCTAAATGACCTTGAAAACTGGTTTTTCTGACGTGATGGGGCAAAACTGACCCCGGGATTGGATTCAGGATGCCAAAATACCTAGGAATACCATGGTCTGATCAAATAGTCCGGACTTTTTTTTTTTTGTAAACCTGTGTAATTGATTAAAATGGCTAACTTATTCCTTCCTATCCTATTTCTTTTATTTATTACATCATAATATTTAATTAAAACAAATACGAGGTGGTCAAAAATTCAGATTAGGTAAAATATAAAAGTACCTAGGCGTACTTTTAAAAGTTCACATTTTATTATTTACTTACCTGTTCCATTTTTTATACTACTTATGGATTTTGTCTTTTCCCTTAAGTTAAGAAGACGTTAAATGGTACAGAAAACAATACACTTAGTGCTGGTTGTATAAAGTTTACTTAAAATTAAGCTCAGTTTTAGGTGACACATGTCAATTTTCGAGGCTATATGTGCAGTATGATGTTTGTGGAAACTTTCCCTAAGTGTTAAATAGTATTTACACTGTACCTATACCATACAAAATTTGTCATGTGTCACCTCAAACCCAGTTTAACTTTAAGAAAGATTTATACAACCCGTCTTAAGATATTTTTAATTTTAATGAATCCTTAAGAAAGTCGTTGCAAACGGCTGTTAGTTTGACACTTTGAATTACTTATTTATAAATTTTATTTGTACCAGTCCAGTTGGTTCATGGTTCCTCAATTCTATCATAATTTGTTGTTTCATCGGCAAAGTAATTAGCAAAGTAATTATAAAAGTAAATGCTAATTTATTTTTTCATGCAATGGGGCATGTTCAAAAATTTTGAAATTTTTTTTTATGAATAATAGAGTTGAAAATAAAACTACATTTTTTTTATTTTTTTTTATCTATTCATTTGCCGGAGTTATGAATTTTTTTAAAATTTATGACGTCACCAGGAATAGACCAATAGGAGCTAGCGCACAACGTTGCCGGCTAGAAGGTTTACGAGAAGTGATGTACGTTCGTTTGTGTACTCCTTCTTAATTTTAGACTTCTAAAACATTGTTAAACAAATATCTTTTAAATACATAATATCAAATGTTTTTTGAAAGTATTATTTCTGTTTAAACTTTTACCATATTTAAAGTTTCATTGTTTTAAAAGTCACTTAATAATTCAGAAAATGGCAAACTGGCAGCACTGTGTATGGCATCTGTCATAGTGTCTCGATCAAGAATTTATTTGGAATTTGAGTGTTTAATTTTGTACTTTTTATAAATATTATGACTACAAAAAAGTGTTTTGTTCCAGAATGTGATAATGATTCACATTCATCTTCAAAAATATTTATTAGTGTTCCTAGAAATTTGGAAAGAAGAAAATCAACCTTCTACTGGCGATGTTTCTCGTGAACTTTTTAATAAAAATCTGATGTGTCCAACACATGACTTTCCTATCTAGGTATTACAGGCTTTTTCCGGTTATTTTGTACAACCTATTGCAGCATCTCTATAAATGTTTAGAGGATAAACTAAATATATACAATGTCCACATACATCTACCGCGAAACATTTTTCTATAGATATTCATTGAAAATGAAAATACTGAAAAATTTAAATTTGGCACTTTTCCTACAATTTTTCCATTACGGTCCATTTTAAAAAAATCATGTATAAACAAATATTATAGAGATCGATATCGCAAACAACTTTTATTTCAACAATTTTCATAAAAATCAGAATTTTGCACATTTTGTCAAATTTTTCGAATACGGACCATTTCAGGAAATTTTTACATAAAGCAAAAATTATATATAATAATTATTAGAAGTAACTTTTATTCGAACAATTTTTTTCTTCAAACATAAATAACAGATATATTCCATAAAATATAAAAACGGCCTCCCATAAAGTACCCCCCCAGATGTTCCGACTTTGTCCAAAATCTAATCATTTCACGTCAGGCCGAAATAAAACTTAAGTTTAAAATTTAATGTTTTTTTCTTTATCCATTTTTGAGTTTTCTTCAAATTTCGAAATTTACACATTTTCTCAAATATCTCGAATACGGTCCATTTTAGAGAAATTATCTATAGGATAAAAATTATAGAGAATTATATTACAAACAACTTTTGTTTGAACAATTTTTATAAAAAAAAATATTTTTTTACATTTTGTCAAATTTCGCGAATACGGACCATTTTAGGAAAATTTTGTATATAACAAAAATTATAGATAATAAAATAAGAAGTAACTTTCATTTGAAGAATTTTCTTCCCCAAACGTAAATAACAGATATATTCCATAAAATATAAAAATGACCACCCATAAAGTACCCCCCCAGATGTTCCGACTCTGCCCAAAATCTAATCAGCTCATTAGACGTTGGAACAAAGCTTAAGTTTGAAATTTGGTGTTTTTCCGTGTATCGGTTCATGAGTTATGCGTTATACAGACACACACACACACACACACACAGACACACACACAGACACACACACACACACACAGACATCATCGCGAAAATAGTCAAAACGGATTCAGGGGACCTCAAAACGTAAAAATCCGTCGAAAACTCGAGGTCGAAAAAAATCATGATTCCTATACTTTCCTTATATCTGTATACAGATAGGAAAGTAAAAATACACCGGATTATCAAGATGTAGTAGCAATTTCTGCGAATTGTCCCCTTCAGGAAATTGAAAATGAGGCTACTATAAATTCTTAGGTGTATAACCTAAAAACCCTTCAGGGGGTCGATTCTCGACTCGTAGGAATATTTTCCTATAGGAATTTTTGACATTTTTACATACATCGAAAATTTATGACATTTTCCTACATATAGGAAAGTGTCACAAATTCCTATAGGAAAAGGTTCCTACAAGTCGAGAATCGACCCCCTGGAAGAAAATGCAGAATCTCCTGAAAGTTTTGAAGATACCGAATTTATTCATCATTTTGTGGAAGAACTAGTGATAAAGAAATAATAGAAAAATGTGGGTATTTAAACAAACTGGTTCCTGGATCCCATATAATGGCAGATAGGGGTTTCAGAATATTCAGCTACTTGAAAACATGGGATGCACTTTAGTAAAGCCACACCTAGTGTATCACAGAATGAAAAAAGTTTTCCAGAAGATGTACAATTAAGTAAAAGAATAGCATCTCTAAGAATACATACATGTGGAAAGAGTTATAAGAAGGGTTAGTTAATTTAACATGTTAAAACCACATTCGTGTGTGAATTTTAAGCAAGTACATTTACTTAGTAATATCTGCATAATTGCTTGTTAACTTACAAGAACCTATTTTGTAAGAGTAAATATTAATTTAATAAACTTTTTTGTTTGTTTTTTAATTTAATTTACCTAATTATCACATTTCAGGGATTATAATGAGTTTTTAAACAGCCAATGTAATTTTTGATAAAAATTTAACTTTTCGAGCAAATCAAAGAGGAATGAGTACCTGTATATGCATAGATTTTTTTGGGACTAAAACTACCAAAACACCACCTATTTACAGCAGTTTAAAATGAAACATTTTAACAAAAACGCCTATGTCGCGGTGATAAATATTAAAAACAACCAAGTTCAGTTGAATGTGGTAGCAAAGTCTATATATTCCAATAAATCGGGTAACTACATGTGGTATCACTGGTGATAAATTTAAAAATATCACAATTCTTGCTACCTTTTTCAAAAAACCAGAAAGTGTGCCTTCTTATCAATCCTTTATGAAAATGACAACAGTAATAAATGTGAAAAAAAAAATTTTATGTTGCTATTCGTTATTACGATAGTAAAACATGTTTGCAGTTCCGTTTATTTTTTATGAAAATCTAAGTAAAAACCAATGTCAAAAGGTTATAATTTTTTTTCTGTCAAACCAAATATATCACAAAATTAAAAATTGATCATAGGTCAAGCTAAAGTAATACCTTTATTGATAGTAGCTTTAAAAAAGGAGAAAGAATAATATTGACTTAAGTTATTAACATTGGCGATTTTTAATAAAAACTTTTCAATTATTGTTTACAAACAAAAATATAAAAATCTGTGAAAATTTTATTTATCAACCTTTTAATAAAAAATGAGAAAAATGAAGTAAAAAACAATTTATTTACAAATAAAAAATATATATACGAATCCTAAGAATATAAAAGTACTGATTTATTTTCCTGTAGTGGATGAAGAGGTTTCTTTAACAATCTAGCCAAGTGTACATCAATATTTACGCATTTTGATAAATTAGAGCCTTTCCAATAACACTGAGTAGATGTTACATATGGTTCCTCACTTCTTCTATGAAGCCACATGTTTATAACCACCTGAAAAAAATAAAAGAGATATGCAGTTACAAAATAACTATATAACCAGCTACAAAATGCCTTATTTTATGTAACAAGACGAGCAGAGCTTAACTAGCTCTGAACGAATCTAGTAAAGAACCTCGGATTTTCAAAAGTTAAAAAAAAACAATCTCACCACATTTTTGAAATATAGAGCTTTTCGAAAAAAAACTGCTATTTTTAAAAGTACAATTTTTTAGGCTATTGAGTATTATAAAATTAAAAATTACGGGATGCTTTGTTAGCTTCAAACGAATTCAGTAGAGCACCCCAGTTTTTTTTTTAAACCACACCACGTTTTTTGGCTCCTACAATATTATAAAATATTCAAAATTTGGCATTTTTAAAAAAATTCGCAATTCCTTGCTGACTTCAAAGTTTTTTTTCTGAAAACAAATATACTTACCACATTTTTAGGATTTTAAAACAGCCTAAACATGTGTCATAAGTAGTTGTTTTTATATATAAAAAAACAAATTAAAAAACTGAAGTGTCCTGCTGACTTTGTTCCAACAAAGCACCCTGTATTATTTAAAAATAGCAATTTTTTTAGTAAAGTTTTACAATATTTCAAGAGTCTAAAAATGGGGTGTGGTTTTTAGAAAAAAGCTTTAAAAAACCGAATTGCTCTGCTGGCTTCTTTCGAAGGTTAGCAAGAAGCACCATGTATTTTTTAAAAATATAATATTTCAAGTGCATAAATATATGGTGTTGCTGTTTTTACAGAAAAAACTTTATAAAACAGAGGTGCTTTGCTGACTTCGTTCGAAGGCTATCAGAGTATTTTAAGTTTTGCAAAAAACGAGGAGCATAAAATTTTTGAAAAGGGTATAAAAATAGCCTAAAAATACGGCATATTTTTTAACTCAAAATTTCATAGGTGCTCTGCAGCATTCTTTGGTATCATAATTATTACTAGGTTCACTAACAAAATCTATTTCTAGATTATTTTAACACTTGCTGCGATTACAAAAAATGTCTATGTCAAAATTAGAAAAAAAATATTTATAGAAATAAAAGGCCTTATACACTGTTTATTATATGTGATATAAAAACAAAAAAGCATAATAAATATTACAAACCTTGACATGCAGCATATCGTAAGCATTGTGCACTAAAAATTTCATTTTTGTTAATTACAACAAGCACATCAGAAGGTTTTTGCCGTACTTTATGTTTAGGTGTAATTTGTCTCCTTCTCTCTTATGGAAAAAGAAATTATCCCCATATTCTTGCTTGGCAGATCTAAAAATAAAACCTGAGATAAATATGTTTTACTATAAGGTGTATTGGCTCCATATAAACTGTAAATACCTACTATTAAAACAAAGTCTTATCTTTCTGACTTTTGTAAACTGAGTATTGTTAAAAAATGCAGTAATCATCTCGGTAATTATATTTTCGTTTACAATGGGTAAAACACTTGATTCAACTTTTATAAATCCAGCTGATCCATATTAATAATAAAATTAAACCAAAACAAAAAACTAAGGTTAGGTGGTGTCAATGTTAATGTCACTTAGATGTGCGTTCACTTCGACATTCTGTGTGTCGGTTTGTTCGTTGGCTTGGTTTTGTATAACAAAAAAAACTTCGACACAAGATGATTGGTCTATTCCCGATGACGTATAATTTCAAATTTTAAATTTCAATTGGGCTTAATTTAAAAACTTTTGGCTTTTTTAACGAACTGACTATTTAGAATAACTTGTATAGCGACTAACTATTACAATATAATTTATAAAACAGCATATCTCACATGTGAACATGGCCCATTGTAATTAAATCAATATAATTCCTATTTTTACAACATGTACTTTGTACTTGTAATTAATTCCTTATTTGAAAAAGTAATTTTTAATTGTAATTATTTTTAAAGTACTTGTAATTACGCAACTCTGCAAGTCGGCTGTGGGTCAATTTAAACATCATAATCGTGATCAGCGACCTCGAAAACCCCCAAGAACCTGATTTGGACCAGTTTTGACTCTTATTTACAAATTTCTTTAATCTTCCAAAAGCTGCAGCAATGCAATTTCCGATTTGTATAAGATAAAAAGTAGGGACATTTTTTCCAAAAAAATTTTAGTAGCGATTGCAAAAACTATATTCCGATCCGTCTTAGTCTAAGAAATTCCGAACTTTTGTGCTTCATTGCCTCGACTATTAGTAGTTTAGCTTACCGTCGTTTTTTTCTAAAATTCAGAAGACCCAAAATAATAGAAAATGAATGAGTCAATGACCAGTTGTTTTGAATTGTACGTCTAACTCGATTGAATGTGAAGATAAGGTAAAAAAAAACATTTGGGAAGAGAAAAGGTTTGCCAAAAAATGGAAACCTGCAGTAAACTTTACATAGCAGTTTCTCGAATTTGATTCTGAAAATAATAATAATAAGGATTCTCTGTTAAAGAATAAGCCTCGTATTTACTGCAATTAACGTTATCATGTCTAAACTTAAACATATTTAAAATAATTGGTAAGTTGTTCAAAATGATGCTATTCCGGATGTTCAGGAATATTTCACAAAACAAAAATATTTAGATGTAAATTGTATCAGTAATTACTTCAAAATGTTACATTATTAATCCTAAGATGTTTATTTATGTAGTGTGTTTTAAGATGATCTGGCTAGAGTTGAGAAGGGTAACAACCTACATTTTCAATCTTTCTATAATTCTCTACTCGAAGACATTTATTTAAATTCAAAGTCCCTTTACCAGAAGAGCTTAGCTTCTTCCTGTTGAGAGGCACACTCATAGTCTCTAATTTATGGGATTCCAAATCAGCTATCGTCGATTCATTCATGGATTTTTTTATCCTATTTCTATTTCCAAAATGTATATATTAATAAGTGTATTCTACTTAGAATTTTCTCTTCTCCCAACGTATAGAGATGCTACCTTTTCCATTCTAAACCTTCATTAACTTCTGCTATTGGTCAACCTTCTGCTTTCAACACTTCTACATCATCACAGTCTACACTCTACACATATCATTTGGAACCTTTAACATCACTGATATCATTATCAAATCTTTCGCTTGGTCAATTTCTTCAAATTTTTTTGCAGATTTGAATATTTTGTTGTATTCTTCAACTTTCCAATAAAACAACTTTTTAACTCTACACTACTGTTACGTTTTTACAATATGAATCCATGTTAACTTACTAACTGCACAAAAGAAGGAATAAATAGAATATAAGAAAGGCTTGGCAGCGTTACGTGCTAGCTGGGTTTCCTATAGGATGTTCAATTTACTGTGAATTTACGACAAAAATACCCCCAGGATCTAAACACAATGATATACTCTTTTTATATTCAAGAAACAGGAAGACTATATAGATTCCAAAAAAGTTTAAGTTTGATTCGACCCTTATTTAAGAACTACCCGGTACATGTTTTTCTTAAGCTATTTGACAGACTGCGCGATGTTTGACACACAGCAACCCTGGATTGTTGTCATAATCATTCATTAATTTAATTTTTTGCAATTGGAAAAATCAGTGTATTGATTCAGCGGAGCAAACTTTTTAAATTATCCATACAAGAAAATCAATTAAAGTTAGAAAAACATCCTGGACATTCATCTGACACCGACAGAATGTTCACAATGGCCCCTTTATCTGCAGACACAAATCAAAATGCATTATATCCCATTTCAAAAGATATTGAATCGAGACAACAAGTCGTGGGAGTGGGACTTGGTTCTTTCTCGGTGTATGAGGAATACTGTCAACATATCAGTGCAGTGCCAACTTCATTTTTTTATTGCGAAATATCTGCGAAATTATGTTCGACTATGACTCTTCGTTGGTTTGACTTAGTAAAGATATTATTCAAAAGAGAGTTTTTAAAGTGAAAAAGTAAAAGTATTCATCCCCCAATTATATTTTTTTCTGAAAAACAAATATATTAACGTTTTTATTACTATAGTAGTTTGTGGATATGGACAGTCCGCTCGAGTTGTAGAGTATATTTTTTCAACGACCCACTAACGAAAATTATAAAAATAAAAAAATATATTTTAGGTTATTAAGACATTAAGACATTTTAAAATAATTTATGAATTTTACTGATTTTTAAAATAAAATAAATGTGAAAAAAAATCAATCCCCGTCTGTCCACATGTCTATGGTCACTTTTACGATTTTGATTTTAATACTCTTAATTAAAATAGTATCATGTGGTTTGATTAAAATTTATTTTTTTTTTAAATATGGTTCAAATAAAAATGCTATTATTTACGATTATTTATCGATTTTACACAAAAATAACTAATTTTAATGTATATTTAATCTCAATACCTATAAAATATACTTACAATTAATTTGCCGGGATTGTCACTTATTTAAAATTTTAAAAATAATAGTAGTTGAGTGTCCAAAATAGGAACAAGTGTGATTGGCGGATTTAATTTTTTTGCACTGTTTTCACTACCTAGAATGTAATATGAACTATAGGGACCGTGCGTGAAATATAGAGGCAGCACTATTGCCGAAGTTAGCCCTCTCTAGTGTTTAATTTTAGAATTAAATGGGGTAAACATTGCAAGTAAATAATAAAGGATATTTTTCAAAATATTAAATATAGTTAAAAATAGATACCGGCCCGTACCAAACAATCGTGTACATGGTCAAAATGACGTAAAATGTGAAACATTATTAAAATCTGGACAAGTATATACATTTTAAGCAAAAAGATTTAAATAGCTATGTGACAATAAATTGTAAAGTTGTACCTTAAACAAGTGTATCCAATGTCAAAATATCGGTATTTAGTAACACTGAATTTAAAACTATTACAATAACATTTAAAAAATGTAAATTAATAAAAAAGATTGATAATAATAAAAATAAATCTTTATGTTAGTCGAAATGTCATTCATCCACTGACGTTTATGAGATGTCCAATGATACACATTATAGATTGCTCACCCATCTATAAAAAAAATTATGAAAAGCGGGTTGCAATGTGCCTTTCCTAGTGCTCACTAAAATAGAGCCGTTCTAGCCCAAATGTGTTTTAAAATAAAATTTCAGCATTTTAATCTTTAGAAAAAGAAAATAAATAAAGTTTTACTTCCATACATGTTATTATGTATTTGGAAAGTTGAGTTTCCATGTAGTTAAATAATATTAAGAGATCTAAACAATTTTTATAACAGATGGATATAAATAATTTTTTCTACGTTCATGCAAAAAACAAAACTTTGTTGAACTATATTTAGTGACAAAAGTGGGTCTTTATTGCACTAGTGCAATAAAAATTTTATTGCACTCATCTGTCATTTTACTACAGCGTTTTATGATCATGACAAACATAAATATTCAAATCAACGCCAAATATTTAGTCCATTTTCATTTTCTGAGCTACGTTTTAAAAACAATTGCATATTTTATATTATTTTCAATCATTTAATAAATAAATTTATAAAAAAATGTATTTTATTAAAAATGTAATTACAAATTATGAACACAAACGTAAATAAATGCCTCAAACAAAGGTACCCGATCACTGATACTATGATTTGGATAATACAACTGCAGTCCTATAAAAATTTTTTTGGTTTTTGCATGAACGTAGAAAAAATATTGTATGCAACTCGTGCAAAAGTGTTGCATTCGACAATTTCACGCCGCGTGCAATAAACCTTTTTGCACTTGTTGCATAAATAACTATTAGACTACTCTCATTTCAGAAATAATACTATATAAAATACATAATTGCAATATGTAATACAATTTTGAAAAGGTAATCTAAACAACTTTGAGATGAGGTTAAACAACTTTGGTAAGAGTTGTAATTGGACACTTATCTATCATTCTGAATATTGTTTAATGGTAATGTCACTAAAATTTTTTTACAAAAAATCATGGATTTTTAATATTTTAAAGTTTGTTGCAATCTCTTTTGACAGTAATTGCAATGTGTTATTTATGATTTGTTTATTTTAATAATAAATGAGAAATAGTTAATAAATTGTAAAGAGGGCCATGATATGTTTGTCAAATTAGACATTCTCATTTCATAATAAACATTCTACATTCGTTTTAATCAACAGAATAAACCATTAATTATCTGTAAAATTATATTTATATAAAATGTTCATTTAAATATGTAAAAATCTTAGTGACAAGAAAACACTAAAGATTCTAATTTCTAAACCGGTTCTGTAAATGATTTCTTCACAACTAAGTGCTCAAAATTGATACAAGCTAGATAAAAAGAAAACTTTGCCCAGTGAAATACGCTTTTCGTCGTCTGATTTACATATGGATAAGCAATCTTTGTAATTATGTATATCATTGGGTGTAAGACATTTCTGTGGAAATTTGTAAAATTTCTTTACTATCGAATTAAATCTAGGTTTCCAAAGTGATGTGTTTGTACATCCACGGATGCAACAAGTTTTTTCGATAATGATATTACGAAAATAATTCGACTTTATTTAATTAATAATTATTAAACAATAAATGCCGTATAAAACATTAATAAATACCCCCCATAAAGTTCACATTTTTGTCACCAGTTATCGTTAAAGTCAAGACGCACGGTCCCTATATTCGTTCAGTTAAATGCACTATTTTTTTATTTACCCTTTTGACGAAACGCCTCTGTTTACCAACACATCGCAGCATCTATCCAGGTGGGTACTCTTTCATAGAATGATCGTTTGAGTTTTTAGCAGTGCTATTGTGTATGGAGAATTTAAAGAGTACAAAAATCTATATTTCTAGTTAGATATAAGAAAAGTTATGGATTGATTACAAACAAAATGTATTCTGCCATTAACAATTAAAAAATATGAATATACTGAAGTGAAACAAGTCAAAAATTTGTGTTTTGAGAAAATTGCGAAAAATTGTTAATCAATTATTTTACCGAATTTATAAGCAATAGGAAAAAATTATTCAAAAAAATTCAATCTTTTTGAAAGATGTCGTTTTTTTTTGTCCACTGCTCTCAAAATTGCGTGAATTATTTTAAGTTATGACATTTTCGGCTTAAATTGATACACTTTTTAGGTTTGATTTTGATTTCGAATTGTACCTACATTTCTAATTTTGTAAATAAATTATTATAAATTGATTAGCTCACTTAATTTTTTTTTTTTATTTAGTTTCCTACTTTTTCTGTGTGGTTTTAGACCCAAGATTTTTTATTCAATTGAAAATGGTCGAGGTAATTGAAACAACAAAATAGTGTTTTGTATCAAAGTACTATAAAAATTAGCAATGTACTTTTCATGATTGACTTTATGAAATATAACATTTTTATTTAGTTAACATAATATTATATAATGCATAATATATAAATATTAGTTCATAGAGATTTTTCAAAAAATATCAATGCATTATATTAATAAAAAAAGTTTTAAAATAAAATATTTTCTTATATAGAAAGATAAAATCTAGAGGTAAAAAAAGAGAATAATGATCTTCGTAGTTAATTTAACACGTAGACTGCCATCATAGGAATGAAAAATGTGACACTAACATGCCAACTATAGCTTTAGTTTATATAAGACACCAACCTAACATTTGGATGAGACATACCTCCTCATGGCAGTTTACGTGTTAAATCGAAACGCTAAAATATCATTAGGCAGTAACTACATTGTTACTTTATAATTTTAATATGATTGCCAATCAATTATCGAATTTAAATATTTAAATCTAGAACGAATAATCTTAATGTTACTAATTACATTTCTGTGAATCATTAAATAGAACACCGATGAGTCATAGACAATCTAAGCCTTTGAGCTCATCAAAGGCAGTTCGTCGTCGATTGTGTTCCGTTCCTAGTTCCGAATTGTGACACCAGGGTTTTAACCTAAAACCGCTACAATTTTATTTCAACTATCGTTCGAGTTAAGCCAGGAAGTATAAACTATAACCACATAGAAGGAGCCACAGCTCCATGGTAGAGCCCTCCGGGGCAAACTCCGACAATAACAATACCCAACTATTTATTCGCAGCGACAAAGAAATAGATGGAAGCACACAGAGACTCTTAAAAGCATCTCCAAAATACATAATTCCGACACAATAAAGGCAAAATCCAAAAGGAGAGGACCATTAACTGTGAGTAAAACCACTATTCTGGGCCTAACAACAACTAATACTAATCAAGGGATCAGCAGCCCAGTACAGGGGGACCCCCTGTTTAAAAATTCCCCGGTTCGACCTCTAAATGACCCTCAAAGACTTCTAGAGGAAGTATACGGGGATCTAAACGATTCCACAAGCTCAGAAGAGAGCATGGACACCACGATTGTGAGCACAGAGCAAAACACCCCAGATAATACCACACCCAGTGGACCTAGCACCCCCCTAGACGACTTGCATGATACAAAAAGGCCGGTCAACCCTACCCCCAACTTAAAAGAAAGTCAGGAGTCTCCACATGTTAGTCAACTGAATGCACTGATTAATTCATTAAATACAAAGGAAACCACAGAAATTCCCGTAAACTTCACCTCTAATTTTAGTCGCAGTGCCAGTGACGACAAATCTGAGGAATTTATGGACGCGGATGATAATACCCCGGAAGGAGAGGACATCCCACCTGCAACACCCTCCCACCCAAATCCCTCAGGACACTCCACCCCTAACATGACTCCCTCAGACAATATCCCTCCGCACCCCGCTTCTGATACCACAGTACACATGCAGAACTTTCAGTCCGCCTATGTAACCCAATCTAATCACCCGACGAGGGTAACCATTAAAAGGGTTGAAATGCCGGCAGGGATTACAGCCAGACCCCTAAATTTTGGGTTAGAAACCGATTTACACCACCACGCACCTGCCCATAGCAACAAAGGAGCCATACCAAAACAACCTCAACCAACCTTTAAAGCAAAAAGTTTGGAAAATGTCAATGTAGAACGAGTAAAGACAAACCGAAGAAAGGGTGAACTGAGTAGCTCTGATCTCGGCAAGTCTGCACTCAATAGTACGAAACATACACACACAGGCCCAATCAACCCCTCAGCCAGTAACTTAATTAACATTGTGGACAATAATGAGATTAAGATACAAGTCAATGCTTCTGACATACCAAAATCCCTACAAGACTCCATACATCGCTTCAACAGCGGGGAAAACACCTCAGAAGACGACAGAGGAGCTTACTCTCTCGAGTACCACCGACAAGTAAGAACTCCCACATCTCCGAACAGCACATTCCCCAGCCCAGGCAAAGACAAACCTACAGAAGCGGTACACACGGAGAACAACACTCAAACAACCGAACTCCCCTTTGAGACGCCAAGGAAATTCAGTTCCAATTTCACAAAACTCATAAGAGAAAAATCAAAGCAAACGCTCACACTCACCAGGAACAAGTACACTGTACTCACTGATGACTCGGAATCTGATATAGAGGATGAGATCGATAGAATTGTGAAAAGAAGGCGCAGAAACTCCCCTAAAGAAACCAGACAGAAGAACAAAAGTCCAGGCAAAGAAATTCCTGCCACGAATCCCACAATTCCAGCATCCTCCTCAGCAAAAGCCAAACCTACCAACACAGGCAACAAAAAACAAGGGTCAATGCCCCCTATTGTAGTCGACGGCAAAACTGTAAACCAGACCTCCCTAATAACTGACCTGAAGGCCAAAATCAAAGGTGGCTTCAGTGTCAAACACACGAACAATTCTACCATCCTGTTCGTGGATGACAAAGAAGACCATCAGAAAGTTCTTCAAAGCGTCAGGGACGAAAACATCGCCCACCACACATATACGAACTCCGAAGACAAATCCCACGCATTTGTACTGAGAGGGCTAGCTGACGGCTCCAAAATACAGGACATAGAAGACGACATAGAAACCCAATACGAAATTAAAGTCAGAAACATTTTTCGCATGAACACAAAAAATCGCCCTCTGTTTCTAGTCGTCACCGATCCCTCCTTGACACTGGATTATCTTAACAAGAATGTTCGAAGAGTTCTCTATACTAGAGTCATCTGGGAACTCAGAAAATCAAACAAACAGATAATCCAGTGTCATAATTGCCAATTATGGGGACACGCCACAACCAACTGCGGGAGACCGCCCAGATGTCTCAAATGCGCTGGAGATCACCCAACCAAAACATGCACCAAAAGTCGAGACACAGCAGCCACATGCGCTAACTGCGGGGGAGATCATCCCGCCAATTACAGTAAATGCAAGTACTACACTGAACGACTTGATAGACTCGAAGAGCGCAGAAACAAAGCTCCAGCTCCCAAATACATCCCTGCACCGGCCCCCACTGCAAACGTTTGGGACCGCCGGCGATCCAGGACCTCGAGAGAAGATTTTCCAGCACTCCCTAACCGAAATGTGAACATCGCAACCAACGAAGCAGTCTCACACCCTCCACCTAATGAAAATCGCTCACAAGCAAACCAACAAACATCTCAACGCCCATCTCAGATGTCTGACATCCTAACTCTTAATACCGAATTCCAACAACTAGGTAAGCTGGTAAATATTGGCGAGTTAATCCGTGCCGTTAGACAATTAAATCACCGACTAAAAGACTGTCAGACAAACGCGGAATTCTTTACTACTTATTATAACTTCGTTGCTGAACTAGACAATTACAATTTTAAAAACTGAACTATACGGCGGAAAACTCGACACGCTCCGAATATGTTTTTTCAATGCGAACGGGATGCTTAACAAAACACCCTTGGTAAGCAGTTTCATTCATAAACACAAATTTGACATTACACTAATTTCAGAGACACACTTTAAACCCGCCCACAACTTCAAAATCAATAACTACTACGTGATTCGACAAGACAAACAAGACAGCCCCGCCCAGAAAGGTGGGGGGATAGCACTGATCATTAAAAACTCGCTAAAATTCGAACAACAGCCCAGTATAGACGTCACCTTCGAGCACATCATTATAAAAATTCATAATTTATTCTTGGTTGGAGTCTACAATCACCCCACTAACAATATCACATCCCTTGAACTACACTCCGCCACGTCTATAGGTAGTAGGGTCCTCATTTTTGGAGATCTCAATGCGAAACACCCGCATTGGGACTCCAACTGCATAAAACCAAACCCCTCCGGGAGAACACTGGATAGATTCGCCGAAGCTAATGACTACATCATCCACTACACGGACGAACCAACGTTTTACCCTTACAGTGGCACGACACCGAGCACACTCGACATAGCACTAGCCAAAAATCTACCACACATTCACAACATTAGAACAATCACGACATTAACTTCAGACCACGACCCCGTCTATCTCGAAATCAAAACGAACAAGACAATCATCAGACACCAAGGCACATACCTAGATTATAAAAACGCAAACTGGAGACGGTACAGACAAATACTAGACAACACAATTATCATCAACAACGACATCACAGACAATCAAACTCTAGAAAACGAAATACATAATCTTAAAAATGCAATTATCACGGCCAGAGATGCCTCAATTCCAACCAAAACACACGGACAATTCTACGACGACCTCCCACAAGACATTCTAGACCTCATAAAAAACAAAAACAACATACGTAAACGCTGGCAACAGCACAGACAAGCCGCTGACAGGGTCAGCCTCCAAGACATAGGTAAATACATCAATAAACTCATTAGCGAACACCGTAATCTAAAATGGAGAAAAACCCTGGAAGCGGTTAACCCTCACGACAATTCAGTGTGGAAAGTTGCGAGGAGATTTACTAAACCTTACTCTCGGCTTCCCACACTGAAATACAATGACAAAGTGTGCTCCACTGACGAACAAAAAGGCGAAGCTTTCGGCGATCTATTCCAGAAAATTTTTGAAAACAACATCCCAAACAATCCATCACAACAAAGCATTGAAAACACAGTTGTTGACATTCATAACATGGAGCGGGCAACAGTACCTTCGAGTTCCTTAACCACACCCCAAGAAATCAGGGATGTGGTCAAGAAACTACAAAACAAAAAAGCCCCCGGGCCTGATTGCATAAGCAATAACCTAATAAAAAATTTTTCTAAAAAAGCCTATGTCAAAACGAACTACATAATTAATGCTATTTTGAAACTACAGTGCTACCCTGAAGCCTTTAAATCAGCAAATATAATCCCAATACTAAAACGTGGCAAACCTCAAAATAACGCGGGTAGCTATCGCCCCATCTCACTGCTAAACGGCTTAGCCAAACTGACAGACCGCATCATACTTAACCGAATACATACACACGAAACTGACCACCCGATTATACCGTCAGAACAATACGGGTTCAGGGCAGGCCACGGTACAGTAGCTCAAGTCATCAGAATTGCTCATCATGTTAAGAAAGCTTTCAACAACAAGCAACAGACAGTTCTGGTGGCTTTAGATGCTGCCAAGGCCTTTGACTCGGTTTGGACTGACGGTCTTATCTACAAAATGTTTATGAATGACTACCCCGTATTCATTGTAAAAACAATTCAAAGTTACTTATACAATAGAAATTTCCACATTAAAATTAACGACACACTTACAGGACCATACATAGCAAAAGCGGGGGTACCCCAAGGTTCAGTACTTTCGCCCCACCTGTACACCATTATGACCCATGATATACCAATGGGTAATAATGGTGTACAGACGGCACTGTACGCCGATGACACTTGCGTGTTCAAATCATCGGCATCTGCAGAAATTGCCATGCGAAGACTGGAGATTCACACAAACAGAACGTTAGTCCCCTTTCTGGACCAAAATAAAATAAAAATTAACTCAAGCAAAACAGAGTCAGTCCTGCTCACTAAAATGCAGTCAAACAGAGTCATTACACCCCTTAAAATTCAAAACAACACCATTCAAACAGCGAATCACTTTAAATATCTCGGTATTATCCTAGACAGGGGGTTAACGTTCAAAAGACACATCGACGACCGAGTTAACAAAGCTACGGCCATGATACGCATGCTTTACCCCATGCTTCATAGACGTAGTGGAGTTACTCGTGACAACAAACTACTACTTTACAGACAAATCATCAGACCTACACTGACATACGGATCTCCAGTCTTTTGCTCACTATCAAACATTCACATGCAAAGACTTCAAATAGTACAAAATAAGTGTCTTCGGCTGGCGTTGGGGTATGACCGCTACGCTAGAATTACGGACATGCACATCGAAGCATCCATGCCTACAATATCAGAATATATCATAAATTCCTCAAATAGATTTTACAACAACAGTCTCCCACCCCCTGTGAAGGAAGACATACTCGCACATAACATCGCAAACGCCGGGGACAGAAGGCATGGATGGTTACACGAAAAACTAGACATATACACACAAAACCATTAACACAGACAAACTCAGCAGCATCCTCCTCTCTGCGATGAGTTACTAACGGCTATTTTACAAAGGACTGGCACTCTACAAAACTAGTCCGACGGAAGACTGCACGATGACGTCACTCGACAGCACGGAGATCGGGGCCTCCTCGAACTCCGGTCTGGCGATGGATTTCACCGTGTAATCTAGTAAAATAGCCACATCCCCACATAGACTATCAAACATGACACACATTCACACAAGGACAACCCTGGTTTTTCGAAGTTTTTCCCAGGGATCACTCTACAAATTAAATTCATACAAAAACTCACACTTCACTTCAATTACCGACTAAAAACTCACCAATATTGCCATATTATATCCTCGGATAAGGAGATGGTACATCCCAGTCATAATTTATAAATTGGAACAGGTATTACGGGTTAGGACGTTATCACGTCTACACTAACCAGCATGGGAGGATTACTCAACTCGCAGGACTGCGAGTTTGAATTGTATTTTTACATGTGTATTACCTTACCGATGAAATGTAAATATTTTTATTTAATAAAGAGATTTTAAACTTGAACTTGACAATCTAAGATAAATAAATATACAGTTATGACATTTTAGAATGGAAGTTGGGAAGTTTTAAATACACTTTTTTCTAAACGCTCATTTTTGTAAACATAGACTATTAATAATTTTAGCCAATTTCTATGAGATCAAAACTATTTGTTTCTGAGAAAATTGACTGAAAAATAAAAAAAATGCAAAGCAGGTATTAAAGTATTCACCGCAAGATTGCCAAAAATGTTTCAAAATGAATGTGTTAAATCAATGGTGTTACAAGAAATATATTTCTGAAATATACAAAAGATAAGGGGTCTAAGGGATATAAAATTTTACATTGTTTCTCTCACTTTAAGAAAACCAATTTTTATTTCTAAAATATATGCTTTTTTATATACATTGTACAACCAATTTTATTAAAATCGTTGAAGCTGTTTCGGAAATATTTTGAAAAAATTAAAGGTTATTACACCCTGTATTTCTGAAATAAAGCATCTGCTGATGATACTGTCTTTTTTTCTATTGCAAACACCTGGACTGATCTGAAACAAAAAATTGAAAAACATATGGTGATTGTTTTCTTTGTTTGTGTTAATTTTGTATTTTTGGAAAAATGAATATGTTAAATTTAAGTTTAATTGTAATAATTGATGCAAATAAAAATTATTATTATTTTTCTTATTTTTGAGTAAGGAATTACCCCACGAGTGATGGCACATGTCTTTTGAAACACTCCGTATAATACGATATAGCTGTTTTACAATTTGGTCTAAAATCGTATTGGTTGACAAAAACGTCGTTAGCGTATTCAGGAATTTCTTCTGCATTATAAAAGTAAAATCATTGTTCCCACAATAAAGGTACCTAATAAGCAACCGCGCGCCATCTGCTCTAATTACCATGTTCACGGTAATAAATCAAAAAATTTGATTTCAGATATTTTTAGTTTTCAAGCAAGCATAATAATTTCGATAAACCTGGTATTATTTACTCATTTTTGTAGTTACCTTGCTTAAAAACCATACAGTATGGTTCAAATGAAAGGAATAAATTCATTATAATGGAAGTAGTTGGTTTTTCGAAAAAATGCTCAGACAGGTCAATTTTGTTTACTTAAAGCGAAATTTTTTAAATAAAATTCAATTTTCCCCCATTTTCCATTTTTGGACAGTGACGTCATTGATAATTTTTTTAAATAGCAACCCCACTTTTTTTTCTTGATTTTGATAGATCTTGCAATTTCCTACTCGGAAACATAATATTTGAAATATCTGACATAACAATTTTTTTTGAAAAAAACTCATTTAAAGATCAGATACATAAATTTTATTTTATTTTAAAACACAATAAATATATAAAAGATAATTATTTGTAATTAAGTGCTTAATCTAAAAAATAATAATATAATAAAAAGAATTTAATGACAATTTCACAAATTCTTTTTATTATTATTATTATTATTATTTTTATTATTATTTTGTTAGATTAAGCATTTAATTACAAATAATTATCTTTTATTCATTTATTGTGTTCTTAAAATAAAATAAAATTTATGTGTCTGATCTTTAAATGTCTTCTATTCAAAAAAAATTGTTATGTAAGATATTTCAAATATTACGTTTCCAAGTAGGAAATTGCAAGATCTATCAAAATCAAGAAAAAAAAATTGGGGTTGCTATTTAAAAAAATTATCAATGACGTCACTGCCCAAAAATGGGAAGTGAGGGAAAATTGAATTTTATTTAAAAAATTGCGCTTTAAGTAAACAAAATTGACCTGTTCGAGCATTTTTTCGAAAAACCAACTACTTCCATTATAATGAATTTATTCCTTTCATTTGAACCATACTGTACAATAAAGAATATTCGTTACCAAAATAATATCAATATGTATCGGATTTATATCCATTGGAAATATTGTTTTATGTTACTCATTTTGTTAAGTAAACTGGAAAAAAATGATTTTGTTTAAAGTGATGTTTGTTAATAAGGTGACAAATTGATCTACTTACAATCCTTTATTGCCTGTAATTCTGCAATGTTGAGCATCTACTTTACTATTTTTAAGTTTAGGGTTTGTTTTTTTGCTAAAGTTTTACCCATATTACTATACAGGGTGTTAAAAAAAGTGTCACAGAATGAAATGGTGAATAGTATGACCCAAAATAAGCAGAAAAGTCTTAATAAATATATGACCGCAAATTAACGGTTTCGGAGATACGGACCATTTTGTGTTTATAACAATTTTTTATTATTATAAAAAAACAATGATATTTATAAACAATCAATAACAACATAGAGTTACAGTTCATCAAATTTCTAGAGGTGTTCGACGCCCAGACAGAGAACGCGCTACGTGTGACTAAGATAGCTATTGTACAGTCTGCTAAACAAGTTATTTTAAATAGTTTTTAATATTTTTAGGTAATTAAATTTTAAAAGTGTGGAATAGTTTAGGGATTAAATTGGTCTGATTGGAATTTCTTAGAACGTTTTTAAAAGCAGCTAAAGATAGTATGTAGAATTGAAAATAATTATTATGCCATAAAAGGTGTTTTGGAATTCCTTCAACCTTTTGAAATTGAGTCAGAAAATATAAATTTTATAGGATAGCGGAAAATACCTATAATTTTTTTGTAGGCCTTTGTAAATCGTGGAAATAGTTTATATTTTATTTCTACCTTATTAAGGAAAATGGTACCTATTATTTGTTTCTGAAACATTACTAAAATTTTCGAAATTTTGTTTTTCTACAAAATAATAAACTATACTATTTAGAAAAAAAATTATTTCTCTTATAATTTTATAAAAAATAACAGGGGAATATTTACATTTCTTGATCTATTAAACAAAACGATAAATTATCTCGACGAATGACACCATGTTCTAGTACGGAAGCTAGCTTTACATTTTTGTTGGTGGTTTCATGGGTTTCATATCAATTTTTTGTAATTGTAGTTTACACGTACATATACCTCTTAACACTTGTTTGCTTTATTAAAAAAGTGTCTTGTTATGATTTACGTCGAAATAAGTCAAAAACAACTTGAAACCCCATATAAAATCAAAAAGGAGAAACGGAAAAAAATTGAGCCTGTAAATGAACACAACTCAGAAACAAAAATAGCTATCTAATAATAAAAAAATAAAATTTGATTCTTGTGCAGCTTCATCTATATCATTAACTGTTTTTGGTTTTTTAATGGTTTTTCTTGGTGATGAAAATTCCGATATCTCACGGTTATCGATTCTTTTTTTCTCTCCAGAAATGCGGACGACAGTGTTTTTAGATACTCCTGTGGCTGCAGCAACACGATCATTTACATTTTTAAATGGTATTGAAGGTGAATTAAAGTTTCCTTCCCTTCTCATAAACTCTATAACATTGGCTATTATTTCGCGAGATTGACTGTTAATCACGCGGCCTCTTAATTTGCTATTAAACTCCATACTTAGGTTCTATTAAACTGTAATGAGCAAAAAACACAAACGAAAATAAAAGAAATGTTTTAGCGAAATTTACATCTGACATTTACGTCTAAATGAAATAGTGAAATACTTGATGCGCAGAGTGTACTTTCATTGCGTAAATCCGTCGGGATGCCTGTCAGTAGTGCTTTCTCTGTCTAGCCGTCGAAAGCCTCTAGAAATTTGATGAACTGTAAATGAGATGTTCAAAGTGCCCTCCCTCCATTTCAATGCAGCTACGACATCTCCTCCGAAAGGACTGTCGGACTCTTTCCAAAACACCCTCATTGGCTAGGATTCGATGACATCCCTGCTCTATTCGTTGCTGCAGCTCTTCGAGGTTATTCACAGGAGTGGCGTACACTAAATTTTTTAAGTGTCCCCAAATAGTATCTATGAAAAAATATCGGTAGACTCCGATAAGAAAAGCAAGTTTTTGAGAATGAAAAAAGATAATCAAAAAATGATACAAAACACAAAACACTCCGTATCTCTGAAACCATTCATTTGCGGACATATGTTTATTAAGACTTTTCTGCATATTTTGGCCCATACTACACCCCGTTTTATTTTGTGACACTTTTTTTTTAACACCCTGTATATTTGAATAAATACATTAGCTATTTGATTAGGATTATTAGAGACTGTTGTTTTTTTGGTCACTGCATTTGTTGCTTTTTTAATTTTTTTTAAATATTTTCAAATCATGTTTATTTTTTTATTTCATCATGAAAATTTTGTGATTTTTTATTTTTTTTAATCCATTTCAATGGGGCATGTTCAAAAATTTTGAAATTTTTTTTATGAATAGTAGAGTTAAAAATAAAACTACATTTTTTTTATTTTTTTTTTATCTATTCATTTGCCGGAGTTATGAATTTTTTAAAAATTTATGACGTCACCGGGAATAGACCAATAGGAGCTAGCGCACAACGTTGCCGGCTAGAAAGTTTACGAGAAGTGATGTACGTTCGTTTGTGTACTCCTTCTTACTTTTAGACTTCTAAAACATCATTAAACAAATATCTTTTAAATATATAATATCAAATGTTTTTTGAAAGTATTATTTCTGTTTAAACTTTTACCATATTTAAAGTTTCATTGTTTTAAAAGTCACTTAATAATTCAGAAAATGGCAAAATGGCAGCACTGTGTATGGCATCTGTCATCATAGTGTCTCGATCAAGAATTTATTTGGAATTTGAGTGTTTAATTTTGTACTTTTTATAAATATTATGACTACGAAAAAGTGTTTTGTTCCAGAATGTGATAATGATTCACATTCATCTTCAAAAATATTTATTAGTGTTCCTAGAAATTTGGAAAGAAGAAAATCAACCTTCTACTAGCGATGTTTCTCGTAAACTTTTTAATAAAAATACACCGGATTATCAAGATGTAGCAGCAATTTCTGCTAATTGTCCCCTTCAGGAAATTGAAAATGAGGCTACTATAAACTCTTAGGTGTATAACCTAAAAACCCTTCTGGAAGAAAATGCAGAATCTCCTGAAAGTTTTGAAGATACCGAATTTATTCATCATTTTGTGGAAGAACTAGTGATAAAGAAATAATAGAAAAATGTGGGTATTTAAACAAACTGTTTCCTGGATCCCATATAATGGCAGATAGGGGTTTCAGAATATTTAGCTACTTGAAAACATGGGATGCACTTTAGTAAAGCCACACCTAGTTTATCACAGAATGAAAAAAGTTCTCCAGAAGATGTACAATTAAGTAAAAGAATAGCATCTCTAAGAATACATGTGGAAAGAGTTATAAGAAGGGTTAGTTAATTTAACAAGTTAGAACCACATTCGTGTGTGAATTTTAAGCAAGTACATTTACTTAGTATGATGGTGGGTGAGGTTTTCCGGGTTTTCCTCACCTGTAAGTCAAATGGCACCATCAATCATCTTTAAGTCGCCCCGGAGCGCCACGGCAAATAATAATAATAGCCGTCCCTTTCCCCGGACAAGCTCAGCTTTTGGGGTTAAAATTCACTCGTAAGGGGGTGAATTAGGGAGAGTATTATTATTATTATTATTATTATTATTATTAATAATATCTGCATAATTGCTTGTTAACTTACAAGAACCTATTTTGTAAGAGTAAATATTAATTTAATAATTTTTTTGTTTGTTTGTTTTTTTAATTTAATTTACCTAATTATCACATTTCAGGGATTATAATGAGTTTTTAAACAGCCAATGTAATTTTTTATAAAATTTTAACTTTTCGAACAAATCAAAGAGGAATGAGTACCTATATATGCATAGATTTTTTTGGGACTAAAACTACCAAAACAAAGGCACCTATTTACAGCAGTTTAAAATGAAACATTTTGACAAAAACGCCTATGTCACAGTGATAAATATTAAAAACCAAGTTCAGTTGAATGTGGTAGCAAAGTCTATATATTCCAATAAATCGGGTAACTACATGTGGTATCACTGGTGATAAATTTAAAAATATCACAATTCTTGCTACCTTTTTCAAAAAACCAGAAAGTGTGTGTTCTTATCAATCCTTTATGAAAATGACAACAGTGATAAATGTGAAAAAAAAATTTAATGTTGCTATTCGTTATTACGATAGTAAAACATGTTTGCAGTTCCGTTTATTTTTTATGAAAATCTAAGTAAAAACAACCAATGTCAAAGGGTTATAATTTTTTTTCTGTTGAACCAAATATATCACAAAATTTAAAAATTGATCATAGGTCAAGCTAAAGTAATACCTTTATTGATAGTAGCTTTAAAAAAAGACAAAGAATAATATTGACTTAAATTATTATTATTAACATTGGTGATTTTTAATAAAAACTCTTCAATTATTGTTTACAAACAAAAATATAAAAATCTGTGAAAATTTTATTTATTAATCTTTTAATAAAAAATGAGAAAAATGAAGTAAAAAACAATTTATTTACAAATAAAAAATATATATACAAATCCTAAGAATATAGAAGTACTGATTTATTTTCCTGTAGTGGATGAAGAGGTTTCTTTAACAATCTAGCCAAGTGTACATCAATATTTACGCATTTTGATAAATTAAGAGGTTTTCCAATAACACTGAGTAGATGTTACAGTTGGTTTCTCACTCCCTCTATGAAGCCACAGCAAAAAAGCTACATGTTTACAACCACCTGAAAAAATAAAAGGGTTAGATATGCAGTTACAAAATAACTATATAACCAGCTACAACATGCCTTATTTTATGTAACAAGACGAGCAGAGCTTTACTAGCTCTGAACGAATCCAGTAAAGAACCTCGGATTTTCAAAACTTAAAAAAAACAATCTCACCACATTTTCACATTTTTGAAATATTATAGAGCTTTTCGAAAAAAAACTGCTATTTATAAAAATACAATTTTTTGTTTTAACAGCTATGTCTCATTTTAGGCTATTGAGTATTATAAAATAAAAAATTACGGGATGCTTTGTTAGCTTCAAACGAATCCAGCAGAGCACCCCAGTTTTTTTTTAAACCACACCACGTTTTTTGGCTCCTACAATATTATAAAATATTCAAAATTTGGCATTTTAAAAAAAATTCGCAATTCCTTGCTGACTTCAAAGTTTTTTTCTGAAAACAAATGTACTTACCACATTTTTAGGATTTTAAAACAGCCTAAACATGTGTCATAAGTAGTTGTTTTTATATATAAAAAAAAAAAAATTAAAAAACTGAAGTGTCCTGCTGACTTTGTTCCAACAAAGCACCCTGTATTATTTAAAAATAGCAATTTTTTTAGTAAAGTTTTACAATATTTCAAGAGTCTAAAAATATTCTAAAAATGGGGTGTGGTTTTTAGAAAAAAGCTTTAAAAAACCGAATTGCTCTGCTGGTTTCTTTCGAAGGTTAGCAAGCACCATGTATTTTTAAAAATATAATATTTTAAGTGCATAAATATATGGTGTTGCTGTTTTTACATAAAAAACTTTATAAAATAGAGGTGCTTTGCTGACTTTGTTCGAAGCTATAGAGCATTTTAAGTTTTGCAAAAAACGAGGAGCATAAAATTTTTGAAAAGGGTATAAAAATAGCCTAAAAATATGGCATATTTTTTAACTCAAAATTTCATAGGTGCTCTGCAGCATTCTTTGGTATCATAATTATTACTAGGTTCACTAACAAAATCTGTTTCTAGATTATTTTAACACTTGCTGCTATTACAAAAAATGTCTATATGTCAAAATTAGAAAAAAAATATTTATAGGAATAAAGGGCCTTATACACTGTTTATTATATGTAATATAAAAACAAAAAAGCATAATAAATATTACAAACCTTGACATGCAGCATATCCTAAGCATATTGTGCACTAAAAATTTCATTTTTGTTAATTACAACGCAACCACATCAGAAGGGTTTTGGCGTACTTTATGTTTAGGTGTAATTTGTCTCCTTCTCTCTTATGGAAAAAGAAATTATCCCCATATTCTTGCTTGGCAGATCTAAAAATAAAACCTGAGATAAATATGTTTTACTTGCTCCATATAAACTGTAACTACCTACTATTAAAACAAAGTCTGACTTTTGTAAACTGAGTATTGTTAAAAAATGCAGTAATCATCTCGGTAATCATATTTTCGTTTACAATGGATAAAACACTTGATTCAACTTTTATAAATCCAGCTGATTCATATTAATAATAAAATTAAACCAAAACAAAAAACTAAGGTTAGATGTTACTGATGTTAGGTGGTGTCAATTTTAATGTCACTTGGATGTGCGTTCACTTCGACATTCTGTGTGATGGTTTGTTCGTTCGCTTGGTTTTGTATAACAAAAAAAACGTCGACACAAGATGATTGGTCTATTCCCGATGACGTATAATTTCAAATTTTAAATTTCAATTGGGCTTAATTTAAAAACTTTTGGCTTTTTTAACGAACTGACTATTTAGAATAACTTGTATAGCGACTAACTATTACAATATAATTTATAAAACAGCATATCTCACATGTGAACATGGCCCATTATTTGTCTTTGCAATTTGTGATTTTCCTAGTTTCCTTCTTTTTTGTAAATGTTAAAATGTTGATAATAATCTACCCTTTCTTTTTTCTTGCAGGTCTTACTTGAACAAGGCAGGATGGAGAATTACCTCGTACTCAAGTGTGAGTATTCATTTGTGAAATAAAAATTTGATCAAATGTTTACATTTATATTTCTTGTCAATATGACATTTCATCGGTTATAATGTTATGTTTATGCATTATTCATAAAAAAAATATTATTTTTAATTTGTACTACATTTTTGATTTATAAAGATTTTAAGTAAAAAAAATACAAATCTATTATTTTAAATTTCAAAATTATTTTTAATGTAAAAATTGTAATGTAATGTAATTTTTTTCTGATCATAAAAAGTTTTTTTACATATTTAAATAAATATTTATAAATATAATTTGTTCAGATTTATTATTTATTAAAAAAAATGGTTATTTATTTAAAAAAATTTCAAAACAAATCTCATTGTGTTAATTAAATATTTTTTACATTTCAAATTATTTTACCAATAAAAAATAATGTAATGGTCTAATATTTTTTTTTTGTATTTTACCTGCATCTAAAGTTTGTAAATCCATAAGATATCTTCAGTAATAAAATTTGATATACAGGGTGGCCACTTTTTCATTGAAATGTATTGCTATCTCGTAAACCGTTGGTAACACAAAATTGGTTAAATGGGGAAAAAGTTGCATATTTCGAAGTCCAATCTGAGGGCGTTTTGAAAACTAAAATATCAGGTCCGGTTTCCGAGATATTCGATAAAAAACAAATAAGTACCATTTCTTTATTCCGCTACAGAACGTTTATTTGCAAAAATAGACAAAAACTCATTTGGAGTTTTTTGTTTTATATCAAATTGTGCGTATGATAGCGTATTTAGTTTTTTTATCCGACGTTTTGTAAATGCAGGACCACCATCAACTTCTTTATTTGAATATGGACCAATATTTTCCTGGCTCATAATTTTAATGCATGTTCAATGTTGAATACAATGATGTAATAACATATTGTGATTAGTCAACATTTCGGAAGATTTGAACATCATCAGGTAAGTTTACAAGTATGGACCTGTGTTTTGGTAGTTAAAAATATTTGAATTAGTAAATGATGTATTATCAGTGTAAGAAATCAGGTACGTTTACTTGTACAGACCTATATTATAAATTATTTGAAATACACAAGTACATTTTAAATGCTTAAAATAATTTAATAAAAAAAAACATGTATTTAACTACTTAATCACGTCAGAAACAAATAAATGAAAACAATGATTAACGATAAGAGAAAAAGTACAGTAGTTGCTCAAAATGTCCTCCTTCTTCTTGAATACATAAGTCAGTACGGTCTGTCATTTGAGCTATGCTGGCAGAAACCATTTGTGGAATGATATTATTAAACGCATTAATTATCCTATCTCGTAATTGATTTAAGTCATTTGGAATACCATCATAATATACTTTATTTTTGATATATCCCCATACAAAATAATCCATAGGATTTAAGCAGGGTGACCTAGGGGGCCATCGAATAGGTCCATGTGTACCAAACCACCTCCTGGGAAATCTTTCGTTTAAATAATTTCTGATTAATGCAGCATTATGTGGCCCACAGCCATCTTGCATAAAATAAATATTTCTTCGATCACCTAAAGGAAGATTATCTAACATATCTTCTAGCAATTGTAAATAGTTGTGTTGGTTGAGGTTTCCGTCAATAAAAATAGGACCAATTATTTTATTATTGAGTATTCCACACCATAAGTTTATTGAAAATCTAATTTGGGGTCTTACTTCTTGAATTAAATGTGGGTTGTCGGTGGCATAAAAATGTTTATTTTTTCTATTAAATATTCCACTATTAGTAAATGTCGATTCATTTGTCCATAAAATTCGTCCATGAAAGGATACATCATTATTTAATTTTCGTTTATACCAACAGCAAATTTCTATTCTACGATTATAATCTCCAGGATGTAGCTTTTGTACAGTTTGGAATTTGTAATCATGGTACTTATGTTTTTTAAGAATGTTTTTCACAGTACTTGCAGAAATTCCACATTCTCGGCTTATTGCTCTAGACGACGTTTCAGGGTTGATATAAACTTGAGACAAAACATTTATTTCATTTATTGTATTACGTTTTAAATATTTACCAAGTTTTTTTTCAATATTTCCTTCGTGAGCCATATTTAACGCTATCCTATAATAAATTAATAAAGATGGTTGCCTCCTTCCTGGATACAACTGAAGGTATCTTCCTGCAGCTTCTCCACTATTTCTGTTACATTTTATGTACACATCGTACATATCTTTTTTCTCACTTCTACTGTAACGAACCATATTTTCAATACCCTAATTAAAAATATACGAATGCTTTTATCCGATACCAGACTGTCAAATATACAATAATAAAATGTGACATGCCAGGTTAACTTGATTTAAATTTATCTGTATAATAATCAAGACGTGTTGCTAGATATACAATTATTATTGTAAGTAGGTATCTATCTGCAGTTTGTTAACTTTTTCTTTTTTATACTATGAGGAACCATATCAGTTTAAAAAATCCAACAAAATATGACAAATCAGGCTAACTTTATGTATTTAAAAATCGGGATGTACTTTATTTATAGATTAATATTAGGATTGGTCAAGTGCAAAAACCATAAAAATGGAAAATATTTTTTAGCAAATGTGTAAACGAACATGTTGTCTTGATGTAAAGTTAAAAGTTTGACTTTGGTATTTATTATTTATAATCTCTTACAACGATAATACATCATTTACTAATTCAAATATTTTTAACTAACAAAACACAGGTCCGTACTTGTAAACTTACCTGATGATGTTCAAATCTTCCGAAATGTTGACTAATCACAATATGTTATTACATCATTGTATTCAACATTGAACATGCATTAAAATTATGAGCCAGGAAAATATTGGTCCATATTCAAATAAAGAAGTTGATGGTGGTCCTGCATTTACGAAACGTCGGATAAAAAAAATTAATACGCTATCATACGCACAATTTGATATAAAACAAAAAACTCCAAATGAGTTTTTGTCTATTTTTGCAAATAAACGTTCTGTAGCGGAATAAAGAAATGGTACTTATTTGTTTTTTATCGAATATCTCGGAAACCGGACCTGATATTTTAGTTTTTAAAACGCCCTCAGATTGGACTTCGAAATATGCAACTTTTTCCCCATTTAACCAACTTTGTGTTACCAACGGTTTACGAGATAGCAATACATTTCAATGAAAAAGTGGCCACCCTGTATAATTTGATTTATAATTATATTTAAGGTATTGCTGTTTAAATATTGATTATATTATCGAACACACAAAAAATGAAAAATAGAGTAATAATGATTTTTATTATGTTTTTTATTTTGTTTTTTCTTAAATTTGATTTCCTTCAAATAATTTATAAAATAAATATTTAAAACTATATTTTTTTATAGAATTTATGTTTTTGTATAAAAGTTGATATCCATAAATAATTATAAGAAAATAAATATACTTACATTTAAATAGCCTTATCCATGTCTTTTAAAATTTCTGCTTGGTCTCCTCATCATAATCATCATTTATTATTAATAAATTTACTGATTGAATGAAAATATTAAAACTATTTATAATTTCTAAACAATTTATAGTTAATAATATTTTTTATACATGAAAAATATTAAATTATGATTTTGAAAAACGAATTAAATTATGGAAAAGTAAATATCACCTAAACGTCAAAGGTGAAATATTAATGTACACAGTTATTCACAATTTTATTAGGTACATCTTATAGAAAAAAAACCAAATATCAAAAACATGCACTGTAACGTTATTGCATATACAGGGTGTTTCAAAAAGATATGTCATAAATTGATCCTCAGATAGATTACCAAAAAAAAAGTGGATTTGGCTATATTTATAAAACGCATATAAAAATCAGTGGTGTACCTAGGGCTGTGCTTAAGCCGCCCCTGCAAAAACTACCTCTCTTATTTATATTTTTGTAAAGAAGGTATTTATAATATTGAATTGGCGCCATAAAAATGGTGTGTCACGCGTCCTCATGAGTTCACCATGCCACTGATAAAAATACTCATTAGTTTGGAAATGTATTTATTCAATTTAATAGTAATTAAAAAAATACATCAACTTATGCAATTATAATTATTTATTTATTTTATTTATGCAGAATTTTTTTTCTTTGATATTAATAGTATATATAGAATGAAATTTAGTATTGAAGAGTTGACAAATTTTTTATGATAGAAAAAATAGTTTTAGTGTACCTATAATAAAAGATATGGACCCTTATGCATTATTCATAAAAATATTATTTTTAATTTGTACTATATTTAATTTAAAAGATTTTATGTAATGCAAATCTATTATTTTAAATATCAAAATTATTTTTAATGCAAAAATTGTAATTTTTGAGAAACAATACAATTTTTGCTGATCATAAAATTTTTTTTATATTTAAATAAATGTTTAAAAATATAATTTGTTCAAGAGGTGATTTATTATTT
>OV651824.1:42603302-42691840 GCA_927349885.1 Psylliodes chrysocephalus
CTAAACTAACGTGTAACACTAAACCACACAATGCTTTGCTTTGTTATTAACACAGTCACTTGGCTAACTCAAAAGGTTTCACTCTCTTGAGTCTTCTTGTCAGGTTCATGTTGTCAAGATGCTGGATCGCCTCAACGTTCACATGTTGGTGGAGCATTTGAAAAAGTTGTTCCGAATATTATTCTAACTCCACATACCAAATTTCATGACAAAATTCGCATTTTTAGTTTTTTCATTATTTTGGTTAATACACAAAATTAATGAATGTTATTTTTTTTTTTTTTTTTCGATAAACTAGTGTGCCATGGATAGGAATAATTTGACACTTGTGAAATCATTAATGTCAATCACGGCATTAGTTTATCGAATAAAAAAAAATCAACTTTAATCATTTTTTGTGTATTGACCATAATAATAAAAAAACTAAAAATTCGAATTTTGTCATAAAATTTGGTATGTTGGGTGAGAATAATATTCGGAACAACTTTTTAAAATAACTTTTTGTGATATCTTTAACGCGAAGAAAAATATCGAAAATTGACCCTGTTTGTGGATTCGCAGTAGGCTGCATTTAAAATTTAAATTTCAGTTGAGTATCTTGAAAAATGTGAACCATCGCCCTGTATGACTGTGCAAAATTTCAAATCTGTATTTATTTAGATAGCCAAACTATAGGGGTGTCTTCATCTTAAATGCGACACACTGTATAATAGAATTTTGTTATGTGTAGATAAGCTAGAATGCCTACCAAGTAACCAGTACATTTTCTTGAATTTTATATCTAACTTTGTCTTTTCTTTTTAACATGGACCTAGATATAATACCTAGATATTTTGCCGAATTAGCAAAAGGGACCTGAGCATTATTTATGTTAATTGGTATTCTTTGACCATTTTTGTTAGTAAAATTAATATTAACAGATTTGTTTCGTTTACTTTAATACGTCATCTTTTGGTCCATTTATTTATTTGATTAACTGATGTTTGTAGTTTATTTGCAGCCTCTTCATGATCTTTGCCTATCGCTAGGATAGCAGTATCATCTGCAAATGTAGCTATTGTGTCTTGTTCTAGTTGGGGTATGTCACAAGTATATAACAGATACAAAGTGGGTCCCAGGACGCTTCCCTGTGGTACTCCTGCTTTAATTTCTTTCAAATCAGAGTATGCTTCATCTTGTTTTACTCTAAAGAATCTATCTGAAATGTATGGATCCAATAGCTCTGAGTATGGCTGTGGAAGTAGCACATTCAGTTTATGTTTTAAGCCATCATGCCATACTTTATGAAAAGGCTGCGCAACATCGAGGAACATCGCTGAACAGACTTCTTTGTTTTCTAATGCTTTTTCAATAGCTTTGAGATTCTATGAACCTGATCTATAGTTGAATGGTTGAATTAAACATAATACAATATTTTTTTTTAATTTTCGTACATACAAATAGTGGGAATACAAAAGTCTAGACTAGATATTCAATTGTTTCTCTAAAATAATGTCTTGATTTACTGTACATAAATTTTTTTACATGACTTTTGTACATTTGACTGCCATTTAAATTTTTTATGTTTTCTAGGATTGAGTTAAATATTTTTGGAGCAATATATCAGAAAGAACGTTGACATAAAGATTTTTAAATTTTTAATAGTTTATATTGTTTTTTTTTGCCGTGTATCATGTTCGTGATATTTGAAGGTATGCATTTCTTCAAATATTTAAATTTATACAAGATAGTTTGTAATTTTTTAATAACATATGTAATATGGTCTTTTCATTTCAAATTGCAGTCAAAAATAATTCCTATAGATATTTTATTTTAGTTACAGGATTAATGGTAAATGTTGAACCATTAACCGTACATGTTAAGGGTTCAAAATTGGGAGTATTAGTATTTTTGCAAGAAAAAGGTAAGTATTGCGTTTTGTTTAAATTAAGAGTGAAAATCTTACTGTAGAACCAGCTCTTTATCTTTGTAAGGTCAGTTTTAACTTTCTTTTGAAGTCTAAGCCATGTAGCATCGCTGTAAAATATGGCAGTATCATCGGCAAATCCCACAATGTTACCAGCTCCTTATCATAAAAATAAATTGTTGATATAAATATTAAATAATATCGGTCCTAAGATTATTCCTTGCGGGACTCCGTATTCAGTATTTTTAAAATCATTTATTACCCTATCTATTTTAACTATTTGGCCTCGGTTAGATAAATAACTTTTAATAATAAAACAAGGAAATGGGAAACGATATTTTGTCATCGAAGAAATACATCATTTGAAACTTTGAGATAGTTGGTTCCACTTCAAAGAAAATTGAAATATTTTTTGATTTTCACAAAATTGAGAAGAAATAATATACAAATTAAGGTACTATTAAACTGCTGTTTTAATGAAATAAATTTAAAATAACAAAACATGATTTAAATTATTAGAGCTTTGGTTTCTTGCAACCGGTTGGTCCAGGATTAATAAAAACATTAGTTATTTCAATACTAATTTCTTCTAAATTCATTAATTCTTAAAATTGGATATGTGGGAAGTTTGGATCTTGGTATTCGTCATCGGATAATGTGGGCAATCAAAGTAAGGTTCTAACGGTGCAACTAATCCATTACTTTGGGAACAAAACTTATCCATTCAAGTTGTACATTGGATGCTTTTATAAATACTTATTTGATTTTGCGTTTTCATAAAAATATTTCGCTCAAATCCACTCATGTGCTTTGGTTTTTTTACAAATCAGTGAATTGCACTCGTCCAGTTCAATTGGTAGTTATAACAAAGCGACGTTTTCTTGAAAAATAAATTTGTCAACTCTATTTAAAATCTGCAATCGACTGACGCCGACGCGGCGCTTCGATCTGACCCAAAACAAACCCTTAATTATTATCTAAATTTCCTATTTACAACGGTATTGGGTAAATTTCTTATTCGTGGCTCGGTTTACGATATTGATTGTTTTATACCGTCTTATACCGTATTGGTGAATTATTTAATATGGGGTAAATATAAATAATCTCCGTAAACTCGATAAAAAACAAAAACAAAAAATTATTTAAATATTTTGCTAGATAAGTGTAAGGTTGAAAATTCCATATTGCTTATGTAAGGGTATGGCGCCAGCCATACATGTAAGAGACCATGTATGTAATAATATGTAAAAGTCCATGTAATGACAGGAAAGAGAAGAGGAGGATTAGGTTATATTTTTTGATTATCATCATGGTCGTGCTGATAGAGCGACGTGATTTATGTTTTATGTTTAAGAAATAAAGTTTTAAAGTCATCCATCCAAATTATTTTGCATTTTCGGCCATCCCTTACAATCATGAATATTTTTTTGTAGCCCAGACACATTTCTATTAATTTCAAAATGCAAAATTGGTCATAGACAATTTGCAATCATTTGCATTAATCTTGGAACGTTCCAAATTTGTATTTACTCGTAGGAATATTTTTAAATAGTTCTGTTTAAAAAATTTTGACGACTGCAAAATGTGGGAATTAATTTTTGTTAATTTTTCAAGGTTCCAGACCTTGCAAATTTACCAGATTGTCAAGAAAAATAATATTAACATTTGCAATTAACTTTCAAAACTTTTGGGACTTTCAAAAAGTTGCAAATCTGGTATAATGTTGAAAATAATGCAATAATATATATTGCTTCAAGTTTGCAGCATTTTTGCAATTTTTTTCTCAATGTTATAAACAAAAGCGCCATTTTACTATAAATTAACTAGTTCCGGCCTTGGAAATGGTTGCAAATTTAAACTTAGTGTTATTTAAAGTAGCCAATTATTATTGCAAAGTTTGAAAACTTTTTTAATTAATTTGAAATGTTCATAAAAGATGTCTTTATTGATTGGCCTACAATACCAGTTTGTACATTTAAGTGATGTTAAAAACAGTCATTTTATACTATATAGAAATTGTGAAATTTGCCAAAAATGCACACCTGCCCTTTATCCACCGAGCACTGAGGGTGTAACTGAATATCAATCTTCTGTCAACGATTTATTTACCTGCCTAAGTTTAAAAAAAAAATGTAGAGGAGAGATGATTCAAAAACTCTCACCGAATTTGACTAGGGTACTACTTTATAACAATAATAATTATTTTCATTTTCATAATTTTAAAATATGAAGAACTAACATACAAATGATTTAGGTGTTCTGTTTTTCTCTAATCCTAGCAGCTTTCCTCAGAATTAAATAAATATATTATATAGTTTTTACGAAACATATTCCTCATCGCTTAGGCTTAGAACAAAAAAATAGTTACGATGCGACCCTTATATCAATCTAAATTAACAAACTGTTTGTGTGTTGTAGCCGGAACGAATTCTTAGCCCTGACCTACGCATCAAATTTTTCATTGTGCTCAAACTGCGTAAGGAAAGAAAGAATTCACGTGCTAGAATGAGACAAAACATATCGTCGGTGATGATGGCTAGCCTAGGCATAGGCAAGTGTTGAATAGATGAAGCGGCACAAGAAATTATAAGCATTTCTGTAATTTTTTGTATTACATACAGGGTGGAGCGAAATTAATTGGCGTATAGTGATAACTCGTAAACCGCAAGCTATATAATGTCGGATAAATGCACATCCCCAACTAGCCATTTATAAAAGTGTATTTGTTGTGAAGTCCTCATCATCATCTATTGTATAGTCCAGGAGACAGTGACGATTTTCGGTATTTATTTTCTCAGTCAGCAAGCACGAATAAAGAATTGTAGGATTAGCAATTCTAAGCAAAATTCATATATATTTAGAGGGGGGATCCGATGGGCTGAGGCCGAAAATGCGTCAAAACATACGAGAACACGGCTCTTTTTTCCATTGATTAAAATAGTTTTAGTAGTAAGAGATGTACTGAAGTTAAGTAAAAAAATAGTCTGATTAATCTGTATGGATAATATATTTGGCAAGTGCATAAAATACACTTTCAAACGAGTTATGTACACAATTATTTCTACGACCACAATTATTTAAAGAATGTTCCAGGTGTTTTGTATATTAAAGTGTACGCATATAGGACACATAAATAAAATCATATATCACAATGTTTCACCTAACCAGTTGGTTTATTTATAGAAATTAAACATAATAATTGAAGATATTACAGAAGAAAATAGGGAAATAAATTACATTTCCTTTTACACTTTTATATAATAATTGTTTTATTTAGAATTCACGAAACACTTATTACTCTACATTAATTATAATTATTGTTAGTTTCGTTATGTCAAATCATTTATACTAGAGGTGTGAGGAAAATACAGTGAACTGTGGAACGCCAATATCGTTGGATGCGCGTGATAGAAATGGTCCTATAATACTGCTAAAAACAGCTAAATTTTCATGGAAACACTGTACTTTTGACATTTGCGATACTCCGACGCATATGCATTATTGATGTAATCTCATGATTTTACAGTAATAGTTTTTGCAATTTTAATGTGATTTTTATGGTTATTCATTTTATTTGGTTCTGATCTTTTGCGCTTTTAGAGTATTTGGCTTTTATATAGTTTTTAATTTGAATTTTATTATTGTGGTATATTTATATTTGATTGCTGCTTTTCGACTAGTGCTTTATTCTTTTTGTGTTAAAATAAGCTTTATAACCATTAAGTACATGCTTCTAGTTGATATCTACCTAATCGTCATCGCAACAATGGGAAAAAGTGTATGGTTTTTTTTGTGTAAAGTTAGACGCCTTCATTTTTCAGATAAGTTATTTGTAGTTATTTTTTACTTAAAAGGATAGCAATACGTCCTGGTTCGGGGTGTGACTTTTGGGTTTTAGCTATCTGAGCCAAATTGTCGGCTAAGTGTCCTCTTTTAGGGCACCCAGAACCGAAAACTATATAGGTATATAATATGTTTTTTTAATTATTTTTAAATATGTATGCAGCTTGGATGAGGGCTTTAGGAAGAGATCCTAAGACTGAAACACTGACTGCTATAAATGCCGTTTTTAGAGCACATTTCATAGTAAGTGATTTCATTCTAGCAGGAATGAGGAAACGTTTAAAAAACATGCTGTACCAGCTATTACTTTAAGACCTCGTCTCTTTAAGTTATTATTACTTTATTCTAAATATATTAAAATGGTTTTTAACTTGTGCCCTTATGATTAAAAGATGTAGGTATTTTAGTTATGTTATAATAGAAATATATGATACATTGTATTGACTGACCTAGTGGCCACTGGTCATTTCACTTTTACTCCCTTTTTTCATAAATTATCAAATTATTTAAAAACAAATACATACCTAGCTATTTTCTGTAAATTACATTAAAAATGTAAAAAACGTATTTCTCGTCTATTAAATTGTTGTTAACGATAAAGAATACTTTTAATTTATTAAAAAAAAAAAATAAAACCTGACTCGATAACTTAAATCAGTGAAAATAAGTTGCTTGAGATGGGGTCGTTTTTAAGGAAAATTTTAATGTTAATACTTTACTAATAAAGCTTCAGTTAATTTATTTTATATATATACACAACGGAAGAGTTAATTAGATTTTCTCCTTGTTGAGTTTCAAAAATAGTAATTTAACATGATTTAAAAACAAATACATTAAATGGGCAAAATAGGCCTGCAAAGGCACTTTGTAAACAATCTCACTTGTATCGATGTGACGTAATGCGCGAATTCAATCTGGCTTACTTTTGTTAATAGATTGGCGTTCCATTTTAAATATACAGTGCACTGGGAATAGATTATTTAAATATACACGGACCGGGAAAACAAGTACGAAAAAAATTCACTGGCTCCTGGACTACTACGTATCGAAGGAATTTTATGAATGAAACAATATACGACCCTCCACAATTGCGGTGTACTCTAGTTCCGCTGTTGTCAGACGTTATTTTTTTTTTATTTTTGGACAATTTAAAGACCTAACAGCATTTCAAGCAAACGCAATAACATTACTACAGTTAAAAACATCGCAAACTTGGCATCAATATTTTAATTTTATCCAAATATTGCATTTCTATCGAGGATCATCCGCGTTGACTTCAGAAATTGTGTAATCTGTCTTGGTTATATAAATCTATAGTTAAAAGCACGTAAACTTGGCATCAATGTTCAATCCGATTATTGGGTTTCTACCGCGGACACCACCGTACATTCTTCAAAAATTTTGTAAATAATCCGTCTTGGTTATATATCTATGGATAAATGGTGAAAAAGTTTCGTACCTTGACGGGTAACGCAATGGTTCACAAAAGTTTTAGATCTTCTAGTAGAAGAGCTAAATATGGGGAAGGTGTTTCAGGTATTTTGAAATTATAAAAAACAGTAAATATTTAGGGCAGGTAGTGAATAGTCAAATATTATAATTCAGGGTGATACTCCAGACTAGAATCGAGAGTTTACTGTCATTTTGTTACTGCCTCTTTATATTGTATATTTATATCAGATTGGGATCTCTTTTCCGCGTTACCAATGGGGTAAGACCCTAAAACTTTTTGTTTTAAGTGTTAACCCCTGTAGTACTATTGCACTGCTTGTCTAATAGGGTAGGTCAAAAATTACTAAAAAAAATTAATTGTGGCTAGTATGAAAAAATTGTGTCTTATGTTGTTTATATTCTGTAAAAAAATTAGTGAAAAAATAAAATATTTAGCTGGGCCCTTAGGGGCGAGAAATTAACAATTTAAAAAAAATCAGCTCTGTGCAGCTCTTCGTTTGATTTAAAACTTAAGGGATTTATGGTAGATACAAGATAATAAAATCGGTTTTGAATATTAAATTAACCCAGAACTTACCACGAGGAGGTGGCCACATCCCGTGTTGCGTTTGTGAACCTAGAATATATTCTAAAACGTAAAAAATTATTCTCTTTTCTAAACTCGTCCATTTCTAATTAGCTCAGGTCTCTCAGACCACGAAGCAATATTTGCCAAATTTTTGATACCCCGTACAGCTCCAAAAAAAGTCCGTCAGCTAGGTAGAATTTTCTCTAAGCATAATTTCAAAAATTTCTATAATTTATGTCTAACTACTGATTGGAATGGTCTTTCTGAAGATATTGACTCTAAATTTTTAGACTTCTTAAATAAAATAATTATGTGTTTCAATACAGCTTTCCCCCTTCGCCCCATTAAAACTAAATGTCATAAATCTTGGACAACTAAAGGAATAAGAACATCATCTAAAAATATGAGGTCACTCATGTATATTAAAAAGTACACAGATAATCCCCTAATATTAAACTATATTAACAACTACAGAATATTGTATCGGAAAATCACCAAATCTGCTAAGAAAAACTATTACAAAAATCGCATCGCAAGAGCTAAAAACTCCTCCAAAGAAACCTGGTCTATAATAAATGACTTAAGGAATAAAACCCGTTCTTCAAACAGTGTAAATCCTAGCCCAGATGAACTAAACAATTATTTCGTAAATGTAAGTAAAAATATCAAATCTAACATAGCTCCGAGTCAGGATGCTCTCTCCTTCCTCCTACCTACTAAAAGGATCACTGAAAGTTTCTTCCTAAGACCAGTAGACAAGCATGAACTAGTGCAAACCATAAACAACATCCAAAATAAATTTTCCTGTGGAATTGATGGCCTGTCCACCAAAATATTTCTAAATATACCGGATGTAGTAATCAACATTTTAACTTCACTGATTAATGAATCCTTTGAAATTGGTCTCTTTCCTAACTGTCTAAAAACAGCTATAATAATCCCACTTCATAAAGGTGGCGACAAAACCAAAACCTGTAACTATAGACCTATCGCGTTATTGCCTACCTTATCGAAGATAGTAGAACGGCTAATGAAAAACCGTCTTTTGCCCTTTCTTTTCAAGCATAACATCCTCACAGCTCATCAGTATGGCTTTCTACCTAAAAAATGCACTAGCGACGCAATGTTTTCCGTTCTTAATGAAATATACACATCACTTAATGATAAACTTTTCACCGCTTCAGTATTTTGTGACTTCGCAAAGGCCTTCGATTGTGTAAATCATGATATTTTAATTAATAAGTTACAAATTTATGGCATACGGGGTTCTCCTTTACAATGGTTTAAAACTTACCTAGAAAATAGAAATCAACAGGTGCGGGTGAATGGTGAGGATTCTACAAATCTAGCAATAAGCAGTGGAGTACCTCAAGGATCAGTATTAGGTCCAATTTTGTTTTTATTATTCATCAACGACATCACAGACTTAAGAATAAGTGGTAGAATTACTTTATTTGCTGATGACACCAGTGTAACCTGGAATAATTCTAACATGCAGACATTACAATCTATCATAAGTGAAGATCTAGTGACTATTAAGTCCTGGTCTGATTCGAATGGACTTTGTTTCAACACCAGTAAAACTGTAGCATTGTCTTACAGAGGTACTTTACAACCTATAACTTTAAACAATAATCTGATCCAAACGGTGACTTCAATCAAGTTTTTAGGTCTTTATATAGACGATTCTCTAAAATGGTCTGCTCATATAGATACCTTAGCAAAAAAATTATCCTCCGCATGTTTTGCCATTAAATCGGTTTCTAAAGAGCTGACTCCTTCTACTGCATTAATAACCTACTTTTCCTTATTCGAATCTCACCTTCGCTATGGTTTACCTTTCTGGGGTTCTTGTAGCTTATACCTTTTCGAATCTATTTTTAAACTGCAAAAAGAGCAATCCGCTATGTATTTGGTTTAAGTAGTAGGACACATTGCGAAAATTACTTCAAAAATTTCAAAATTCTAACCCTTCCTGCTCTATTTATTTTCGAATCCGTCTGCTTAGTTCGCAAGCACATTCAAAATTTATCCGAAAGACCGACTCGTAGATATCCTACAAGAAATTTAGAGACTGATGTTTATTTAACAATGCCCACTTCTGACCTATTAAAACATTCCATTACCTACAATGCCAAAAAATTGTATAATAACCTTCCGATGCAATTAAAATCTATAAATACATACGATAAATTCCGAAGACTGGCTAAAGCTTTTCTTCTAGAAAGACCATATTACACAGTAGCAGAATTTTATAACGTACCTTAGACATTTGAGTTCCACATACAATGGTATTAATTAAATAATTAAATATTAAAGTTTAAATTTAAATTTAAAAATTAAATTAGAATAATTATAATGACGGATATTGCATATCCATTGCAATTGTTATTCCTATTTTGTCTGTTTGTTTCTGTTTGTTTTTTCTGCTGTTTAGTTATTTTTATAATATGTTTAGTATTTAAGTTACACGCTTTGTCTATAAAATTTTTGTAAATTTTTTTTACGACAATAAAGCATATCTCTCTCTCTCTAAAACATTTTTTCCTCTCTTTACAGTTTATCTTGAATATATGATGGACTTAAATAAATATGGTAAGAACCTACCAAGTCTCTTAGGAAATTGATCTCTACTCGAGGAAATTCAGGAATATGCATGTGGTTCAGTCTTCGCCGCCGACCATTTCTGGTAGTCAGATTTTGGACTTTAACGCGTGCTTGTATAATATTAACGTCATCTAGTTTGTTTAAAATTTCAACTACTATGTCCATTGTAACTGGTACATTTATGAGAGGATTAAACTTATTTAACATAGCACCTGCAATCTGATAAAAACCACTCAAATTAAAAGCATGATGCGTGGATTTAAATTTAAAAATGGATTTGAAATATCCATTTCCGGCTTCTACAATCCAACGAGTTTTAGTTATTAGTTTCGCTCTATTAGCTTCACTTGTTGATAATTGCCGTTGGTTTTGATAAAGCAAAGGCGGCATACAAGTAGTTAACCCAAGTTCTTCTAATCTAGGAATAACATCTCTGTAGCCTTTATCTACTATTACTATATCTCCTTCTGTAATCCAGTTTATAAATTTATTATTATCATTAGCCAATTGTTGCCGTAAGATTGCTGCATCAAAAAAATAGGGACCATTGATTGATAAAATATATCCGTCAGGAGCTACTGTAATTTCTGACTTAACTAAATGTTCCTTCTTAAAGTAGCAATAGGATCTGACGTAATTTTCTAAAATTACTACTTTTTTAGTTGAGTCATATGTACAATCGACATAAAATATGGCCTTTGGAGTATTTGCTATAGGGTTGTAAAGCGGGTTTTTAAGAATTCAGGAACATGATTGATGATATAATTTTTTCTAGTCATTGATCTAAATCCAATATTACTAGGTTCAAATCTTTGAAGCAGGGACATATGGACATTAGATATGACTATTAGATTAGATTTAATTAGGACTATGGGCCATGTGGCCTCCCCCACCTCGACCTTTTCAGATCTATTGTGGATATCCTTTAATCATTGTTTAGAGTACCTTGTCTAATGCGGTCTTTTGTAGTAAACTCCATAGACTGGAAAGTAGTTCTCCGGTATAGCTAGTTGCCCTTGGTTTTTCTTCTCCAAGTGTAAGGAATCTCAGTCTTACTAGACCTTCGCAGTAGCACAATACGTGTTCTGCCGTTTCCTCTTCTTCTTGACAGAATCGGCACAAGGCCTCTTCTGTCAGACCGATATTGAACATATGTTTGTTAAGCCTACAATGCCCTGTTAATAGACCTACTAGTATTCTAGTATTTTTCCTATTAAGGCTTAGTAGATGCTCGGTGAGTTTAGACGATGGTCCTTTTAAGAACTTTTTGGCCTGTCTCTGTCCTGGTGAGTTTTCCCACCACTCCTGAGATTTTTTAAACATCCACTGCTTTGTGCATGTTCTGATAGTTGTTTTTGTTACACCACAGAAGGGTTCTGGGCCAATAAGAGCATTTGATGCTCCTTCTCGGGCTAGTAAATCAGCCTCTTCATTGCCTTTGTGTCCCCTGTGGCCTGGTACCCACGCTAAGGTTAGTCTGTTTTGACTACCCAGCTCTGTTAGGGCTTCCAAACAGTCCCACACAAGCTTTGAGTGTACCTGCATGGAACTGAGTGCTTTTAACGTCGCTTGACTGTCTGAGTATATGACAATGGTTTTCCCATTTACCTTCTGTCTTAATACTTCTTTTGCGCAGTGATGTATTGCTGCTATTTCTGCCTGGAATACTGTCGCATGTTTACCTAAGCTCAGTGAGATTCCTGTCTTTGGCTTGGTACTATATATACCTACTCCTGAACCTTCATGGGTTTTGGAGCCGTCTGTATACCAGGTGAGATCTGCATGAATAGGAGGTCCTCCCGTCCACGCTTCCCTGTCTGGTATACTTACTTTATATTGCTTTTGAAAGCTATACTTTGGAAGCATTTCGTCTGAAGGCATTCCCATTATTTGGTCGTTCTCCAACTCTTTATATAGCTCGCTGTAGTCGCGTCCATGCAAACTGCTTATGGGCGATGAACCTTTGTGCAGTCTGTATGTGACAGACCTGGCTTCGCCTTGAATGAATATATGTAGTGGTGTTAGGTTTAGCATGACTTCTATAGCTGCTGTTGGAGTCGTTCTCATAGCTCCCGTGGTACTCAGGCATGCTTGCCTTTGAATACCATTGAGCTGTCGAATGGCTCCAGCTTGCCTAGTCTTTGGCCACCATACCACCGACCCGTAGGTTATCATCGGCCTTATGACTCTGGTATATAACCACAGGGACATTTTTGGTTGTAATCCCCAATTTTTTCCACACAACCTTCGACATAAGTTGAAGGACGTTGTGCTCTTTTGGGTGACTTTTTGCAAGTGTTGATTCCATGTTAACCTGTGGTCAAAGATGACTCCCAAGTATTTGGCCTCTTGAGCGAATGGAATCTTCACTCCTTTCAGTACTGGTGACTTTAGTCCTGTTGGTACTTTTCGTTTTGTAAAGTTGACTATTGTGGTTTTGTGAGGGTTTACTGTTAGTTCCTCCTCTCTGCACCACTCGTCGACAATGTTTAGAGCGGTTTGTGTGCGCTCCGATATTGTACCTGCGAACTTGCCTCTTACGACGATCGCCAGGTCATCGGCATACCCTAGGCAGTAAAAATCTGCAGATATTAGCCTTTTTATAAGTTCATCCACTAGGACTGACCAGAGAAGGGGTGATAGTACTCCTCCCTGGGGGCAGCCCCTGCCTGCTTTAGCTGTCAATGTAGCTTCGCCTAGAGATGATGTTATTACCCTTTCTTCTAGGCTGGCTTTTATCCACTGACATAGGACTACTGGTACCCCTTTTATTGCTAATGCGTTAATTATAGATCTTGTTTGAGCATTACTAAAAGCTCCCTCAATATCTACGAAAGTTGCTACTGCCATTTCTTTATCCTCGAGGGATTTTGACAATAGCCTGTTAAGATCATTCAGGGCCAAATCGGTTGACTTTCCTGGCTGATATGCATATTGACGGTCGCTGAGAGGATTTTCTCTCAGTAGTTCGTCTCGTATATATCTATCTATTAGTCTTTCTAGCGTTTTCAGCATGAATGAAGATAGACTGATTGGGCGGTACGACTTTGGCGTCATGTCATTAAACCTTCCTACTTTAGGGAGGTATATGACTTTCACCTTTTGCCACGCCTTTGGTATGTGTCGCCAGGCTATACATGCTTTAAATATGCGACACATATGTGGAATTAGAATTTCCTGTCCCTTTTGTAGTAGAATGGGATATATTCCATCTACTCCTGGGGATTTGTATGATTGAAATTTGTTTGTAGCCCATCTAATTTTGTTCGGCCTCGATATTTCTGTAGCTAGCCTCCATTCCAAAGGAGTTGGCCTACGAGACCTTCTTTGAGGGCTATATGCTACTATCGGGTCTAGCAAAATTTCTGCGGCCGGAAAGTGTACTTCTGTGAGCATTGTTAACGTTTCCTCGAAGGTTTTCGTATAGGTTTCGTCATCTTTCCTGAGAAATCCTACTTGGTTTGCAGCACCCTCTTTAGCTAAGACTTTGTGGATTCTAGAGCATGTGGGTGTTTCAGATAACTCCTCACAGAACTTCCTCCACGATTGCCTTTTAGCCTTTCTTATCTCCTTGTTGTACTGCGTGAGTTTAGCCTTGTATAGGGCCCAGTCTTCGGTTGACTTGGCTTTATTAAATAGCCTTCGCACTTCGCCTCTAAGGCGTTCCAAGTGTTTATTCCACCAGACTGTTTTTGTTCTTTGCTGCCTTGTTTTCTCCGGACAGTTTTCCTCGTAAGCGGTTATAATAGCCTTACTTACTTGGTCTACTGCTCGGTCAAGGCTTTGTTCACCTGTTATTTCCACCATACCCTCTTCGAGATACTCTCCAAGTGATGTTGAATACCTTTCCCAGTTCGTCTCTCTAGATATGACTATAGTAGTGACTTGTCGGGGTGAATAATTAAAAAGTAATTTTATGAACTCAATTGACAATCCATGTCTTAGTTTAAAAAGGAAAGCAAGTAAATCTTTTTGAGCAATGTTTCTTAAGTTACCATATTCTATAGGTTCACAAAATTCATATAATACTTGAAAATTCTCTTTAGAAATTAAAGTTAAATATTTAAATTCTTCTAAACTAAAAGTATTTATGTCTCCAATTTGTAAAATTATTATTAGCAGTAGCAGCCGCTCTTAAACTAGACAAAAATTGCTGAATATTAACGTGGAGGAATGGTCTATAAACAAAACGCAAACCAGCATGTAAATTATTTGTAAACCTGAATGATTTAGATGAATGTCACAAATCTTCAGATATTCGGGTACATAAATATTTGAAACTAAAAAAATATTTGCTCTGCATACTGCCGATAGTTTTCTTACATTTACTTGTGCGTTATAAATTATACAACTACGAACTAAGTGGGGTGTTAAAACATTAAGTCTTAGGCAATTTGGATCATTTTCAATATTTCCTGTGTAATTGCGTGAAAACAGTTTAAACATATTCTTAATTCTTGTGAGTCAAAGTTGAAAGTGTCATAACAGCTTATCCTATTTGCAAATGCCATACTTGAAACAATATTTATTTAAAACACTAATACAGAATGGTCGCTTAAAGTAATACAAACGTCATTTATTATAAAACAATAGATGGATGTTCAATTATTCGGAAAATATTTAATCATAGTCTTTTAGATGAATATATATAAATCGAGTCTAAGCATGTTTATATATCCTATAAGGTTGTTGGCATATTCACCACTATTTAGAATTTACTAATATTAATCGTCTAAAACTCAAGGTTATAAAATTTTTGTGAAAATCTTCGGAAAAATTATATATTATCATAGTAGATATAAAAAAGCAAAACTTCAGATGTGCAGGCAGCCTTAAGCTTTATATTTTATCTTAAAAAATATACAGGGTGATTCTTAACACGGTACCAGACCAAAGCCGATTTAAAATGCCTTGGTTTTGTCGATTACAACAAGCTATAACATTTTACGTCTGAAGTGAAAAATTACGGAGTTTCAGAATGTTAAAGATTATCTATAGTTCCAAGTTCAAATATTTATGGCGTTATAATCATTAAATACTTAACAAAACGACTTGCATGCCATTGCATAATATAAACACAGGCTGGTGATTCGAAAATTACGAATATGTTATTACCCTGTATTCATATTATATTGTTTTGAGAAGCTCTTGAAAAATCAAAGGAGGAACAGGTAAGCTTTAAATTATTCAACAATTGTTTCGTAAAAATTTCAATAATATAGCTGGTCGACTTATGTTAAACATTTGAACGACCAATAACATGAAAATACTATTTCTTATATGAATGTGTATCAATAAGTAGATATTACTCAATTGATATCATAGAAGAAAACTCGCAATGAATATGAAATTAAGAAGACAGTTGAGAAGTGGATAATTTCCCAGATTTTTCTGCTCATTGACTACTTTATTCTGAGGATCCACTAAATATTTCTAATTTCTAGTTATTCCAAAAACTATGTCAGTTTGACAAAGTTTGTTATTGCCTATTTAAAATATAAATGTATGTTTATTTATAATCTTTTTCAATAAAGAAAATTAATTATCTAATATTTGGCAATAATTTTATATATTGTTAATTTTTTCACCTTGCAAGTTAAACTGTAACCATTCTTTAGGGAATGCGACTTAAAACAAAATGTATTGGGGGCTTTACCTCATTGGTGGCGTGTAATGGAGCTCATAATCTTATTTAAATATACAATACAAATATTTATGACAATACTCGAGCCAAATAAACCTGTAATCCGATCAAAATTCATTTCTCCACATCCTACTTAGACCTACCGCATAATCAAATTTTTTGTACCGGAATAAAGTATGACCCTGTATGTAAACTTATAATATTTTTTTGATGAATAACTCACAAACTAATTATTTTCTATTCTTTGGCAACAACTTCAGCATTTTGTTGATTTTTTATCTTACATATTCAACCGCGATCACCCAGTAAGTACGAAATGTTTGTCTCTTTCCAAATAGTACAAGTGATATATTCCTAATCTAACACAATGTGTCAAAATATTTATTATAAGATATTTCTCTTGAAAATATCTACACTTATGTCAGTATATATTTATTGTTTAAAATTCATTTATTTGGTATCTACTTGTTATAGTAATAGTTATATTTGGAAAACTAGTCATAGGATCCAATTTTACCAATAAGAATTTTGAACGAGTACTATACGATATCAAATATTGAGAGACTTTGACGGTGATATTTTGTTTTTCGGTATTTCAGCTAATTTTGATCGGTGGAATTACCTACTTTGACCAAAGAAGATCTGCCGAATGATTAATCACCCTGTAAGGGACAATATTTGAATTATAGTAGTTAAGAATATATTTTGACTACACAGAATAAGCGAATAACTTCCAAAAATATTTAAGGGTGATTTATGGTGTCCATTTTAAAGAACTAGGGATTTCTAACTTCAACACCCTGTATCTAAAAATCTAGTCATAGGATACGATTGGGCCCATGGACACTTTTGATGGGGACATCAAGTAATTTAACATATCAAAAATTCAGACATTTTGACGGTACTCCCGTTTGCATAAGTGCGTAGTCCTTTCGTCTTCGTGCGATATGGCCATCATATCCACTCTTGGTGCACAAACAATTATTTTTCTATTTCTATTTATGGATGCGTACAGAATTACATACTCTGCCGTTTAAAAAATAGTACACTTCAAGTCATATAAAACGGGTATACTTATTTTTCCCAATGTAAAACTGACTTGATTTTTAAAAATGACAATCAGTCAGATTTGTCAAGTTTAATCAAAGCGCATTGTTACGATGTCAGGTAAAATGACCTGGCAAATTTTAATTTTTTAATTCATGTTTGATTGCTATACAAAATTTATTTGTATCATTACATTTTCAAATATTTTCCTTGTCCTAAAAATTATAACCTATAAAGTAATTTAACATTTTAAAAGATCAATTTTCACAGCTTGAAAAACACGATTGTCTTTTATAAGAGTTGTATTTACCAGTTTTATATGACTCGAAAGTTTTCGTAATTTCTTATTGTGTATGACTTTAAAAAATATAAAAATTTTATCTTATTCGTTTCGAAAAACGGCGATTTTATGATTGATTGTTACAGATTAGGCAGCTATATTATTTGTATTAACGCACTCAATTTACGAACCTATTGTAAGTATACATTTCAATTTACAAGATAGCGTTTTCAATTGACCTCCCCCCTTCTCATTAAGAAGATCATCTCCTGCGTCCATCCGCGTCCCCGCTTCGTCCCTTAAACGCCCTTGAGTCATACATTAGGTTATCCAATATTCTACTCTGGTGGGCGAGAGCTCTAGGCATGCAAATGAAGTTAGTGTCGCTGGGCCGCGATGGGGTGAGTTGGGGAGTGTAGGGGGGTGTATGGGGGTGGCACGAAGGGGTCCGACTTGGCTCGTGCTATTGATTAAAGACGGCCGTGGTCCAGCGGGTAATTAGCCCCTTATCTCCGGCTCCCCTGATGCTACTACTGTGTGCACTGCGTACTAGTAAGGCATTTGTTTTTGGTATCAACTCTGCGGGGTGATACGATACGCCGGGCGAAGGCACCGTGCTCTAAGCTGGCCGAGCATAAATTTAGAGAAAATTTATGATGATATATGTTAACGCCTCTTGACGGTAAATTCAATTCTCGGTAAAGGCCGAGAGAAAAAGAAGTGGGTTTCTATGAAATAATGCTTCCTGCCAACTAATTATTTTCTCATTATTCCACTGTCGAAAGAAAGGAACGTTAACTACTAAGAAAAATATATTTACTGCAAATTTATCGTAAGCATGCAAGTTTGTTAACCATTTATTGATAACTTTCGGCAAGTTTGAATCTGCCTCGCTCTAAACATAAAAAAAGTAAACTTAATATGCCATACATTATGAAAATATACAAAATTAACTTATTATTAATCAAAAACTTATTTAAAATTTCAATTTAAATATTATCCAAAAACAAATTATCTGAAAATTTAAAGTATTAATCTTCCCATTTTAAACTCTCAGGATTACTATTTTAAATACGCTTTAAACTCTCAGGATTTCGTTATCTTTGTAGTATATTTTGAATCTTTCTAAAACTTTTGAACTAGTTGAAATAATGAAATGCGATTTTCTTTTAATATTTATGTTTTCTTCTATGTACCTGTCGTTTTAAAGCCAATTTTTTAATCGCAGTTTAAACTTTCGTTCACCTAAAAATAGCAATACAAAAGGGAGCAAGTTTTGATACTAGGAACATTAAACATTAGTTGACGAAGTAGTTCGGGACAGTCAATTTTACAATTTATAATTTGTAGAAAATGCAGATGAAATAACATTTCCTGCGAGTATGTAGCTCAATGATATCGAATGTATTCAGCAAAATGGTTTGCGGAATATTGTGAATAGGGTAGACGCCATCTAGCTTCCACCACAAATATTTGACAAATTTTCGCTGAATTTTTTCTAATGCCTGACTCTGTACTTCATATCCAGGACTCCAAACAATGGACGCATATTCAGGCTTACTACGTACAAAAGCGTTAAAAATAGTTTTTAAAATGCTAGGCTCAGAAAACTGACGTCCATTTCGAATGACAAAACTCAAATTTCTGCATGCTTCTTTCTCTTTCTGAATAGTATTAACATGTTGAATAAAGTTTAACTTGACGTCAAAAGAACACCAAAATCTCTAAAAGAAAGACATTTAATATTGTTGACAGTGAAATTATACTTACTCAATCGGATTTAGTTTATACGAGTGAAGCTAATTGAATTGCGCTTAGATATGTTGTTAGAATTACACCAAATGGTCAATTTATTTCAGTAATGTCATTTACAAGAATGGAAAATAAAAGTGGTCCTAGAACTGAATCTTGAGGGACATCGGAAGAAACTTTTATACAAATTGACTGAAAACCATGGTATTCAACTTTCAATTTACCATTACTTAAATATGATTCAAAGAAACGCAGAAAAGACGTAGTGAGTTCAACAATGGAAAACTTGTTCAAAAGTAATCGAGGTGATCAGAGGCCTTGGAAAAGTCAGTATAATATAGCTTCCACCTGGCCACCCCTGTCAAGGTTTTCCGCAACATATTATGTAAAGCAGATTGGACTCTGTGGATCTTCCTGAAAAAAGCCATGCTGTGCCGTAGATATAATCGATTTACATGAGCGAAATGGATTTCATTAATGACATTTTCGAAAATTTTCCAAAATTGCAAAGGATGGATGTAGGTCTTTAGTTTTCTATGATATATTTGGATCCTTTCTTAAAGATTGGACAGATTTTAGATATCTTCCAATAACTTGGAAAATTCCCTTCTCGTAAGGACATATTAAAGACCATGCTTAAAGGTTTGGCTAAAATATTTGCACAATCTCTTATTAAAAATGCCGGAATATCATCTGGCCCTTTAGTATTTTTAGGTTTTAATCTTTATTGACATCTTCTTTTGTAAGTAGCGGAATGTTACAACTGTTAATATTAACAACATTATCCAGTTTAGACATATCAATTTCAGACGAATTAGTGTACGATGACTGAAAATATGTCTTGTGAATTATTTAAAAGATTATTATCAAAACTCATATTTGGTATACTACTGCAGTTTTTCCTTGAATTTATATACTGCCAAAAATAATTTGGGTTAGAAGATATTCTATTCTCAATATTTGTCAAATAATTCCTGTAATTTATTGAAATGTCGCGTTTAATTTTTGACCTAAGAATACTAAACTCAGTATGAATTTCAGCCTGTAGTGTTCTTTACTTATTACTCAGAATATAAAATTTACAAAAATTGTAAAATATACTTATATTATGTCAGTGTGAAAACATTATCTTAGTTTAAACGCCCAAACTTTGACCGTTCAATTTTTCGGATAGTTTAAATTAAGTTCAGACGGGAACTACATTTGAAATACACCATCTTTCAATTAAAGTCAGTTCATTTGTTAAACTTAGTTTAAACTTTTATTGAAAAACTGGCCCTTAGAGTTATAATATCAGTAGATAGTAGATAACTATACCTAAAGAATTAAAATTTGAAATTGCTAAAATATTTAAATACAAGTAGGAAATTTTTAAAATATTTGAGTATACAGGGTGTTTATTAAGTACTTGTACAAACTTTAAATAGTGAATCTTTGACTAATTTCAAGGCAAAAAGTTCATATGAACACATGTCCTAAACCTCTTAACTTTTAAGCTACAGGGTGGTAAAGTTTTCAGAAAAAATTCTATTTTTTCCAATAACTGTGAGACTATTGTAGATATCTTTACGAAATTTGGTACACGTATACTATGCATTAAGATGCATTTTTTGATGTACAAATTTATGTATTTCTACCAGTGGCGTCCATACCTACGGGGTTTGTATTGAATATTTTTGCAGAAAAAAATAGTATGCCACTGCTTCATATTAAGGTAGTTCACTCGCGACAGTCATACATAAAAATATCGCTTAATGGTGAATACCAATAGTTCAAGATTCTCAATGCTAATCAATTTTATTTTTGTAAGAGACTGTACAAAACACATGTAAGCTTATATATATGGATTTTAATAAAATCCATCCAGCAACCTCATAAATACATAAATGGTTTGCTATAGAAATTTGTGACTTCTTCATATTAATTTTAAGGGTTTGTTTTGGTTCAAACAGAACCGCTGATTCCAGTTCTCAAATACAGTGGACGAATTAATTTTTCAAGGAAATGTCGCGATGTTATAACATCCTCTTAGCTGATCGAGTGTTAGTTTGGTACAACGCGTTGATTGCAGCGTACACAACGTTGCCAAGTTGTAATAATTTTACGCAACTACGCGTCGATTGCTTTAGAAATATTTTTATTTTAAAAATCTATATCTTTTTACTAAGACGGTTAAAAAATTCAGCGTTTCTTTAGAAAATTTTATAACTTCTTGATTTACATTACATTAGTTTTTAAAAAATATGATAAGAACAGTTTTCGAGATATCTGGAAATAAATGCATTACTTGTGTACATGAGAGGCTTCAAGAGTGTTAATTATGCACATTTTGATTGTTAATATCTAGTTTCACAGACGCTCAAAAAATTTAATTTTTTTTATTTACATAAAAGACACTTTCATTAATCTTATATTTCAATTTTATTGAATTCTTAAGAAAAGCCGTTTTACGAGTGAACTACCTTAAAACAAAAATTATTTTTAAAATCCTCATTTATTTTTAAACAAATTTAATCTCTTCAGTTTTTTCGTTCGATACATAGTTTACGCTTTAAAAAATAAGATCCGTTTTATTTCAGAGTCAAATTGCTGAAATGTACAATTGAAGGGGTTAGAAGCAAAAGGGTTTAAGTGATTTTTTTTTTAAATGAGTTAAATGCATATTTCGTTATTTAAAATTGTATTTTTTTGTTGCTAAAACGACACAAGTGATTTTTGATATCTTAACGATTTGTCAGCTAGTAGAAAAAGCATGTTATTGAAAACGTGTAGTTTGTTTTAGGTAAAACAGTTTAAATCCACTTAACTCATTTATAAAAAAAATATCACTTAAACCTTTTTGCTTCTAACCCCTTCAATTGTACATACATGCATAGCAAGCCTTGCAAACAACCGAGAAGTTTCCATTGTAGCGGAATCAGTCATGACAGTTTATTTAAAAAAAAGATCATGGTTTTTGTCATTTAAAAATTTATGTATGTATGTAATAATTTATTGTCTGTTATTGTGTTCAAAATGTACGAATATACCAATGCAGAAATGGCAGACATTCATTTCGTCTACGGAATGGCTCACGGTAATGCACAAGCTGCAAATAGAATGTATCAAGCCCGATTTCCTCAACGGGTAGTTCCACATGTCCAAACTTTCATTAATATTCACGCAAGACTTTGTGAAACTGGCAGCTTTTAAAGAACAATTGATATCCCAGGAAGGCCTGCGACAGTTCGAACAATTGAAATTGAAGAAGCTGTGTTAAATAGAATTGAAGAAGACCCGCAAACTAGTACAAGGAAAATTGCTCATGAATTGAATATTACGCATACAATTGTGTGGCAAATTTTAAAATCTCAACAAATTTATCCTTATCATATTCAACGTGTACAGGCATTAATTACTACCTAGAGATTTTCCTCTCAGAGTAGATTTCTGCGTTTAGCTGCGAAATAAATTATTAACAACCCCGGATTTCTTAGGCCATGTACTTGTTACAGACGAAGCTTCTTTTTCTCGAAACGCCATCATGAACTTCCACAACAACCATATCTGGTCTGAAGATAATCCCAATGCTATCATAGAAAATAATTTCCAAGATCGTTTTTCTCTAAATATTTGGGTCGGAATTATCGGGGATCACCTTATTGGACCTTGCATTCTTCCACAAAGGCTAAATGGCGAAGAGTACAGAAGATTTTTGGAGCACGAGCTTCCTGAACATTTAGAAGAAATTGATTTGGCTACCAGAAACAGGATGTCGTTCATGCACGATGGCGCACCGGCACACTTTTGTTTGGCTGCACGTCAATTTTTGAACGAGAATTATCCTAATCGTTGGATAGGAAGAGCGGGACCGCAAGCCTGGCCCCCCAGATAACCAGATTTAAATCCTCTGGATTTTTTTCTGTGGGGTCACTTAAAGACACTAGTTTACAAAACATCCGTTCAAAATGAGCAAGATCTAAGAAACAGGATATTTGAATCGTGTGCCATTATTAATCAGACACCAGGTATATTCGAAAGAGTACGTCAATCAATGTTAAGGCGAATTGACGCATGCGTTGCAGTAGGCGGCGGGCATTTTCAGCAATTGTTGTAAATGTTATTAACTTATTTGTAAAAGTAGTTTAGCCTTAGTCTGTAAATAATCTAAGTTTATCACATAACAATATTGATCAATAAAAAACACATTTTTCACTTGTTCCATGCAAAATACTATGCGTCGGACGAAAACTATGCGTCGGAGAAAAAAACTCATCAGACCAAAAATTTGCTCAAAACTAAATGAGGATTGCAAAAATATTTGTTATTTTAAGATGAAGCAGTGGCGTACTATTTTTTTCGGCAAAAATATTTAATACGAAACCCGTACGGGCGCCACTGGTAGAAATAATAAAATTATTTGTACATTAAAAAATGCATCATAATGCGTAGGAGACGTGTACCAAATTTCGTAAAAATATCTGCAATATTCTTACAGTTATTAGAGAAAAAAAAAATTCTGAAAACTTTACTACCCTGTAGCTCAAAAGTTAAGAGGTTTAGGACATGTGTTCATATGAACGTTTTGCCTTAAAATAAGTCAAAGATTCACCATTTAAAGTTTGTACAAGTACTTAATAAACACCCTGTATACTTTAGTAAACTGTATCTCAAGTATTCAAGATAGCCAGAATGGCTTCAAAAATACAACTGATATCGCTGCTTCTTTTCAACTCTAAAGTTATTGAAACATGTATGAACAATAGATTAATCACTCAAACATCAAGATTCTCCATCCTACCAGTTTCAAAAAATATTTAAAAAATGTTCTCAGTGGGTGTTTTAGCATTATGAAACTTTAAAATATATATGATTTCAATGAAATCATCGCCTCTGTTTTTCATCTCATTGTTTGCAGATTAAAACTTTTATAGGTACCTATACTTACTTGTTTTAAACATGTTATAAATACCATTTTAGATTCCACTCATATCTAGTGTTATTGTTTAAATAATCCTTTGTTTACATGAATGCTTTTTAAGTAGCGATTTTAATCATTCATTATTGTTAACTTGAAAATATTTAGGTTTAGGGTTGCTGCAACACGCTAAAACAAACATGAAATCAATTTCATATTCTATACTACATTTCTAATAATTTTTAACTCACGTCTCATACAGCAATTAACAAAGTTAAAGATAATAAGGTAATAATCTCTTTACAACGACTATTTAGTTTTTTGGTAGTTAACATAACACAAAATCTTAGATTAAAGAGACCGAAGATGTAACATTGCACACTGCGCATGTTGTCTATTTTAACCCAAAGTAACCCACCAATTGAAAATCATTGTTTGCACGATGCCACCCGAATTGCTCCGATTTTTCCATTCATCGATCACCTCCACCTGAGTTTAATCACCATTGACAGCTGTTTTTTGATTTATTTGTTGGTATTTTAGCAATTTAAAGTGCTAGTTAATCAATTTCAAGTTCAAAATGCCACGATGTATCTTGAAAAAATGTATGTACTTATAATACAAGTACTAATGTTATGAACATATTCGTTTTCAGCGTTAAATATTTATTAACGTTTTGACATAAAGCGCCATGATTCTCTGGGCTGAATACTTCAGATCCGCATTAAGGGGTTTCAATAAATATTAAGCATCCGAAATCAGATTTCATATTACTTACATAAATTTACAAAAAGATAAAATTTTGAACATTTAATTTAAATAAAAAGTAAATAGGCATTGTTGCTAACGAAATTTTGTATTTAAAAAGTACTTTTATAAGAATGTTTTCTAAAGGTGATTTTAAGCCCTTTTTGGTAGATAAATAAGAAGTAAAGAATCATAGTTGCTAGCTAAATTTTATTTTTATAAGGTATTTTTATAAGAATATTAGATGAAATACAGGATGACCTACTTAAAATTACAAGGTTCATCTTATTTGCGGTCAAATCGAAAGTGACATTTGAATCTTCAGTCTTAAAACAAAGTAAAACGCACCATATGATCTAGTATAAGCAAAAAAAAAATACTAAAGTTACGGGAGTTGGTCACATTAATAAAATGTTACATTACAAACCCCTAAACAACTCGAACAAAATTTTCGTTTACTAAAAAAATCCAAAATTTAGCAATATTTATTATTTATTATACAATCGAATGCGGTTTCAAAGATAACGGGATCAAAAAATCCGAATCTCTAAATTTTTGAGCTAAACGCTCGGATAAAAGCAAGCGACCGATAGGGGTTACAAAAATAATCGATTTATCGATAATTCTGATATTTTATTATGAAAATCTATTTGTCCGCGGTTTTTAATAAATTATTTTGTTTTTTTAAGATAATGTATTAATCGATTTTAAAGGAAATACAAAAAAAAATAGATTTATTCAAAATAATCGATTTTCGTTCAATCGGTTTTTTCATTATTCGATTGAATATAATCGGTTATTTTATATAACCGATATTTTGGTTATTTTTTAAAATTATCGATTTATTGGTTAATCAGCTTTTTAATAATCGATTATTTTTGATAATCGAATAATCAATTTTAAAGGAAATATTAAAAAAGGATTATTAGAAAATAATCGATAATTCGTTTTATTTTTTGGAAAATCGATTTATCATAGAATCGGCTTCTTAATTAATTGGTTATTTTCGATTAGGCGATTATTTTGGAATTATCGATTATTTTCGGTATTTCAAAGATAATCGAATTATCGATTTTAAGGAAATACAATAAAATAGATTATTGATAATAATCGATTTATCATAGAATCGGCTTCTTAATTAATTGGTTATTTTCGATTAGGCGATTATTTTGGAATTATCGATTATTTTCAGTATTTCAAAGATAATCGAATTATCGATTTTAAAGGAAATACAATAAAATAGATTATTGATAATAATCGATTTATCATAGAATCGGCTTAATTAATTGGTTATTTTCGATTAGGCGATTATTTTGAAATTATCGATTATTTTCGATATTTCAAAGATAATCGAATTATCGATTCTAAAGGAAATACAATAAAGTAGATTATTGATAATAATCGATCGATGAAAAATAATCAATTATTTAAAATATTCGATAAATCTGTTTTTTTTTTTTTGAAAATTGATTTATCAGTTAATCGAATTTTTAATTAATCGATTATTTTTGATTAATCGATTATTTTCGATTTTTCAAAGATAAAATTGTTTTTTTTTTTAAATATACGAGGTAAATTTGATTTTTTAGTTGGACCGTTTTAAAAAAAGTTCAACTGTTAATAGTATTGTGTGTTGGAATACATTCGTGACTATTTATTGTTTATACCCTGTATATTATATTTTTGAGTTAGTTGTCAGTTTTTGAATGAAATAAAAAATATTTTCTGTGTGTTAAAGTTTTAATAATTTTTAATTCTCCTGCACATCTCATATAAGGATAAATAAGACCCTAAATTCTAATATATGGTGTTCCTAAACATGGTGCACATATAAAAGGGGGTATTTTTTTGGCTAATTTCATTGCAGTTTTTGAGATATTTAATTTAAATTTGGAATCTAGATTGCGTTCTAGGGCATACATTATTGGGTGCGACCAGATGGTTGTTGAATCTACAGGGTGATATTTTTTCAGGCGTCATGTTCCCTTTTGTCCCCCTGAATTTTTTTGCTGTGCGCCGCTGGTAGATTCTAAAATACAAAATGAATTTTCTGTTTTATTTTGAAACTTTTTTATTTAGAATATCTTTTCCTTTCTGCGACCATTATCGAGAAAAACATTAAAAACAATTTTCTGTAGAAATAATTTATTTTACAATACAAACAACGTAAATAATAACTATTGAACTACGTTACAACAAATGTTGAAAGTTGCCCCCTACTACCCTTATTGCATTCCAAATTTAGGCTAAATATCTCAAAAACTGCAGAAGCTCCAAAAAAAAAACAAACAAAAATCTTGCAATTTCAACACCCTGTAGATTGGTAACCAAGTGTTTGCGGACCTATGTTTATATGAAATAAGCCAAAGAATTGCCCCCTTCTGTATGTGCACGATGTTTAGAAACACCCCGTATAACTGTCAAAAACAAACTAATTGACAAATTTAATCTAATAACAGATGATTCTACAGTATGGTAAAGATAATTCCTCCACGATATCAAACAATACTCATATGCGTACGCCACTGGCATCCAAGCTAATGTATGACTCACCTCCTTCTAGTTAGCCCGCATTCCTGTAAATTCTCTTCTCTGTTCCTGCTACGACTTGAGATGAAAAACAAACGGCACCGTATAACGTATCGTGCCGTCTCAGTCTAACTGCTTCTGGTAGTCCTGCTACATACACAACCCGTCCTGTTCGTATCCTGCTGACCGTTGGCTATTTGGACAGGCCGGTGCTGAATAGGCGATTAAACAAGGGGGGAAGTAGGGAGGGTGCGGGGGTGCGGATTCGGGGGTTGTTCCAGAGAATGAATTTGCTTGCCGTGAGATGTATTCTCGATTTAAAACTAACATGGGATCTCTTATTAGAAATAACAATGTGCTTGTTTAGGAACAACGCTACAATTTTCGGAGGAACATATTTTACATCTATTGTTTAGTTTTTATTGTTTTTTTAGTGTTTCTTTTTTCTAATCAAAAGAATATACACTTAAATTTTAAGTCAGAGAGGTGTAACCAACAAAAAAATTAAACCAAACATATTTACCTATTTAACATCTATTGTTTAGTTATTATTGTTTTTTAGTGTTTATTTTTAATTAGCAGACTATATATTTTTTATTTTTAAAAACCCAAACTATAATTCTTAATTCCGAGAGCTGGATACTAACAAAAAAACTAAAAACATATTTTACTATTTAACATCTATTGTTTGTTTTTTTATTGTTTTTTTTAGTGTTTATTCGTTATAATCAAAAAAATACAGTTCAAATTTATTTAATTTTAAAAATCCAAACCGTAATTCTTGAGTCAGAGAGCTGGGTACTAACAAAAAAAAATTAAAGAAAACATATTTAACTATTTAACATGTATTGTTTACTTTTTTATTGTTTTTTTTTAGTGCTTATTCGTTGTAATCAAAAGAATATAGTTCTAATTTATTTGTTTTTGAAAACCCAAAGCGTAAGTCTTCAGTCGGAAAGCTGGATAGTAACAAAAAAAATAAACGAAACATTTAACTATTTAACATTATGGTTTAGTTTTTACTGTTTTTTGTTTTTATTTTCTTTTTTTACTGTTTCTCAAGTTTCTTCCTCTTTTTTAATGTTTTTATTATTGTTTTTTTTTATTAATTTTTACTCGTTTTTACTGTTTTTTTGGTTTTGTTTTCTGTTTTTACAGTTATTTTCTCTTTTTTTTTTACTGTTTTTTTACTATTTTAACAAAAAAAAAAAAATACGTCGGCAGATTTCGACTAAAATTTGTATCTGAGAATGTTTCTTACTGTTTTTTTTTAACTGTTTTTTTACTGTTTTTTGCTGTTTTTTTATTGTTTTTGTTTTTTTATTTTTTTTTACTGTTTTTACTGTTTTCTACTGTTTTTTTTTATTTATTGTTTTTTTTTACTGTTTTTTTACTATTTTTTTTTACTATTTTTTGCTGTTTTTTTACTGTTTTTTTACTGTTTTTTTACTGTTTTTTTACTGTTTTTTTTTACTGGTTTTTACTGTTTTTTTTTACTGGTTTTTACTGTTTTTTTACTGTTTTTTACTGTTTTTTACTGTTTTTTACTGTTTTTTACTGTTTTTTACTGTTTTTTACTGTTTTTTACTGTTTTTTACTGTTTTTTTACTGTTTTTTACTGTTTTTTACTGTTTTTTTTTACTGTTTTTTTACTGTTTTTTACTGTTTTTTTTACTGTTTTTTACTGTCTTTTACTGTTTTTTTACTGTTTTTTACTGTTTTTTACTGTTTTTTACTGTTTTTTACTGTTTTTTACTGTTTTTTACTGTTTTTTACTGTTTTTTACTGTTTTTTACTGTTTTTTTACTGTTTTTTTACTGTTTTTTTTTTACTGTTTTTTACTGTTTTTTACTGTTTTTTAATGTTTTTTTTACTGTTTTTTTACTGTTTTTTACTGTTTTTTACTGTTTTTTACTGTTTTTTTACTGTTTTTTACTGTTTTTTACTGTTTTTTACTGTTTTTTACTGTTTTTTACTGTTTTTTACTGTTTTTTACTGTTTTTTACTGTTTCTTACTGTTTTATACTGTTTTTTTTAATGTTTTTTTAATGTTTTTTTAAATGTTTTTTTTACTGTTTTTTTACTGTTGTTTACTGTTTTTTTTTACTATTTTTTTTTTACTGTATTTTACTGTTTTTTTATGTTTTTTTTACTGTTTCTTTACTGTTTTTTACTGTTTTTTTTTTATGTTTTTTTATGTTTTTAATTGTTTTTTTACTGCTTTTACTGTTTTTTACTGTTTTTACTGTTTTTACTATTTTTACTGTTTTTACTGTTTTTACTGTTTTACTGTTTTTTTTACTGTTTTTTACTGTTTTTTCTGGTTTTTTACCATTTATTTTACTGTTTTTTACCTGTTTCTAACTTTTGTTTGTTGTTTTTACTATTTTTGATTGTTTTTTACTGTTTTATACTGTTTTTTTTTACCGTTTTTAGTATTTTTTAGTGTTTTTCAGTAATTTTTTTTAATTAGATTATATATATTTTTTGATTTTAAAAAGCCAAATAGGTCTTGAGTCAGAAAGCTGAATCCTAACAAAAAAAAACTAAACAAAATATAACTATTTAACATATATTGTTAAGTTTTTATTGTTTTTTAGTGTTTGTTCGTTATAATCAAAAGAATATAGTTTTAATTTATTTATTTTTAAAAAAAAAAAGTCTTGAGTTAGAGAGATTAAGAAAAATTAAATGATACATATTTTACATATATTGTTCAATTATTGTTTTGAGTGTTTTTTTTAGTGTTTTTAGTGTTATTAATGTTTTTAGTGTTTTTATGTATTTTTGGTATTTTTCGTGTTTATTTTTTTTGGTGTTTTTTAAGTGTTTTTAATGTTTTAGTATTTTTTTAGTGTTTTTTAATGTATTTTAGTGTTCTTTTTGTGCTTTTAGTGTGTCTTGTTATTTTTTAGTTTTTTTTTATTGTTTTTTTTTAGTGTTTTTTTTTAGTGTTTGTGTAGTGTTTTTATTGTTTTTTAGTGTTTTTTTTTTAGTTTTTTTAGTGTTTTTTAGTGTTTTTTAGTGTTTTTTAGTGTTTTTTTTAGTGTTTTTTAAGTGTTTTTTAGTGTTTTTTAGTGTTTTTTTTTTTAGTGTTTTTTAGTGTTTTTTTAGTGTTTTTTAGTGTTTTTAGTGCTTTTTTTAGTGTTTTTTAGTGTTTTTTAGTGTTTTTTAGTGTTTTTTAGTGTTTTTTTTTAGTGTTTTTTAGTGTTTTTTTAGTGTTTTTTGGTGTTTTTTAGTGTTTTTTAGTGTTTTTTTAGTGTTTTTTAATGTTTTTAGTTGTGTTTAGTATTTTTTGTTGTTTTTTTAGTGTCAACATAACAGCTCTATAATCAGCTCTATAATTTCTTATAGAGCTTGATTTTTACAAAAAAAATAAGGATTGGTAAGTTATGTGGTGAAATTTTGATTTTATTTGCGAGATCCTCATAAAATTTATTGATTTTGGATGTTGAACGCCAGGACAATTGCACATTGTAGTTAAATACTAATGATGTAGTGATAAAAGGAGCAATAGGAACCGTATTTTATGATATTATGAAAACAATTGGGCAGCACGTTACAATCAAAATACTAAATGTTAAAGAAAAAATGTATATGCAACGCTTCTGATACAAGTTTATGACATCATTGCTTTTGATGATGTTAACTTTCACCAAAAACACATTTTAAGCAATAATTTTTATTATAATTCATCATACCAATTTAGTGTAGTTTAAATTAAAGACATTATCAAATTATTGTACTGGTTTATAGGAGTACAAGACCTCACTCAATGCATATTAAACTTGTTTAACCAACACATTTGTCTCCGTCCGAGTTGCAACTTGCAACTCATGCATTCTGCATGCGCTCGACAATTGTCAACGTTAAACAGCTTTTAGCAAAAGACGAATAGGGGTGCGCTCGAAGGGCCATCGGACCCCCCGGGGACCTGGCAAGGGGAGGCACCGATAGTTCGAGAATAAATTAAATTGCGACTGCAACTGGAACTTTACGCCACTTGTGTACCTGTTATTCCACTCCGCTGCGCTTGCTGGACTCTCTCTGGAGGATTAGCATTTCTTGTGATTCAGTTGTAACGTGATCCTTTCGGAATTGTACCGGGAATCTTGAATAATTTGTTCATTAATAGACGAATATCGGGATATTTGATCGAAATCGAAGAGGACGTATTAAAAGTGTTGAAAATAGAATTGGTCAGATGGAATTTTGAGAAAATTCAGAAGGAAAATATTTAAAGGTGGGATAGTTATAAAAATGATATTATACGCTTTTATATTTGTCCAGTTGGAGAATTGAATTAAAGATAAAATGACAAAGAAAGTTAAAGAGAAATCGAAAAATCGAGAAATCGAGAAATCGAGAAATCGAGAAATCGAGAAATCGAGAAATCGAGAAATCGAGAAATCGAGAAATCGAGAAATCGAGAAATCGAGAAATCGAGAAATCGAGAAATCGAGAAATCGAGAAATCGAGAAATCGAGAAACCGAGAAACCGAAAACCGAAATAAAATCGAGAAACTGAGAAACCGAGCAACCGAAAAATCGAGAAATTAAGAAACCGAAAAACTGTGAAACGGTGAAACTGAAAAACCGAAAAACCGAAAAACCGAAAAACCGAAAAACCGAAAAACCGAAAAACCGAAAAACCGAAAAACCGAAAAACCGAGAAATCAAGAAACAGAAAACCGAGAAACAAAAAACCGCAAAATCGAGAAACCGAAAAACTGAGACACCGAGAAATCGAAAAACAGAAAAACCGAGAAACCGAGAAACCAAAAAATCGAGAAACCGAGAAACTAAGAAACCGAGAACACGAAAAACCGAAAAACAGGGAAACCGAAAAATAGAGAAACCGAAAAACCGAGAAATCGAAAAATAAAGAAACCAAGAATCCGAGACACCGAAAAACCAAGAAAGCGAGAAATAAAGAAACGGAAAAACCGAAAAATCGAGAAATCGAGAAACCAAAAAACCGAAAAATCGAGAAACCGAGAAATTGAAAAACCCGAGAAATTGAAAAACCTAAAACTAAGAAACAGAAAAACCGACAAATCGAGAAATCGAGAAACCGAGAAACCGAAAACCGAAATAAAATCGAGAAACTGAGAAACCGAGCAACCGAAAAATCGAGAAATTAAGAAACCGAAAAACCGTGAAACGGTGAAACTGAAAAACCGAAAAACCGAAAAACCGAAAAACCGAAAAACCGTAAAACCGAAAAACCGAAAAACCGAAAAACCGAAAAACCGACAAACCGAGAAATCAAGAAAAAGAAAACCGAGAAACAAAAAACCGCAAAATCGAGAAACCGAAAAACTGAGACACCGAGAAATCGAAAAACAGAAAAACCGAGAAACCGAGAAACCAAAAAATCGAGAAACCGAGAAACTAAGAAACCGAGAACAAGAAAAACCGAAAAACAGGGAAACCGAAAAATAGAGAAACCGTAAAACCGAGAAATCGAAAAATAAAGAAACCAAGAAAGCGAGAAATAAAGAAACGGAAAAACCGAAAAATCGAGAAATCGAGAAACCAAAAAACCGAAAAATCGAGAAACCGAGAAATTGAAAAACCCGAGAAATTGAAAAACCGAGAAATTAAAAACCTAAAACTAAGAAACAGAAAAACCGACAAATCGAGAAATCGAGAAACCGAAAAATCGAAAAAACCGAAAAACAAATCGAGAAACCGATAGACCAAGAAACCGAGAAACCGAGAAACTGATAAACCGAGAAACCGAAAAACTAAAAATCGAGAAACCGAAAACCGTGAAACCGAAAAACCGAACAACCGAGACACCTAGAAACCGAAAAATCAAGAAACCGAGAAACCGAAAAATCGAGAAACCGAGAAATTGAAAAACCGAAAAACCGAGAAATCGAGAAACCGAGAAACAAAAAAATGAGAAACCGAGAAATCGAGAAACCGAAAAATCCAAAAATCGAAAACTCGAGTAACCGAGACACCGAGAAATCGAGAAATCGAGAAATCGAGAAATCGAGAAATCGAGAAATCGAGAAATCGAGAAATCGAGAAATCGAGAAATCGAGAAATCGAGAAATCGAGAAATCGAGAAATCGAGAAATCGAGAAATCGAGAAATCGAGAAACTGAGAAATCGAGAAACCAAGAGACCGAAAAAACAAAAACCGAAAAAAAAACGAGAAACCGAGACACCGAGAAACCGAGAAAAAAGAAAAATCGAGAAACTGAGAAACCGAGAAACGGAAAACTGAGAAACCGAAAAACAGAGACACCGAGAATCCGAGAGATCGAGAAATCAAGAAACCGAGAAACCGAAAAACCGAGAAGTCGAGAAACCGAAAAACCGAGAAACCAACAAACTGAAAAACCGAGAAACTGAGAAACGGAGAAACTGAGAAACCAAGAAACCGAAAAATCGAGAAACTGAGAAACAAACTAAGAAACTGAGAAATTAAAAACTAAGAGACTAAAAGAAACTAAGAAACTGGAACCGGACAGTAGAAATTGGAAAATGGAAATTGCAAACCGGAAATTCAAAAGCGGAAATAGTAAAGAGGAAACAGAAAACTAGAAACTAGAAATTTATTAATAATTTTAACTTTAACTTGCTATTTATGTAAATTTTTTATAGGACGAACCAGCCTTGGGCTAAATTTTAATTTGTTGGATACTGGGCGTTTCCATAACAAGTGTCGCTATCCAATGTGGGGCAAGCAAATTTTGGAATATTTTTTTTAATATTAATCGGAAAAAGTCTAAAATTGTAAAAGGTATAGAAATGGAAAAGATTTAATGGATTTAAGAGGGGGAGTGACAATTTGAAGAAGTGGGAGAGACAAGTCAATGAATGAACAAACGAACGTTAGAAAACACACTGATAGAAGAAGATAGAGACTAGATATTGAGAAGATAGAGAGAATAGGGAATTATATAAAGAAAAATAGACAATAAGTAATAAACAAAATGGATGAAAATAGTAAAGAAGAAATTAAGAAATTTATGAGAGAAGACAAAGATATGATGCAGATGATAAAATGGAAAATAAATTGGAAGAATAAGAGTAATAGTAAAAAAATAAAGGAGGATAAAAGAGAAAATGGAGATTAAATTTTACATTTTAAAAAAATTAACGATATTAAAGATGATATAAACGTGAAAATAATTGGAGGAAGTACAGAAGTTGAAAATTTGCAAGATAATACATTTGAAGAAATAGACAAACAAAAATTGGAGTAAAATATTTTAGTAAAAAAGTAGGAATAAAAATTGAAGAAATATGTAGTAGCAAATAAAATAAAAGAAAAACAAAAATTACAGAATTAAAGAAGGAATCGAGAAATAGAGGATATTAGAAAACAAAAGTCGCAATGAAAAGAAAATAAATAGAAAAGAATTTAAGACAAAAGTAAGTAAGATAAGCGATCAAAATACTTTTTGGATCTAACCCTTTTATTGGACTGACAACACCAGTAACGATAAATCTGTTTAAAGAATATCCCCTTATGAAATTCAACGAAATATTGGATGAAACAAACATCAGAGTTGATAGGCAGTTTTAACAGCAAACAAATTATTGACTACGACAAGACAGAAACTGCGTCTGATCACAGGCTTCTGACTGGACATTGCTAAGTACGGAAGCATCTCCATAGTTCGGTGCTATCAGAATCCGCACTAATATTATCTAGTAAAGAGAATAAGATATGTTCAAAATTAAGGTTACTATTTGAAGGGCCATATGAAATTAAAAATGCGAATGTTATTAATAGTTATATATTAAAGTATCCAGAAAGTTATTGAAAAGCCTTATGGAAAAAGCTTGTAGATTATTAAGACATGCGACATTTAGTTTTGTCCATGCTAAAAAGATTGGAAAGAATTATGTAAGCTAAAGGCTCCGCAATAAAATATTAACAACACTATTCTTGATATAGCTGTTACATTTTTGAGGAGAGCATTGTCTTTATTTTCATTAGAGTCAGATTTTCTCTACACCTCATCTGAAAGGTCTTGCATTTTACATTCTTTTATGGTACATTTAATATAGATAAACTTTATTCGACAAATAAAAGTAATATATTTCAATACACAATGTTCTTCCCCCTCTTTCTAACATCATTTTCAGAATCAGACATTTGGATTGTACTGACTGTACTCAAATTTTGAATCGTCAAAAATCTAGTTTGGCTCTACTGAAATGACCTGTATATTTCTGTTAAAAATTAGGTTCCTAAGATGCAATAAATTGAATGACTTTTTGAAAACAAGCCTACATTTTATGTTAAATTGTATATACTCGTCATACTCTATTATCTGAAGTGAATACTACAGTCGTAGAACTTGCTTAAACAAAACATTATTTCTCCAAACACCATTACTGGGCAAGCAATAACATAATTTGCTTTGTATTTTGTATCTTGGAAACAGCCGTTAGCATGGAATTCTCTTTGAACTTCGCTGCTATAATTGGGATAAGCTTCAGTTTGTATGTTTCTTGGTTTAAAATAGTTTCTGTTGTAACAGTCTAGTTTTGTGATTTTAAGAGGAATCAGAGTAGAAAGGACCATACATCATTTAAATTGTGTGAATGTATGAATATTTTTAGTTGAAATCAATTGAAACACTGACATTTTGGGAAAGCAATGGTTTTCCAACAAAAAAAAATGAGGAACAAAAAATGAGGATCATGTTTGCACAAAAAAATATTGTTATAATTACAAAAATAAGTGTGAAAACAAAAACAAATATTTTAATTACAGGCATATAATTGTTTTTAATTGAAATAGCAAAAAGTGTTTTGTTGTTGTAAGAATATATTTTAGTTTAGTAACAGTTGGTTTTTATTAATATAACGTTTTTTTTTTTCACTAGAATTTTTATTTTTACTTTTTTTCGAGAGATATATTTAATATTACTCACCAATCAGCTATTTTTAAAATTCCAGGGGGATTTTTAATCGAATTTCATGTAAAAGTAGCGGACTGACCTGAGGTTAGCCACCACCCATCTATTCCCCAAAAACCTCCCTCTTAGTCCCTTTGACAGCCCACTTAGGCAAACATGCATTGAAATGTGTCGTCGTCCTTTTCGGTGGAAGAAAAGGATGGGCCGAGGCACGTGCGGTATGTGCCACGGATTAACGGAAAATTCCACCTTTGATTGAAATGTAATAGAAATGGAATTTAAGAAATTGATTGCATTATTAAATGATAATTTTGGTTATATCTGACTTTGGATGGACTAAATAAATGCTAATTTGCAACGCTCCAAGATTAAAACATAAAATTTTTAATTATCTATGATCATTTTTGCAGTCTGACTTTGGAAGGACTAATTTCTATTTTTTGCAAATTAAGGAACTATAAGTAAATGCACATTTTCAACGCCCCAAGATTAGCGCAAATGATTGTTAATTATTGTCTATGGTCAATTTTGCAGTGCGAAATTAAAACAAAAGTGTTGGAAACAACTAAAAAATACATTAAGAGGAAAATTTACATTACAAACTAAAAGACCTGCGGGGCAACGGTAGTTTAGTAGTTATAAAAATTACAACTTAAGGGTGGAGCCTAAATACTACAAAATTACTTCCGAGACCAAACAAAATCAGCATTCATTCATAATTTTAACAATTGCATGTAGATACGAGGGATGCATATTCTAAACTTTAACGCGCGAAGTTGAAGACAAAGGAACCAAAAAATATTCCACAAAAGCACAAAATAATATTACCTTTGTATTTTACAATATAAGTATGGTGTAGATTAAAACTTATTTTGGCTGTCGACAAATTTGGTTAAAAAATCTTTTTTTAGAAATATACCTTTTCATTTGACGAAAAACGAAAGCCTAAACGAAAAAAAAATATTCTTCATAAAAGTTTCGCCTGTGTATTGACAAGGTAATAGTGCTTTCCTTATATTTTTTGATATGAAATTAACAAAAATATAGCAATAAACAATTACTGATGTCATGGTTTCACAGGAAAGGAAGCAGTCTCTTGACTGTATGCGTCTCTCTCAGGGATGAAATGTATGCAATCTGTTTGACTCTCTTACTTTATTTTATATAGGTATTATCAGAGACAACAGAGACGTGTAACTTAATAGGAAAATATGTTCGGTGGTCCATTTAAATTACATATATGACCCTCTTTTTCTTTTACATTGATCTTTACATATGTCTATCTCTCTCCAATAAAACTAACACCATTTTCAGAGAGCGCTGGTGTTGCTGGTTTTTTGACGTCGAAATATCGATTAAAAGTATTAAAACTGACAACTGACAATGTTATGAATGTTGTTATGAACATGTGCATTTTATTAAAATTAATTTAATTTGGGCCCCGTATATTTCTTTTAGTCTGATTTTGTTGTTTAATTAATTTTCTTTGGGGGTGAATGTTTATTTTTGCATATTATTTTTTGCATGAAGCAATTTCTGGAACCAAACTCGCGTTTTTGTACACATTTCTTTCTAGAGGTAATTTCCAATTTATTAAGAAAACCACTGTATAATGTGTGTGTTTAATAATATATTACACAATGACTATAATTATTTTAGGTGAATTGGAACAGAGATCCATTGTTACAGCTACTTGTGTTCATTAAGTAGGTAGATGAATGTCTGGACAGCTTTAATGGCAGAACAAAGTTCCTATCTACTAGAAAAGTAAAATGTATGCTGAGTAAAAAATCTGCACATGTAGTATTGGCAAAGGACTTTTGAAATGATTAGAGATTAGCTATTTCTTACATACACCTACCTCTAACAGCCACTCTAAAGGAAGAAAAAAAAAATTGAATCACAAAAGGGCAGAATTTTAAATCAGGATGCATTGGAAAATAAATTTGGGGACATCAGGTCGGTTTTGGATTTTATAGAGAGATCAATCTCAAGAAAAGTTAATTTATCCTGCAGAACAACCAGTAGTTTAAGTAGGATTTGCTATAACTTTATTAGAAATTTTCTTTGATAATAAATTGTAATATAGGTACCAATTATTGTTTCAAATGAAATTGAAAAAGAGTTAAATATGAAATTAGATTTTTCATGAGTAAAATGTTATATTCATTTGAACATTGTAAGGTAAACTATAATTAAGGGAATATGGAAAATAGGTATACCCTGGTGGTGTAAGAGAACGGTAAGGGGCAATGACAAAAAAATTACAAAAATGTATTTATCTTTAAATAATGTTTATTATTAATAATATTATTTGCTATGTTTGAAAAGTACCCCTGCTTCCGAACAGATCGAATAGATTAGACTACTAGTTGGAGAAGGTCCACCTAGTAACCAAATTAGGAGACTAGGAAAACTTTTACATGACTGGGGACACAACAGGAATGCACACACACACACAAGATACACAAACGAAATAACAGGGGTAAGCCTTCAGCAACGTCCTGTTTAAATGATGATAGTATGTCATCCTTCATTCCCTTTTAGAAGGCATGGCATATAAATATATTGATCTTGATTACTATAAGAGGAGTTAACAGGGATCTAGCAGGTTTATATCCAGTTTCCAGGATGGGAACTTACTTGACTCGGGCTTTATACATTTGTGTTGAGTGTATGTGTGTTTGGTTTCCATGGTTTCTATTAAAATAAACAGTCATAACATATCCATACCTTTTTGCCAGACTAACATAAGTGACATTTGTTCAAATGGCACTTACGATAGTCTGGCAAAAAGGTATCGATACTATACTTTATAAAATATTTGTTACATTAGTTTTTAAATATATTATGAATATATAACAACTGTTACTTTCTTTGTAATTTGTCACAAAATGATAGGAGGTACTTTCTAAACGAAGCAATTGTAGTTTGTTTTTCTGTACCTTACAAAAATATAATTTATAGAAAAAGAGTTTGGTGTATTATTTTTCCAAGTTTAAATATTTAATAATCAATAGAATTTTCAAGTTTTTTTTTAGCTAAATTTACAAGAGTAATAAAAACTATGTTCACTGTTTATATTAAACTGATTAAAACTTCCTTTATTAAAATGATTATTTATGTGATAAAAAATTTGATGTTATTGGAAGCTTTTATATTTTTTTAATATACAGTGAAACAATAGTTTTTGTTTCTCCTGTAAATTTGTATAAAAAAACTTTATTTCTGAATCCATGTTTGAATTTCCCGCCCTAAAGCATTTTTAATTTTCCCGCTATTTACTAGTGGCGCCATCATAGACTGGTTGTGGTTACAATCGCCCAAATAACTTTTACCGAACAAAAAAAATACATTGAGTTACACGTCTCGCTGGATTGTCTCTGGTATTATTGATTTATTCGCTATGAAGGCGAATAATGTTTTATAGGGTGTATTACTTCATGATTTTTTTTGAGGAAAATAAAATATAAACTATTTATGGAAGGTATAAGCACAGTATATATAAGTATAGGTTATAAACAGTAAGGCTATTGCTTTGCAGAATACAATAAATTCCTAATAAAAATTTCAATAATTAGAAGTATATAAAGCATAAATTAATAATATTAAAATATATAAATACAGGACTCAAACTAATCAGAATCAGATTCACCACATTAATCTACATTTTTCAAAACATAGCGGCTATGATCAAACTATTTCTGCAGTTTTTCTGTGCCATACAGGTGCATTAACCGATGTAGCCAATATTTTTTTCTGCATTTGCAAATTTTGCTTTCATAGTCTAGAATAGAATAATATTGTTAAAATATTGTACATATATGAAAATTATCGGTGTATAGTACCTTTTTTGCATTTGCATGATAAGTTCTGTTATTTCTGGTAGCTGGTCGAGCATAATCTTAAGAGTGGGTATCAGGCTTCAATCTTGATCTACTTTCCATTCATACTCTTTAATATTAGGAAGCAGCATCTGGGTCTTTAAAGAGCTTAGCCAAATACTTAGCTGGTAAAAACATCTTAAACAATGTAATCTTAGGGCGTCTTCAGTCAATGGCAATTTAGCAATTATTTTAAAGGGGCCATTAATCTCCTCAAAATGTTAATGGAAGTAACATTGGCAGTTTTTGAATACAGTTTTATGAAACATTTTTCAAGATTAGAGAATGTGTTTTCAGAGTACCTATGAATCAGTGCCAAATCCATCCAAAAGGTGATGGTGTTCAAGGTAGGTTTTCCAACAGGTTTTTTTTCCAATGCCAGACAATTGGTTGGATTTTTTTACGACCTGTCACAGAATGAAAATAAGGCAATTTTTTTAGAAGTTTTTTATCCAAATTTAAATCATGTACTGTTATAAATCGTCACGAGTCTTCTCGCCCTATTATGAACCATATCTTTTTAGTTCTAAGACTAGAACATCTGTATCGTTGCAATCAATAATACAGCGTGAATTCCCCAAATTTCTGGCTGATAATATGTGCAATAAGATACGAGTATCAGCTTCTTCAAGATATACATTTAAGAAATCGTCTTTTGATAGTTCAAAATTCATCCCATATTTATTGATATTCGCGAATCCATCACTAGATACAAATTTTCTAAAAGTTGCTCTGACAGAAAATGTGTTAAACGTCTTTTATTAAATATCGAATGAATGAACAAGTTTCATTATTCTGGAAGTGGAATATTGGGTCGGTCAATTTCTATATCAATTGATTTCTGGGATCATCTCTTTTGACATGTTGTATTTTTGATAGAATTTTCTTTATAATGATTAAATACCACATCTATCCTTTGAGAATTAAATTTATTTTTAAAAATAATCTTTACAAATATATTAGCATATTCTTTAAATGATATGCAACTTTTGGACTTTCCCAAACCTTGAGCTATTACTACCCCATCAAAAATATGACAAGTTTTGCAATATCACCTAGGTGCAGGTGGGTCATATTGCTCTAAAATATATCCCAATAAACTCTTATTTGTAGAGGTGCCGAGATACCCATTTACTGTTAGAGACATGGGAGAGGCTGTCAGATCAAACTTAAATATTTCGGCATAATTACCTAATGCTTCTGTCCATATCCTTTGCTAATAAAATATTGTGAAGAAACTGTTGACCATGCAAGGATTAAGAAGTCATATTTTGATATCATTTGTGTCTTTGCTTCTTGCAACAACAAATCCGTAATTAAAATGTTTAACGAAAACTTACCCAACTTACCCAAATATATTCAGGCATTCAGCTATAACAGGATGAATGTAGATGTAATAAAAACCTAAAAAATGTCTATATTTCTTCCCAATTTATTAGGAACTTCAATATGTAACACACTTATTAATTTTTTAGTAAAAACAGACAATAGGACACTTTGTCCATTGGCACCTAACGAAAAGTTTTATAATAAAAAAATGAAAAAAATTTGAGCATATCAATAATGTGATGCATCAGCCGACACGTAAAGAGAAACAGAGCTATACTACGTTTTTCATTAGGGCCTTTCTTTTGTTAAATGATAAAATTATATTAAAAAAAAATGACTTTTTAAACAAATTTTTGAAGGGCTTAAATTTTTTTTAAATAAGTATAAAAAATTACTCCTTACAAAGATTTTATTGTGCATTGGACCAAAAACTAAATATTTTTTTTATTCAGCGGTATCAGTATCTGGATTTTTGATGATAGTGCCCTTCTGCACAGTCTAATTTTGTGTTACCTCCGGAATAAGGGTTACCTTATCATGACCTTATATCTCTGAAAAATTCAGCTTGTGACAAAGTGGGTAAATCGTTTTCTAGAGCGAATATTTTAATACATACACTCTACTAATAATAATTGATTAAGAGTAGAAAAGCGTCCATAGTTTAGCAATACATTCCCTTCTATATCACATAATAATATGTCCTCGATACAAAAAGTCAAAGTAACAAAAACAGGAGACCAATGTAAACAAACAATAAACGGTCTCATGATATTTTATATTTTTAAATAAACTAGGTTTTTAAAAAATATTTTCTATACCTGTTATTTTTTATATTCAAGCGGATTTATAATATTTAAACTTGGAGTAGCCATGTGTGAGTTAGTTAAATGAAAAAGTACCTTTGGTTTGATAATATGTAGCGATTAGATATATTGTTTCAGCATATTATTATTATTTATATTTTAACAAAAATTATTTTTATTGTTTGAATAATCTGTTATAATGATGTACATCTTCTAGAACAAATTCATAAAAAACCCGTACTGTAAAACTCACCATTTATTTGGCATTCTGTCCCGTACATCCATGTCTCTATTAGCTCTGCTGTCAACTAGTTCTGGTAAGGCATATTGCATATAATAATTTTGAATTTTATTTTGCACCTTTTCTTCCCAAAAGCTGTCATTATGAGGAATTTCCTCCACTTTTATTTCTCGAGAAGTCCAAACGCACAAAATACAAAAATTGATTTGTGTAATATGCTATCCTTTTTCCAGAAAGTTATTTTTCTATTGCATATTTCTTTTTCTTCAGTAGACACTCTAGCTTCATATGGATATTTTAACTCTATCATAGAGTTTTTTGTTTTAAATTCCATCTGGACTGGCAGGAACATAATCAAATTCGGAATCAATAAAAGTCCACATATAAAAACTTTTTCTTGCTAATTAATTTCCAAATCTTATTTTGCTCTGGATTTATTGTCCATGTCGTATTAAAAGGCTTTAGCAAAAAATAAAAGATTTTATGAGATTGTTTAAAAAATAACTTTCCTTTTTTTTACAAATGTCTCCAAATTTTTCGTCTTTCATTTTGCTACAATCCACAATCAGCTTGATATCTTGTCACATTCATTTTTTTCTCATCTATAGACATTATCAAACTTTTTAGAAAATCTTTTGCAACGCGCATCAAAGAGTGTGAGAGATCAAAGCCACGCTCGAAAGCAAAAAAAAATGATTTACTAAGTTCGAAAAAATATTCATTACTTTAACAGCTTAAAGAGTTGTTAATATGCTGGAATTCATTATTCTTGATGTATTCATTAAAAAAAATTCCCGTGCAATATAAAAGTTAATTTATAATTCAAATCTCATTGTATACCTTTTAATTTCGGATATATTTTTTTAATAAATAAATGATAAAATTAATTTAAAATAATTGAGCGAAATTACTGTATGTAAAAATAACAAAGTGTACAGACATAAAACAAAATAAATTCAAATCATTTGCGTACGTTTATCACTTGTAAACAGTAGAAAAGGATATACATTTTGTTGGTGTCGACCTCTAGACGAAAAAGCTTTTAACGTATTTTTTTAATTTTTATTGAGAAAAATAAATGTTCCTGTAAAAATTAAAAACATGTATTTTTCTCTTCTAGCATTTTTATTTGTATTTTTTTTTTTTTTTTGAATAATAATAATTTGTTTATTTGTAAAAATGTACACACAATAATCAAGAAAAAATACATATAAAATACAAAAAAACAGTAAATGTCCACAAAGTCAGAGACTGTCCGTGGTTAAGATACTATAAAGTATAATTTTATAATTAAATTATCGAGATTAATGTTAATAAAAAATACAATAATAATAACAATCATAATGACAGCAACAATATTTAATAATAATATTGATGATAATAACAATAATAAAATAATAATAATAATAATAATAATAATAATAATAATAATAATAATAATAATAATAATAATAATAATAATAATAATAATAATAATAATAATAATAATAATAATAATAATAATAATAATAATAATAATAATAATAATAATAATAATAATAATAATAATAATAATAATAATAATAATAATAATAATAATAATAATAATAATAATAATAATAATAATAATAATAATATAATAATAATAATAATAATAATAATAATAATAATAATAATAATAATAATAATAATAATAATAATAATAATAATAATAATAATAAATAATAATAATAATAATAATAACCTTAAAAATTATATTTAATAATAATAATATTGATGATAATAATGAATAATAAAAATTATTTTTATTGTTATTACAAAAAAATAAAAAAATATACTTTAGAAAAAAATAAATTTTTTATTTGTAGGTACCTACTTTATAGTTGATTTTTAGTTACTGGTTAATACGTTAATTCGATTATTTTTATTCTATTCATGGAGAGTATATGTTTTTTTAGTCTTGTCTTAAACTGAGATATCGACAGAGAATTTTTAATTTTTATGGGTAGTGAATTTAAAACCTTGGGTGCTAAAAACAAATGGCTTTTTTGTCCTACTGTTTTACGGGCTGCTGATTCTTCTAATTTATTCATTGCCTTGGATCTTGTTTCATATTTATGTGTTACATTTTTAAGAAGACTGATTTTTAAAATAATAGTTTGCTATTTTAAAGAAAAAGTTTTGTTTAGGATCAAGTATTTCTGCTTCTTTATATAATTGGTCAGATGGGTATGTGCGTTCTTTTTTTAATATAATTTTTAAAAAATATTTTTGTATTACTTCGACTTTGTCCATATACACATTTGAGGCTCCACCCCATCCTAATATTCCATACGTTATTCTAGAATGAACTAAAGCGTAGTACAACATTTTTAGGTAAGGTAATTCTAGTATTTTGGAAAGATATTTAAACTTAAATAATAGGGTTCTTAGTATATTTACAATGTTATTTATATTATGATTCCAACGCAAATGACTATCAATAATTATTCCTAAATATTTCGTTTTATTTGATGAACTTATAGTTAAAGGCACCTGATTATTGCTGATGATTACTAAGTAGAAAGATATCTTCTTACATTTTCTCAAAATAAACCGATTCAAATGTTCAAAAAGTAACTCCTTTACCTGTACTTACATAATTTTTCAAAAAATAAAAAATAATCCGTAAAATTGGTGTACTATGAAACCCATTGCATAATATATAAATATGTCTATATTAGTATTACAGAAATGATTTACGTAAAACAGTAAGGTGTACCTACAAATACGTAAACTTTAATTATCCCTCGTAAAACATCAGTATAATATTTTGTAAATTGTTTTCATTCACAAATATTAATTTCTTAAAAATCTAACAGAGGCGCCACTGGCCAGACGAAAAATCTTGCAATGTAAGGGTTTCGTAGTATCCCACTTTCAAAGTTTATTTTTAAGTATTTTTAAAAGAAAAAAATATGTACGTGTAGACAAAGGTTAAATCTATGCTCTTCTGGAACCACTTTTTTAAAATTCAATTTAGTTTTTTCTAAAAAAAATTGAGAAAATGGATCAAAAAAGTCGAGTTTTGTGTTTTTTTTTAGAAAAAACAAATTGAAATTTTGAAAAAGTGTTTCCAGAGGAGCACAGATTTAACCTTTACCTACACGCACATATTTTTTTCTTTTAAAATATGTAAAAAATAAACTTTAAAAGTGGGGGTACTACGAAACCCTTGCATGCTCTGTTCTAAAGCCAAGTAAATACTCCTCTTAACAAGTAATATCCAATTTGCAACCTTTACCTATTATGCCAATAATTTAAATAATTTCCTGTTTACTGTTTAGGAAGAAAACCATAGCGATTTAATTTTATCTTATCTTTAAAAATCTGTATACATAGAAACTAAAATAAAAATCTGATGTGTCCAACACATGACTTTCCTATCTAGTTATTATAGGCTTTTTCCGGTTATTTTGTACAACCTATTGCAGCATCTCTATAAATGTTTAGAGGATAAACTAAATATATACATTGTCCACATACATCTACCTCGAAACATTTTTCTATACATATTCATTGAAAACGAAAATACTGAAAAATTTAAATTTAGCACTTTTCCATTACGGTCCATTTTAGAAAAATCATGTATAAACAAAAATTATAGAGATCGATATCGCTTTTAGTTCAACAATTTTCATAAAAATCGGAATTTTGCACATTTTGTCAAATTTCTCGGATACGGACCATTTCAGGAAATTTTGACATAAAACAAAAATTATAGATAATAATATTAGAAGTAACTTTTATTTGAACGATTTTCTTCTCCAAACATAAATAACAGATATATTCCATAAAATATAAAAACGGCCTCCCATAAAGTACCCCCTAGATGTTCCGACTTTGTCCAAAATCTTATCATTTCACGTCAGGCCGAAATAAACCTTAAGTTTAAAATTTAATGTTTTTTTCTTTATCCGTTTTTGAGTTTTCTTCAAAATTCGAAATTTACACATTTTCTCAAATATCTCGAATACGGTCCATTTTAGAAAAATTATGCATAAAATAAAAATTATAGAGAATTCTATTACAAACAACTTTTATTTGAACAATTTTTATAAAAAAATATTTTTTTTACATTTTATCAAATTTCTCGAATACGGACCATTTAAGGAAAATTTTGTATAGAACAAAAATTATAGATAATTATATTAGAAGTAACATTTATTTGAACAATTTTCTTCTCCAAACATAAATAACAGATATATTCCATAAAATATAAAAATGACCACCTATAAAGTACCCCCCCAGATGTTCCGACTCTGCCGAAAATCTAATCAGTTCATTAGACGCTGGAATAAAGCTTAAGTTTAAAATTTGGTGTTTTTCTGTGTATCGGTTCATGAGTTATGCGACCTACAGACACACACACACACACACACACACACACACACACACACACACACACACACACACACACACACACACACACACACACACACACACACACACACACACACACACACACACACACACACACACACACACACACACACACACACACACACACACACACACACACACACACACACACACACACACACACACACACACACACACACACACACACACACACACACACACACACACACACACACACACACACACACACACACACACACACACACACACACACACACACACACACACACACACACACACACACACACACACACACACACACACACACACACACACACACACACACACACACACACACACACACACACACACACACACACACACACACACACACACACACACACACACACACACACACACACACACACACACACACACACACACACACACACACACACACACACACACACACACACACACACACACACACACACACACACACACACACACACACACACACACACACACACACACACACACACACACACACACACACACACACACACACACACACACACACACACACACACACACACACACACACACACACACACACACACACACACACACACACACACACACACACACACACACACACACACACACACACACACACACACACACACACACACACACACACACACACACACACACACACACACACACACACACACACACACACACACACACACACACACACACACACACACACACACACACACACACACACACACACACACACACACACACACACACACACACACACACACACACACACACACACACACACACATCATCGCGAAAATAGTCAAAACGGATTCAGGGGACCTCAAAACGTAAAAATCCGTCGAAAACTCGAGGTCGAAAAAAATCATGATTCCTATACTTTCCTTATATCTGTATACAGATAGGAAAGTAAAAATGTACAATACAAAGATACATGCGGGGTATTAGAAGTGCGGACATATAAAGGTTATAATTGAAGGTGGAGCCTAAATTCAATGGGCCATGTTCACATCATGTAGATATACTGTTTCATAAATTATATTGTAATAGTCACTATATAAGTTATTCTAAATAATCAGTTTGTTAAAAAAGCCAAACGTTTTTAAAGTAAAACCATTTAAAATTTGAAGTTTTGTGTGTTATACAGAACCGAGCCAGCGAACAAACCGACACATAGAATGTCGAAGTAAACGCACATCTTAGTGACACTTAAAATTGACACCACCTAGACCACCTAACCTAACATTCGTTGTTGTTTTTTATCAATTCTCGATTTATTTCTTTTGTCTTTGCTAATTGGTTTAATTTTATTGTTAATATGAGTTTGTCAGCTGGATTTATAAAAGCTGATTCAAGTGTTTTACCCATTGTAAACCAAGATATAATTACTGCATTTTTTTAACAATTCTCAAATTATAAGTGCCAAAGTTAAGAATATTAAAACAGAAAGGTATGTAACACTTTATTTATAATTTGTTTTATTAGTAGTTACTGTTTATATGTAAATTTGATAATGAATATTTAGAGAAAATTTTAATTTGTGCATCTCCATTACTGTTAAGGCTTGCGTATATATTTTTTATTATTTGTAAATAAAGTGTTTTTTACTTCGTTTATCTTATTCAGGTACTTGTATTTTTTATCTCTGAAATGAGATAAATTAATAAAAAAAAACATTTAAACAGTTTATTAAATTATTAGGTATTTAGTCTTACAAAAAGAGTTCTTTTAAGTTTACAATACCATTAATTCACACAGAAATATAAAAGGTTTATGTAAGCTACACTTTCCTTCTCATAAATATCATTGAGGATTTTAAAAACACTGTAATCAAAGAACATTCCCGTGTGAAATTTAAGTAAAGATGGGATAAAACAAGAAACTGCAGAGTTGCCAGGGAGCTCTTAAGTTATCCTGACAACACTGCAGCAAACAAATACTTGACTATGATTAGATAGAATCTGCGCCTAGTCACAGACATTCTGACTGGTCATTGCCAAGTACGAAGGCATCTCCATATCATGGGGCTGTCAAAATCCGCACTCTACAAGAGGGTGCGAACAAGAAGATGAGACCATCGAACATATACTTCACGATTTCCCGACGCTCTCATCTATTAGAAGATTTGTGTTCGGCGAGTATCGGCTAACACCGGCCGATATAAGAGAAAAGCACCTCTTGGCCACGTTGTCAACTACATGAAATCTGTAGGCTGGCTCACGAACTAGGAGGTACCTAATAAGGCCTACGTGCCGTGGGGTAACCCAGTTTCCACACGTTATAGATACAGAACACTGTTGGGCAATCCTAAATATACCTTCAGTTTATTTTCAATTAGTTTGAGAGTGCATTGGTTTTAAAGATCCTGTTCATTATTATTAAGTCTCTCTGTTTCAGACAAAATTTTCAGGAGATTCCGAGGGAGAGTTTTTAGGTTATACACTTTTGAACTTATAGTAGGCTTATTTTAAATTTCCTGAAAGGGCTATATCAGAAATTGCTGCTACATCTTGAATATCTGGTGTATTTTTATTAAATAGAGATGAAAAACGCCTCTAGTAGAAGGTTGTTTTCCAGTCAACTTTTTAGAAGACTTTTTTTTTGTTCTCTGCTTTTCTTTTTTTGGTAGAATCAGTGAGCTGTGTGGTGAATAACATTTGTGTGGTACTACCCACTTTTTATATGTAAAGGTTTATTCATCATTTAAAAAATAAACGGTTTTCAAAATCATTTGGTATCGAAAAAAAAAACGAAAGAAACATCTTTATTACAATGGTAGATAATTGAAGTCTAATAAATTACAATAAAACATCTTCATTTTAATAAAGAGTATAGGTACAAACCTCAAAATAATTTAGCTGTTGCTTAAAGCGTTTCTGTGTAATAGTAATAACAATTTTCTTATTTTCATATTTCTAATAATTTGTAATAATGAATGTAAAATGTAAATCGTTATCACATCTTGCTAGGAAACATTTTTCTTATTTCTAATATTTATAAAAACATCAAAATTAAATAATTATCGATTGACACAACATACAAATTCTTGATTGACAGATGACACATACAGTGCTGTCGCATTACCATTTTATTGTTTACTAGTTGCCGTTTTTGAAAACAATAAAACTATAAATATGGTGAAATTTTAAACATAAATAATACTTTTAAAAATATTTGATATTTTATATTTAAAAGATATTTGTTTAACGATATTTTAGAAGTCTGAAAGTAAGACGATGCACACAAACGAACGTATACCGTCTAACTGGCAACGTTGTGTGGCTAGTTCCTATTGGTCTATTCCCGGCTACGTCATAAATTTTAAAAAATTAATAACTTAAGCAAATGAATAGATAAAAAAAATTATTGTAGCTTTATTTTGAACTGTATTATTCATAAAAAAAAATTCAAAAATTTTTGAACATGCCCCATTGTATTAGTGCATGTCATCATGCTGTATTTGTAGTTTCAAATTCCAAGACCAGTCCTTAAATAGTATATTATGCAATAAGCATTTAATAATAACTATTAAGACACGAGTATAAGAATCACGACACTAGCCTTGGCGTAATGAATACGAGTGTCTTAATAGCCATTAAATGTGAGTTGCATACACTATTTTTTCTACGAACATTAAATTATAATAAAGAAAAATAAGTAACTTACTTTCAAAATTTATTAAACTTATAGAGGAAGAACTAAATAAACATCAAAACTTTATCACAAACAAAGATAGAAATTAAAATTTAACAAATAAAGGAAATATTAGAATTATTCATTTTGATACTATTTCTGATTTATATTGTTGATGGTACAGTTATTAAAATGTAACTGTGGTATTTCTGGCAGTTTTGAAACAGTATTGGTTAATGCCGTTATTGATGTTGATGGCGTAATATTTATTGAGTTGTTGGTTTGGTTATATTCAATCGAATATAAAATTTTATTACCTACGTTGACTTTATTTTGAATAGATTCGTTAATGTATCTTTCATCTACTGCTGTGGATTTCTGTTCACCGTGACGTTTTACTGTGGTGATATCACCAGTGGCATCTACCAATATTGTGGCAGAGCTGTGGCGAAAGCAGTGTCCGATTTATAAATTCGGGTCACGAAGATTTAAGTAAGTAGCAATTTCTTTCCCCATGTTTCCAAATTTGTTAATTCCTACGTTTTGTATGGTGCATTTTCCGTTTGTGTAATTGATAAAAAAAAGATTGGGTTATGCAATTTTTTGGACGACGATTCATGTATTTCTTACATATTTCATAATACTTTCCTGTAACTGTAAATTTTCTTGTTGTTTTTGTTTTTGTATCTTTAATTGTGATTAACAGATTTGATAGAAAATCATCTAAATCTCTAAACTCCAACTTGTGTAGCTCGTGTCTTCTGCAAGCTCCCATAATACCAAAGATACATGCCACCTATAAAAATTACAGCTTTTCATACCTATATAATATTACATTCAAAAGTAACTTACCTTAGAAAATAGATATTTAACGTCTGGGGCTTTAGTTCAAGCGTTGGGTAAAGAATAAGGGGGTCTATTCGCAAAAGGTCGGGAAAAATGAAATTTGGTGGGATGGTAGACATGGGTCCCCTGATACTACACCTAAGTTTGCCCGATTTGATACATTTGGTCGTGTATAATAAATGCTATGATGTTTTGAATTGCGCCCCTACAGTCTATTTTTGTGCATTAGTCGTCATAAATATCCTGTTTGTGGTATAACATTATTTACGAGTATTTATTATTATTTACGAATATATAATATATTAATTATTCTTTTCTGTGCTACTTAGTAAATTGTGGATAAAATTTGCAATTTTTTTAATATGAAACAGCTAAAACAGGCATTCAATTTAGCAGCGATGCCACCAATATCAGATGCTTTCTATCATCATTCATTGCTTACTTATTGTCAAGTACAGAGCAGGTGGGGAGTTCAGAAACCTCCCAAAGACCATGTCCTTAAGAGCGATATCCATGGTTAGAAACTGGCTTAAAACGACTTCAAGGTTCTCTTTCTCAGTTTTAAATATTTTTTTATAAAATTTGGTATACCTACTAAGCAAATGATAGAGAACCCCGCTGTAGAGCCCGAATTCAGAAAAACTTATTTTTTAATTTTTTCTATACAAATTATGAAAATTATTGCAAAAAGGAGTCTTTACCGGGAATTGTTATATAAAAATTAGCTAATTCTTTCCAATGCACTTTTTTGTCTAATGCGCATATTTTTTGAAAACCTTGAATTACAAAATCTGAGAAAATCTGTCAAGATTCAAATCCATATTAATTGATTTGGCAACAAGGCGGCGGACGTTGGCGGTGCATGCAGTACCGGAAAATTAGGATAAAAGTATTTAGATAGTCATTTAAGTCGCTTAGGATGAAATTATTAAAAAAACTTTACTCTTTTTAGTTCAAGTGACGGTGTTTTCGTTTCGTATTTAGTTAATGTGTTTATATGAACTTTTGTGTGTAAGCTGAGTTATAATAGTTTGTCGTAAAAATCGGAAAACTTTCGGAAATGCCGAAAATGATATTTCCATTTCGACGGAAATCTATAAAATATCGTGCAAGATTACTTAGAAAAAGACACACACTATCACCTCTTATTCCAGTCCAGGTCAGTTCCTGCCCGTCTAAGCATAAACGTCAAAATATATGGGAAATTAATATAGTATGGAACAGAAAAATAACCTTTAGCTTTAAAGCAATATTCACAAATTTAAAGCGGATGTCCAATAAATGTGGTTTATTTGAGGATTCTGAATTTGGTTTTTTAGGTCCCGACGGTTTATTAGGAACCGACAATATTATCGAAATTAAATATCTTGCTTCAAAACTGACTACGGAAAAATCAATGGTTTGCAACATAATAAAATTTGCAATTATTAATGATAATGGCAAAATGCAATTAAACCGAAATCATAATTGTTATTATTACCAGGTTCAGGGGCAACTTCACTAAACCAAATATTTGTTTTTTTATTATTTTGATACCTTTAGGTATGTTTGTAGAAAAAATAAAAAAAGATGAAAGATTTTGGTGTATATGGAAAGCAAACTAAAGCAATTTTATTTAGATTGTATACTACACGTTTCGCTAGAGGTTTGGATTTTAGAAATCCCAGTAGAAAACCGAGTAGAAATCCGAGTAGAAATCCGACCAATAGGCAATAAAGATGATTTATTTTAATTTCTTCTTTTACTAATAATAAATCATTTTACTCAATGTTATTTTTATATATTTTTAGTACTAGAAAACAATTTTTTCTACACCTAAATGGATATTAGCTTATCTACGTACAGACTACAAAACGAAGAAATATGCTATTGCGTAAAATGAGTTATACTTGTGTAGAATCGATAAATAATAGCATTTCTATTTTTATTTGATCTATATTTAGAAATAAATAAATATAAATTTTAATATGAAATCCATTTAATTTATATTCACTCTTGTTTCACAAACTACTATTTTCTACACCCACATGGATATGATTTTTCCTATACCCACATAGTTATTAGCTAATCTACGCACATACTACAAAACAAAAAGTATTCCATTACGTTCAACTGAACGAATATATTTCATATCCATTCTACCCAGTAAGAACACTGCAAAACAGTTAAATCCACCAATCAGTTTATATTTTGATCACCCGGTTACTATTATTTTTTCAATTTTATGTAAGTAACAATTCTGTCAAACTAACTGTCAGTATATTTTTGAATTATTGAGGTTCAATATACTGTCATGAAATTACTAATCCGACCCTGTGTCTAAAGCAGGTGCGACCTTCAGCTGGCCCCGACTTATGCTCGAGGCGACGGAATGTTCTGGGAATGCCGCTGAGGCTCGAGAAACGGGTAGAACGGGCAGAGTGTGCCGTTGAGTCAGAGATGGAATTTTCGGGACCGTCTAGAGACTTCTAGTTGCAGAGTTGGACTTAATATAAATAGTCCGACTCATCGTCGGGCAGTTTAGTTTAGTACAGAGTATTGGAATGAAAAGTTAAAGTGTAATAAATAAATTAGAATTGTTAGTCAGTGTCTAAGTATTATATAAATTAATTAGTACGTCTGAAATACATTGTAAATAGTGTGTTTTAAATAAATAAACTATAAAATAAATTAGACTATCGTTACAATACGTAAAAATGAATATTTCTTATGTATAATCGATAAGTAATAGCATTTCTATTTTTATTTCGTCCAAATTTACAAACAAATCTTAAATTTTAATCAAACCATATGAAACTAAATTACAAGTATTAGAATTAAAATGGCAAGTGTGGCGATGGCGTGAGGGCACGGAGTTTGTCTCCAAGTGAGAAGCCCGAGTTTAAATCAGGGCTGGGGACTAATTAAATTAAATCTTTTTGTATGTTTATTTTATTTTATAAATTAGTAAAAGTCATACATTATTTTAAAATTATTTATTTTGTCTTAATAACATACTTTTTTAAATTTGTAGAATTTCGTTAGTGTGTCGTAGAAAAAATATACTGTATAACTCGAGTGGATTGTCCGTATCATACTCAGACGATTAACCACTCCGTCTACGGCGTCGTTCTTAAACTTCGTCTTCGTGCGATATGGCCATCATATCCAATTTTGTTGCACAAACTACTATTCACGCACAGACTACAAAACGAAAAAATATACTATTGCGTTCAACTCAACGAATATATTTCATATCCATTTTAGGTAGTGAGAACACTGCAAAAAAAATGAAATCCACCAATCACAGTTTATTAGACACCCAACTACTATTATTTTAAAAATTTTAAATAAGTGACAATTCTGTCAAACTAATTGTCAGTATATTTTTTAGGTATTGAGATTAAATATACATTAAAATATTTAAAATGAGTTATTTTTGTGTAGAATCCATAAATAATTTTAATTTATATTTATTTGGACCACATTTTAAAAAATCTTAAATTTGAATCAAACTACCTATATGAAACTAATTTAATTACTATTAGAACTAAAATTCCAAATGCAGAGGTGAAAATGAGGATACGGCATCTGTCTTTCACGCGAGAGGCCCGAGTTCAAATCTGGGCTGGGGACTAATTAAAAGAAATATTTTTTCAAGTTTATTTTATTTCACAAATTAGTAAAGTCAAATTATTTTTTCTACGTTCATGCAAAAAACAAAACTTTATTGAACTATATTTAGTGAAAAAACTGGTTCTTTATTGCACTAGTGCAATAAAAATTTTATTGCACTCATCTGTCATTTTACTACAGCGTTTTATGATGATGACAAACATAAATATTCAAATCAATGCCAAATATTTAGTCCATTTTTATTTTCTGTGTTACGTTTTAAAAACAATTGCATATTTTATATTATTTTCAATCATTTAATAAATAAATTAATAAAAAAATGTATTTTATTAAAAATGTCATTACAAATTATGAACACAAACGTAAATAAATGCCTCAAAGGTACACGATCATAGCTACTATGATTTGGATAATACAACTGCAGTTCTATAAAACATTCTTTGGTTTTTGCATGAACGTAGAAAAAATATTGTATGCAACTCGTGCAAAAAGTGTTTTTTGTACTCGACAATTTCACGTCGCGTGCAATAAACACTTACTTTTTGCACTTGTTGCATAAATAACTATTAAAATTAGCTATTTTGTCTTTTCCTAAAATAATACTTTAAATTTGTAGATTTTCGTTTAGTGGGTCGTAGAAAAAAACATACTGTACAACTCCAGTTTGTCCACTGTTGTTGCACAAACTAGTATTAAATGGATTATTATTTAAAAAACGTATTTTTATACAGGGTATTTGTAAATAAGTACGAAAGATTTTTGCAAATTGTTATCAAAGTTATTTTGTTAAAAAAAGTTCCTATAAAAGTAGGTCGAAATATGCTTCGTTTCCGGGATACAGAATGTTTAAATTTTAATTTATTAAATTTTATTAATTATTTCAAATAGTTTTAAAGATATTTACTCGAAATTTGCAAAAAAACTTTGAAGGGACAAATGTGTATTTTTTGGGGTGTTCCAAATATTTTTACTTGCACCAGTGGCGTTTGTGCGAGAATGTCACTTTTTTTAATAAAAAAATACTGCGCCACTGACTTTTTGGATCTATGTTTTTTTATATATAATAACTTCAGCAAACATTCCCTAAAATCATTCACACTTACCAACAAACACCCTGTATATAAGAAAATGTAGAAATAGGTACTTTTAGATATGTTTTCAAAATAATCATAGGAAATACATGTGTTTATTTAAAAATATCTATCGTAAATAAATTATTTAGTTAGAAAAAAAGAGTTTCGATAATGTTACACCAGGTTATACCTATAAAAAAATATTTTAAACGAGAAAACAAAACAGAAATACTCTTTGTTAGACCGGACCTGCGATTTATCGGCCTTTTTTTATATTTTAAATCATATAAGTAATGAATTGAAGGGAGCGTAAGTCTGGGAATAGAGCAACGTTGCCAAAGTGCGTTCAGATGCACTGAAAGTTGTCAGTGTGTTCTAAACCTGAATTTGCTGTTGGGTGTCGCATGGATATCGCTCTTAAGGTTTAACAAAAAGTTCCCACTTATGCACAGGTTCATCAGGACATCGTTAAGTTACACTAGGCCAATGCAGATGCACCAAATATTTTTATGTCTGAACATGGTGGTCTGACGACATATTTTAAATACTTTTACTATCAGAGTTTCATAAAATATTTCTTAACGTATTAACATATTTAATGCAGGTATAAATGGTTCAGATTTACAAGTTGTTAAGGGTAATAATATCCGCATAATTTTAAAAGGTATTTTTGAGGTTAAATCGAGCAAAATCTTTGTATAGTGGTATATGTAAACGTACAGATATTTTAGTAAAAAAATTTTTCTTGATTTGCAGTTATCACCATCAGTAATAAGTATTTAGTCAAATATCAGGGTTGTCACTCTAGAGCTTGGATTAAAACATAAGGACAAATATGTAAACCCAATTAATTTAATATTTCTCTTTGTAAAAAAATCTATAGCTATTTAATGAGAAAATCATGACAGAACTTTGCATATTGGTTATTGTTTTAAACAGTAACATTGTCTCGAAATTGACATATTAAACATGAAGTACATTTGCAAAATGTATATTTGGTAATTTTAACCTTCCGGGACTGGCGCGCGGACTTTTAGTCCGCAGCGCTTTTTATTTGCCGTTTGCCGCGTAACCCACCCTTTCTCAAATCGGTGCATTTCTGTATTCTTTAAGCATTAAATTAGTAGTAGTATCACAGCTTATACAATACAGCTAAAACACTCTCTTGGCGGCAACGGTTTGCGTCGATTTCGTCGCGCATCGCTTAAGCTCCGCCTTCGGAGGGAAAAGACGGTTTTGGCGTTCAGAAGCGTACTTAGGTAAGGTGTTGAGTCGTGCGTATAATTTCGTTGATTGTATAATTTCGTGGAGCCTATAATTTCGTTGATTTTGTTTGAGTTAAAGGTACTGTTATTATTTTGGTGACTCTTTAGCTGTGAGTAGAATGAGTGAAAAAAAAAAGAAATCATTCTGTTTGTGCAGTCAAAAGCTGTTTTAATAAGGGTTATACCTGCAAGAAAACATTCTTTAGTTTTCCCAAGGACCCAAACCAATAAGTACCACATTATAAGAAATTTTCATTGTTAAAAATATAATTTATACAGGGTGTCCCATTAGTGCGTTATTGTTCATTATTTTGTTATAGACACGCAAAAAAGTTTTAAATAAAAGTTATATGGATTTGAAAAATACCTACATATTTTAAAAAGTTCTTTGGATATACAGGGTGTCACGTTTTTGTCTGGCAAATTAAAATGTATGTTTTTTAAATGGAACACATTGTATTTTATTTTATGATGAAATTATTAACACCCTAAATTATTGTAAAGACGAGTTGCTACAGAAAATTTTTATCAGGTATGTGTGTGGTTACCTTTTAATAAAAGCCTTGAGGATCCACTACTGTGATACCTGTCTTATATATAACAAAGAACACGTTGAATTAGATGATTTTTCTTTTTATTGATTTTTAAAGGCATTTGATAACGCCAATTCAGAGATACATTTGGAAATCTGCAACTGTCAAATGATGAATTTGTAGAACTAATATTCAATATTGAAAAGATATTTCAAAATAATTTTGAAGAATTGGCTATAAAAAATAACATTTGTACCACACTTTTAGAATTAATTAACCCAATACCCTTTAGTCATCCATGCTAACGTTTTTCAAAAGAATATAACCTATTTTAATGTATGTTTAATCTCAATAACTATAAAATATACTGACAATTAGTTTGACAGAATTGCCATTTATTTAAAATTTTAAAAATAATAGCAGTCGGTTGATCAAAATAGGAACGGTGATTGACGAATTTATTTTTTTTTGCAGTGTTCTTACTACCTAGAATGAATATGAAATATATTCGTTCAATTAAAGGCAATGTACTTTTTCGTTTTGTAATCTGTGCATGGATATTAGCCAATCTACGCACATACTACAAAACGAAAAAGTACATTAAAATTTTTGTGTAGACTCGATGAATAATAGTATTTTTGTTTTTATTGTGTCCATATTTAAAAAAAAAAACTTTTAATCAAACTACATGATACTAATTTAATTACGAGTATTAAAACTAAAGTCCTGAAAGTTTCGGTGAAGATGAGGATAGAGCATCTGCCTTCCACGCTAAAAGCCCGGGATCGAATCTAGGCCGAGGACTAATTATTTTTTCATGTTTATTTTATTTTATAAATTAGCCAACTTCGTAAATTATTTTAAAATTAGTTATTTTGTCTAAATAACCTAAAATCATTTTTTAAATTTGTAGATTTTCGTTAGTGGGTCGTAGAAAAAATATACTGACCATATCGAGTGGATTGTTCATATCACAATCAGACGATGGAGTACTCCGCCTACGACGTCGTGCTCAAACTTCGTCTTTGTGTGATATGGCAATCATATCCACCCTTGTTGAACAAACTACTATTTATTTGTTTTCTTGGTTTAAGTTTTACATCAGAAATAGGAACTAAATTAATTTACTTTTCAAGTTTTCTTGTAAAAATCGATATTACTTTCTCCAAGTACAAATTTAGTACCTACCTAAAATAAGTAATAATTATGTAATTTAGTGTAATATTGTAATTCAAATTTCACATTACTATAAAGGTTCAAAATTCCCTACTTCGGTATGGTCAGATAAAAATTGAATATATTATATTAATAAAAACTGTCAAAGTATTACTTCTACAAATCTGTATTTCAATTAATAAGAATACATCTAAATATAACCAATATTGTTAAAATAAAAGCACAAATTCTTTATAATTCCAAAATACCATAGAGTTCCCAGACCTCAGTCGAAGCATTCGTTTATTTAGGTATAAACCCTTTGCGCGAAGAGTAACATTGCCAGACACACGGGGTACTACTTGATTTGCATCCACGAGCGTGACAAAATTATTTAACAATTGAAGCCCTTGGTGTAAAAAGGATCCAAGCCACAAATTGTCGTGAAGTGACTGTTTTAGCTCAAAACATTTGTTAACGAGGATTTTACTAGCCACATACAAATTATTCAACCTCTAATTCGAAAGATGTGCTATTTTTCGTAATATTTATATTTAAATAATTTTTTAATTATATTTGACAAATTTAAAACAAATTAAAAATTTAATTTCCCAAAACTTACTTAATATGGGATGTAACCAACCTTATTACGCCAAGGTTTTCAATTTTTTCAATAATAAAAAAATATTTTAATCCGGGCCCGACTTTTCCCTTGAATCTAACAGAGATAGCACCATTCCGTCTTGCTTGGTTCTCGACCGCCAGATCAAAGACGCCGACACGGAGTTGTGGAGCTGTATTGTATAAGCTGTGGTAGTATCTCAAAGTTTGAAGCGTGAGTGTATTTTTGTTCTTATGTTATGAAAGATTGCGGAGTGAGAGTCCGCCGCCAGTTGCCAATCCCATTTTTGACCACACTATTAATATATGTGGAAAGTTCATGTGTGTGGATATTTGGAATGTCACAGTGAATAGTTTTATAATAAGTTTATATATTTTTTGTTTATATTACGTTGATTTTATGTTTTTAGTAGCTAGTTTCAGGAATTTTAAACTTTTCTGATGTATTTCTAATAATGCCAAAAATACATGTTCCTTTTTGTTTTTTGTTGTAAAATTAATGTTGTTTAATTATTTTTGATGCTTTTAAATAAATAAACAAAAGTAATTGCAAACTGTTTTATAATTGGCTTAAATTTATTATGCGGACTCACAGTCCGCCGCCATCGCCGGATCGCAAAAATTTTACGCCAGTCCCGAAAGGTTAAATACGAATTAATGGGAAAAATAGGAAAACATTTATTAATAATTTTTTAAACATTCATTCTCTCTTCTATGACAATTGCTTCAGCAACAATATAAAAAAATTGTTTTGTATTTATCACATTAACTACTGTGTTTGTATACGGTTTGTTATTAGATTTTTATCGTGGTAAAAATTTTGGAAATTCTTCAGTAAATAATAATGAAGTAGGTAAATTAAATGAAATAGAAAAACGTTTTATAGATATATAGTTTCATTTTTTCATTTGTCAATTTTAGGTTTCAGTTATAAGGGCCGGTAAATAACAACATTATTAAATGACCCACAAGAATGTTTGTTTGACAAGAAAGTTTTACTATAGTAGAATCTCAATTATAAACCGCAATTATTATTAAATCCACAAACATCACGAAGTAAACCAATCATCTGAATTAGGGCGTGGTTCAAAGCCCACTTGTACTGAAGCTCTAGGCTTATTGTACCCCTCACAGTTTCTATCCCATCAGATTGATTTTCTTGATGAATTCAAGAATATGTCTGATGGGCGCTTTCGCGATTTCTTCAGGTTCCGGATATTGTACCCCGAAAAGTAAACCAATACTCAAAACATCACATACAGGCAACCAACATAAGCATTGAAGACTAGCATGGCTCACTGACAATCTCAGCAATATACAGTCCACTACGACACACAATAAGTTGTGAACAATATGAGTAGTTCTCTACTACACTTGGCAATAGATTCATTGCGGCCGGTGATTATAACGCCAAGCACACACAATGGGGTTCCCGATTAATAACCCCTAAAGGTAGACAACTAACAAAAGCTATGGCAAATAGTGGTTTGAGATCTACATCAACTGGTGAACTTATTGGCCGACTGACAGGAATAAAACTCCTAACCTTGTCGACTTTGGAATTTACAAGGGTATTCCAAAAGAATGCTCAGACGCACAATCTTGCCTTGAATTATCTTCTGACCACTCTCTTGTTTTAATCACAGCTAGCACTCAAATAGTAGAAAAAGAAATACCTTTATACTTAGGTAACAAATACACCAATTGGAATGACTTTAGAGTCCACCTGGACAGTTTGCTGGATCTCCAAGTTAAGGAAAATGTTAACAAGAATTACCGACGATAATAAAACAGAAAATAACGGACAAACGCAAATTAAAAAAAAATCTGGTAAAAAACTCGAGCTCCCGCCGACGAAACAAAACTAAATCAAGCAACCGTAAAACTAATGATAACAAAAATAATAAAATACAAAACTATCTCAGGAACCTAACAGCCACAGAAGCAACTGACCACAATTTGTGGAACACAGCGAATAAATTAAATAGGCCACAACAGGCGAACCCTTCTATCCGCACTCCAGAAGGCCAATGGGCAAAAAGTAACGAAGATAAAGCCAGTGTGTTTGCCAATCACCTAGAAAAGTCTTCAAACCCTATCCCGTAGAAAACAACTACGACATTGAAGCCGAAGTGAAAGGATTTCTAGAAAGCACACACCAACTGGAATTATCCCTAGAAAAATGTACTGTAAAACAAATCACAAGAGCAATACAGCAGTCAAATCCCAAAAAATCTCCCTGATAGTGTCAAAACCCTGAAGGAACTTTCAGTTAAGGGAATGAAAAATTGACATAACTATACAATGCAGTCCTAAGAACGAGCTATTTCCCGATCTTGTGGAAGGTAGCCCAAGTCATACTAATCCCTAGGCCAGGAAAACTACTGGAGGGAACAACATCTTATAAACCAATCAGTTTGCTAACCACTATGTCAAAATTATTAGAAAAATTACTGTTAGAGAAAATAGAACCAATCCTGAAGGCTAGCCGATTAATACCCAACCATCAATTTGGATTTAGAGCAAAACATGCGCCGACAGAACAAGTCCATTGAGTTACAAAAAAAAAATACAAAGATTCTGCTGCTCTCTTAGACATCGCTCAGGCATTCGACAAGGTCTGGTATGATGGAGTACTATACAAATCAGGAAAAGCTTTCCAATTAACCTATTTCTCATCCTGAAATCCTATCTGCAAGACCGACATTTCCAAGTCAACTTTCAAGATCAAATCTCAACTCTACGTCCAATAATGTCAGGGGTTCCACAGGGAAGTGTACTTGGCCTGATCCTCTACCTTATATACACAACGGATATCCCCACAAACACCAATATAACTACGGCAACATATGTAGATGACACTGCTGTCCTGGCATCTCTTCAAAATCCTGTTATTTCTTCCGAAATCCTAAAAACTTAGCAAATCAAGGTGATTGAAACAAAATCAATCCATGTTACCTATACCCAACCCAACTGTGGCGTTAAATGGACAGCTTTTGCAACAAAAGAAAATTCAAAATACCTAGGAATTCAACTTGACCGACAACTAACGTGGAGAATACATATTTACAAAGAGAAAACAATTAGGCATAAAATTTAGCAAACTATTGGATAATAGGACGTAGATCCCAACTAACTATTAACAGCAAGCTTCTACTATATAAAGTCATACTAAAGCCCATATGGAGTTATGGAATCCAGCTGTGAGGTACAGCATCCAACTCAAATATAGACTGGGAAGATTTCAGTTCAAAGTACTCATAATCCTTAAAAATGCGCGATGCTATGTCCCCAATAACGTTATTGCTAATGACCTTCAAATGAAGTCAGTCAAAAAAGAAATACCCCTCTTCTCACAGAAGTATGCTTACCGCATCGAAAATCATCCTAACGAGTTAACACAACCGTTGATGAGACCTCTCATCCAGAGTAGGCTGAGAAGGCATTTTCCGTGACCTGCCCGATAGATTTTTGTGCTATTATGTATGTGCTAAGTAATGTGCAGTTATCCTGAACTCAAACTTTATTAATATTTAAACAAAAGGACAATTTCCATACAAGTCTAGTTAAAGATATAAATCATTTGCCTATTGTAACCTTACAGATGACAAATAAAAAGGATAGTTAAAAAAATATGCTTTTACAAGTTCATCCACTACTTAACGTACTTATTTAATTTCACAATTTCTAGTAGTTTTATTTTTATACATTTTTCTGGAAAGTTAATGTTGCAGTCTGTTAGCCACTTAATGACATCATCTTTCTTCCATGAAGTATTTGGCACACGTCCAATTAGACGGGAATGGTAACTAGCGTTATTCATTAATATAATAACTGAACCCTTTGGTAAATGAAAATATTCTTCAAAAACATCAGCGTTCATATCTTCATTTTACATAGTACTCTTCGGTTTTTTTTTTTAGATTAAAATATTAAAAAACCACGTTTTGAAAACCCGTCATCACTTTCAATATGGTGGGTTATAATTAGACGTCGTCCTTTACCAGAAGGAACCTTTAATCCTGTAGATAATCCTTCCAAAAAACCTGTCGTGAAAATTGAATGTTTGTGTCCTGTCACATTTTGCTAACTGTGTAACCTTCATTCACCCAGGTTTCGTCTAAATAAAATATTTTTTGCCTTCTGCACGTAATTTAAAAATGGTTATTTGAATCAATAAGTGTTGCTTTCCTGTCCTGTTTATCCCACTTGAACTTCAAATCTATTAGAGTTTCATGTAGTTTTTTCTTTCCTATTTTAGGAAAATATGGATCACTATTGATTGCGTCCAAAACCTTGGCAAGTGTTGGTATCGCTTTTTTAAACTAAAATTCGTGAACTTTTCTGCTTATTCCGCTTTTAATTTGTTCATTAAATTCCACATTTTTCTTACCTAGTGAATTTTTCTTTGCGGGTTTAACAACTCCACTTTTTAATATACTTATAACTTTATATATCGTTGATTTGCTTACTTGTCTTTTTAACAGTATCGTCAACAGAAAACGAAGCATTTTACATTCTTAGGTAATTATAAACATTGCTTACAAATATTTTCTCGTTAACTGACAACGTACACTTTTTTATACGGTTCACAGGCTTCATAGCATATTTGAAACATGAATTTCCAGATGTGATTGCAATATGCTATCAAAGCAGTTAATAAGATCAGATGCAACTCACTGAATGACAGATTATTTAGTCAGCTTTGCGTTGTCAATGAGGAAGATTTCAACAGTTTGTTGCTTCACACAAGAAGTGTGCTGGTTATCAATAGTTACTTGTTTGACTCGCTTTTACAATCTGTTTAATTGTGTGATAGAGTTCCTGGAAAACAAAGAGAAATAATCACGCGATAACCTCATCACATCAAAGCATGATATTGCCTACTTGAAAGACCTCTACAAATTGTTTAATGCTGTTAATCTCCAACTTGAAGGCGACGACTTAAATTTGATTAAAACAAAAAATGTTATTGCTGCTGCTTTCGTGACCAAACTGCAATTTTACAAAAGAAATATGGGCAATTATGAATTTAATAACTTCCGTAATTTATCAGCAATATCTTCCAACATCAATGTTCATGACTTGCTTGTTTACTGTCAACACTTGGAGAACATTCACGCAGATTTCAAAGAACGATTCTAGGACATTTTAAGCATAGACATACCAGTCTGGGTGTTAGATCCTTTTTTATGGAAATGGTTGCAAATTTAAACTAAGCCGATTATTATTACAAATTTTCAAAATAGGATGTATCAATTGACTGGCCTATAGTTTCTGCTATTGGATATATGTATAAGCAAAATAATATGAGGAACATATTATAAACACTCGGAGTATAAGTCTTTTATGTTGATACATTCTATTATTTCACTTGCTGACACATGATTCATAAAGTTGACTGTCTAAATTAATTTCAGACGAAGATATAAGTATTTATTGAAAATACCTCGTAGTATTTTAGAATACTAAACTAGAAGAAACCGCACCAGATCGTGTGGTGCGTGTAAGCGAGGAATAAACGGACGAAGACAACGAACACGGGAGAAGGAGAAATCCAGAAACTGTAGAGACAGAGAGCAAGCATGGGCTTTTATTTGTTAGGCAAATGCCCATTAGAGAAGTAGTGTGTAGCAAGCAGTAGCATAGAAATTTAATTTCTGTGTTGTCCGAATAGGTTAAGTTTTGTGCATGCAAATCCAACGGTTGCCGTAAATTAATTATGAGAGAACGGGACAATTCCTGTTAACGAACTTCTATGATTCTAGATTTATTGTTGAGGTTACGTTAGTCTCTTTGGACTTGCTTTATTTTCTCTAGTTACAGATCCATTAATATCTACCCAGTTTGAATATATGTATTTTATATACAATTTTAAACAGTTCTAAATTTCGTATTTGAAACTAGAAACTTTTTAATATGATTTAACTAATTGCTAGTTTTGAAATTGGAAACGAGATGGCTACTGCTCAAATAATTATTAAGTCCAAGTTCAACGCATTGTCAATGACAAGTCGACGTTAATTTCACTATAGATTCTTATAAAGTTGAACCAAATGACAAAAAGTAACAATCTAAAAACTAATTTTTGGTATACTAGAAAATTAATGTGTCAAGTACATGTCTATACATCATTTTCGCCAAAAAACTTGTTTGATTTTTCTTAAAATGGCCGCCAGTGAGATACGTCACTTTGTGAAATTGAAAAATCATTGCGTAACGACATAAAACTGAGTTACGTCAATTCATTAGGATATACTATAGTGCAGAAAAATTTAACAAACAATAAATTTATTAAAAAATTAACCACAATTTTATTAAAAATCAACAATAAACATACAAAACCAGATACAAAACCATTATAGGCAAACAAATATAAATAATACAAATAAATGAAACAAACATTCTGTATTTAAAATAATAAAATTTAAAAAATAAATAATAATTCTAATAAAAAACTAATTGATAATAAATAAGATATTACTTGGGAATCAAGCATTGTGTGGAAGATTTAAATAAAAGATTTTATGCTCCTGATTTCTAACTACTGGCAAAGATCCTTCACATAGTGACTTAAGGTCAAGGTATTTCTCAGCTTTGAGTTTTTGAAGTTCTCGACTTAGAGGCTCCAAATTAAGTTTGTAATTTTTTAAGTGTAAGCGAATCGAAGTCTTCTTGAAGGTGACTATTTTTGAAAAATATTTTGAATGGATCAGATTTCTTTATCTTTAATTCCATAATATCTGTCCGTTTTATGGAATTTCCAGAATCCTATGTTCTTACTGACAATATTCGTTGATCTCTGGATAGTTTCTTGAAATCTGTAAAGTCATGATACTCTAGAGGTATTACTTTGTATGGTTGTTTTCTTCGGGCAAGGCGCATAATGGGGTGAAGCTGTGATGGTACCAAAATATCACCTGCGGTTGTTAGTACAGTTGAAATGGCACTATGAGCAGAATCTCCCTCATTCTGCACATGGAATGATTCAAAAAATCTAAGCGATATCTCCTCTATGTTTTTAGAGTTTGCCACCATATATGGAAGCATGGTTGCAGTAATTGAATTTTTATTTTGACCGCTGCAACCATTTAAAAAAAGAGCAACCGATTTAACCCCATTTTCAGAGGCATAGACAGTAAGTGCTCTATAGATGCAGAAACTTATTTCAGCAGCACCTCGTTTGCTTTATACTTCATTCCAGAGATAGCGAAAACATTCCTTTGATGCAATATTGTATACTGTAGGATTATAGTTAGCTAATCGATTCTTGTAAAAAATAGGGCTTTTCTTTGACTGAGGTAAATAAATTATTTGCTGTAAGTCAAAACTTGCTTGTTTATACGTAGGATCATCGAGATCATAAATGTCTCCAAACGAATTTTCTATGTCGCTGTCAGACTGAATATGATTAGAAGATGGACCCTTAAGATCTGGAACAGGATGCACCTCATTTCCTACTTGCTGATTAGAAATAATATCTGAAATACATAAATTCATGAAAAATTTTTAATTTATTGTTCATACTATTTAAATCAGTCATACTCAACCTGCGGCCTCCTAAGCGAAAAACATTCATCAGTCGCTGCGCTAAATATCACGCTAATTTTTTAAATAAACGTTTACCGAGGGGTTACTGCAAAAAAAAACAAGATAACGCCACTTTTGACATTTTAAAGTTAAGTACACTAGCGTCTCCAAAATAGTTCAAATAATTTACGGTATAAACAAAACAAGTGTGAACGAAGTATGTATTCATGATAAACAGATGATCAATTAAAAATAACTCCATATTAATGCATTCACAATATGTACAAACAAGATGAGTGGCATTTATACAGAAACATGATCATAACATTGCCAACATTATTTTTACTAAAACCAAATAAGAGGCATATAACTTATTTTTGCTAAATGTTCAGTTCGATTCCTAATAGTGTTTCTGCCAAAACAAGATAAAGGCCAGAATACTTATTTCTCTAGCCTTTCTCGACAATGTGATTACATCACCCTTTGTTTTTACGATACAGATATCCTTCAAAAACCAACAGATAATGTATCTTTCATTAAACATAGTGACACATACATTGAATATTATGACCTGTATGCAAACAGCTAAAATAAGCTATGAGATTTTTGGTTCAATTTTAAACGTCAGCGTTTTTTCGAAACTCTAAAAATGTGAGTTATCTTGTTTTTGCAGTAACCCGACGGGATATATTAATGTTTTGTGTTTTATTCATTAGAGGTCCCCACTAACTAATTTTAAATAAATAGCCTAAAATATTGCGGCCCATATAACATAGCAAACATACAAATGTGGCCCGAAGGAAGAAAAGGTTGACTATGGCTGGTATAGAATTTCCTCCAATTTCTTATATTGTTTGTCCATAAGCATATAGTTATTATTTATCAGCATATATTTTGTTTTGTGTTGATTTTTAACAAATGATTGCAACACCATTTATCAACATATTGCACAGTTTCATTAACAACTCTTACTAAGTTATCTGAATCCTTACAACTTACAAGAAACATAGATAAATAGTTAAATGTCATATTGACTCTTGCGACATCAACAATGTTATTGACATAAATTAAAAATAATAGGAGATCTGTTTTTTTCCTGTGTAACACCTTTGATGTGGTTCATTTCTTCTGATCAGGACAGCGATTCTTATGTGCGAACTCGACACATTACAAACAGAAAATAGGAGTATCGATAGGAGACGTACCAAAAGATGAGAATCCCACTGCATATGTTATTTAATTTTAACCTCTCTGTCCTGTTACTTAGATAATCTACAGGGTGGGCCACTTAAAAGTTCCACCCTCTCTTATCTTTATTATTTATTGAGATATCGAAATAATTTTTTTTTGTTGGATAGACTAGAACAAATACTTTCTTATGAATAATTTAATTATTCTGTAACGTCATGGCTTACTTCCGGTTTTTCCGGAAATAACAGAAAATCGCAATTCCAGTTCCAAGCTTTCAAACAAAAAATTGTCATTCCGATTTCTCAAATAATAAGGAAAATAAGAGCAGGTAAAATTATTAAACGGTTTAAAATAACAAAAATCTTAGATACGCCACTGGTACAATGTAAATGGGTCATAATGGGCATTTTGAAGCTCACAAAAATGTTATACATGCCCATATTTTTTCCATAAACGAATTAATAGTAACATGTTTAGAAAAAATATTATTAAATATGGCGGCCATTTTGACAGCTGACAGTAAAATTTTAATATGCGCTTCTTGTACAATATTGTCCCAGTAATTCAAATTTTCAACAAAAAAGAGGTTTCGATTTTAAATTAAAAAATAAAGTTATATCCGGAAAAATTTAAAGTAAGCCATGACGTCACAGACCAATTGGATCCAGTATATGAAAATATCTGTTATAAGCTCTTAAATAAAAAAGTTTTCATTCCGATATTTCAATTAACAACGAAGATAAACGCGAATGGAATTATTAAACGGTTTGCTAATATTAAAAATGCTTGGATACGCCACTGGTATACGGTAAATGGGTCTCAATGGGAATTTTGAAGATAACAAAGATTTTATGAGGATCATACATTCTTATATTTTTTTTCATAAACGAATCAATAGTAACGTAACATGTTTAGAACAAATATTATCCAATATGGCGGCCATTTTGAAAGCTGTCAGAAAATTTTCAATACACGATTATTATACAAAAATGTCCCAGAAATCCAAATTTACAGTAAAAAAAGTGGGTTTCAATTTAAAAATAAAAAATAAATTACGACTTTCTGTTATTTCCAGAAAAACCGGAAGTAAGCCCTGAAGTCACAGAATAATTTAATCCATCGCAAGAAAGTACTTATTCTAGTCTTTCAAACAAGAAAAAAATTATTTCGATATCTCAATGAATAACGAAGATAATGGGGGTGGAACTTTTAAGTGGCCCACCCTGTATACGCTAGCTACTTCAATGCATGCTTTATAGCATAGATATAAAAAACCACCTTTATACCCATACTTTTTAATTTTCATCAACAGAATCAAATGCATTTTCAAGAAATACAATTAATTTTTAATTATACATATGGCGGGTTGTACAATAGACAGTTAATATGTAGAATTAATTTAAACTGTGAACCTTGTTGTATACTCATCAGTTATTGTTAAACATGGTTTTTAAAATGACATTTGTTTTTTTGAATATAACCAGTTAAAAATAAAACTCCTGTTAGCTAAACTGAGTTTGCAATATTCTTTATACAACCTACTCATAATGGATTTTGTAATAACTATAAATCTATATAGGTAACTATTATTTTAATTTTTTCAATAATAGTTTTCCTGTAACTTCTAAATTTTTTTTGAAAACAAGAACCTGATGAGTACCTACATTGTACAGATTTAAATAAACAAAGGGTTCTGTAAATATACCAACATACTTTTAGGGATGGTAGAGGGGACATCAAATTAAACTTTTTTGCTCATTAAGCAAAAAATGTTTATTTTGATGTACCTACCACCTTTAAAATTTGGCAGTATATAACGAGACTTTTTATATAATTTTTTCAGAAAAATGTTTTTAGAACTAATTCCGAATTCTATTTATTGATATTTGTTATTTTTTAGGTTCAATGATTTAATTGAAACATTATGATCATCATAGTGCGCCTATTATAAAATTTGCAATATAGCGCCCCTGCGTATCAGTTGATTCATCAACCGAAAACCACACATGTTTATCGGTAATTTCATTTCTTATAAGATATATACAGGGTGTACCAATTAAAACTCCCAGGCTGGATATTTTGGTAGGTAAAAGAGATATTTTAATTCTATAAAAGCCAGTTCATAGAGCACTAAGAGAGCTTCAGTTTTAGATATAAATTGAATTGATTTTAAATAGGTCAATATGTAGATGGCGCTGCGCTCCGTAATTTTTTTCGATGGGAGGGTCTTTCTTGTGTAACGCATCTTGTAAAAAATGCATTTTTAAGCAGATTTTGTTTAATGGACTAATTCGATAAATCTAACCATTTTTGATATACAGAGTGGGTCATTCAAAACAGTTTCATCCTGTTTTTCAGCAATAATCATTAGATTTTAAGAAAATGCTAAAATAGGTTGATTTTTATTCCAAATTGAAAACATTTTTACAATATAGACATCTGTCATGTGTCAACCCCCTCCCTTGCACTTCTCCAACACCTTAATTTTAAATAGGTAATGTACCATGTATGGCACATCATTAAAAAGGTAATTTTAAGGAGGATTCAGAAATATTTTTGTACATTGCGTTACTTGAATTTGTTCGCCCTCTGGCGGTATAAAAAACTACTACGTATTATAGAGTGTGATACTACAATGTGTAGTACATCATTAAAAAGGTAATATTATGGGAAATTTAGAAATGTGACTGTGTATTGTGATACTTTTAATTGTACCGCCCTTTATCGGGATAAAAACTACGTATTATTAAGTGTGACACCTTATTTGAAAGCAAATTTAATTACTTATTCAATATACCACATAACAATAATATAAATATCCTCCATATTGCACTTTCAATAGTTTGAAAATTAGTCATGCATTATTTTAAACATTATTGGTAACTTTATTTTGTTGCAAGTGCAAAATTGAAATATTTATATTAATGTTATGTGGTGCATTGAAATAGTAAATAAATTAGCGTTCAAATGAAGTGTCACACTTTATAATACGTTACAGATTATTTTATCCCGAAAGAGGGCGCTAAAATAAAAAGTATCGCAATAAACAGTAATATTTATGACTTTCCCATAAAATTACCTTTTTAATGATGTGCCGTACATGGTACATTCTTTATTTAAAATTAAGCGGTTGGAGAAGTGGAAGGGAGGGGGTTGACACATGACAGATGTCTGTATCGTAAAAATATGTTCAATTTGAAATAAAAATCGACCTGTTTAAGCATTTTCTAAAAATCCAATTAATAATGCTAAAAAACAGGATAAAACTGTTTTAAGTGACCCACTCTGTATATCAAAAATGGCTAGATTTATCGAATTAGTTTATAGAACAAAATGTGCTTAAAAATGAAGTTTTTACCAGATGCGCTATATAAGAAAGATCCTTTCATCGAAAAAAAAATTACTGAGCGCAGCGCCATCTACATATTGACCCATTTAACATCAATTTATATCTAAAACTGAAGCTTTCCTAGTGCTCTATGAACTGGCTTTTACAGAATTAAAATATCTCGATTACTTACCAAAATATCCGGCCTGGGAGTTTTTATTGGTACACCCTGTATATATATAATGCTTTATCAAAATTAACTTGAACATATTTTTTGCGCAAAACGGAAGAACTGGGTAAATTTTCTTCCTTAAAATAAGTTTTAAACAACTTTCTAAACAATGGATTATCCAATTTGTGAATTGGAATATTACAAGATATAAATAAATTGCACAAATCTCTATTAAAAGTGTCCTGATGATAAGAAGTGCTTCCTTGGTCTGTTATTAACTGTTGAATCAATCGGTTTGGAAGTTGTTTTCTGGATAAGTGACTTGTTGTTCCTAAATGTTGATCCTCTTGAAATTTTTTAGTACAGACAATCTGCAAATAGAGATCTAACGTCATCGTCAAATATAAAATATTTTTTTTAATCCAAAAACACGTGAATTTTTATATATAAAAATAAAATCCAGATGATTTTCAAAAAAATCTGGCTGGTAGAAAGAAGCTTTTGAGTAAAAATAAAAAAAACGTTTCCTTATTTAAAAAAAAAAAAAAAGAAAAACTATTATATTGTTGATTTTTTTTTAATTAGATGAAATCCGAATAAACAATTTAGTATAGCTCTTATATCACATCTTGATTTTATTTATTTTAACTTCTAAAATAGGATTCAGCTGGCTTTGAATTAAAAGTTAATAATGTAAAAAATACAACAAAAATGTTAGTTATCCTTACTAGTTTATCGCAGATGGAACAAAAAAACGTGATTAGAGTCTACAATTGTCAAATCACTTTTTCCATAGATCCATTTCTTCATCATTTGCATTTTTCCCGTAGCTTGTTTCGGCATTTTTAAAATGAACGCTTTTACTTTCACACTAACGGCACTTTTGCAGGAACACAACCAATAACAATACTTAACCAAAAGAAATTTTGAATAATACTGAATGAACTACCTGTTACACAAAAACAGACAAATTTTATTAAGCCAGTTGTTATCGCTATCATTCCCTAATTGTCCTAATACTTAATACCTAGTAGTTTAGAAAGCAAAATACCCACTTGGTTAATATTTCGTGGTAAAATGCAGGTACAATTGAAAAATATTGTAAGGTTTACAAAATGATGACAAATAAGCAATATTTTATTTTTAGATATGCATTATTATTTTAGATATGGAATATAAGATTCTGCACTAAATATGCAGGCATGCACTTTATATGCATTTTACATATATTTCAAGCTCTAGTAATTTGTACATAATAATAACTTTATTTTTTTTATACCAAGTATTTTCATAACAGCCTTCTAATTTTTAGGAAAACATTCTGCTATATACTCAAGGACGTCATCTGTGGTTTGTGGCAAGCTTTTTTCTTGGTATGTTCTTGAACTGATTAGATTTCTAGATACATTAACAAAGCCTCTTGAATTTGAATGTTTTTTTTTAATATAGATTCACTTTTTTTTAAATTGTTGCTTCTACAATTCTTGAGTTTTTTCCTAGACTTAGTGTTTGATTACAATGATATTTACAATTTTTTTCTATGCACTTATTAATAATCTAAAATTATAACTCACAAACAAAATTTGTCTTATGGCACATGTCAATTTATTCTAAAAAACAAACTTACTTGTACTGTCATGCTGCAATAGTTTCATGAAATGTTTCCACTGAAATTCATATTTTAACGAATTTCCAAACTAGTTGACAAACAATAACCGTAAGATTTACATGTATGAGTTACGTTAGAATCCTCTTTGTCCGTTTTCTTTAATTCTATACCTGGTTTTCGACCTCTCAATCGGAAATGTCCACTTACTTGATATAGGTCATATTAAGGATAAACGTCCCTCGGGCCTTGGAATCAATTACACCTTTTTCAAGCATTAGGGGACACCTCTTCAAACTCTAATGCAACTGTTTCTGTAACGCTTATTTTCTTTTTATTCGCATTACCGAATTAATTTAAATATTAATGTGTTATCGATACTTTTTTATAACATATTCCTATACTAGTAAAGTAGAAACAGAGTGTTTGAGCGGTTGAAATGTCTAGAGAAACTAAACTAGTTACTGATTCTTGATTATGTTATACATTTTTATGGCGGTATTTGTAAAATTTTGATTTTGATTTAGTTTTTGCTCTATATTTGGTTTTTTCTTGCAGTGACAGCCGAAAACCCAGTGTCACATAAATACAACGACGAAAATGAGGTGAGTTTATATTAAATATTTTTATAATACTTTTTACAATACAATTTTGAATATTATAGATCAGTGGTCGCCAACCTGTCGATCGCGAGCTACCGGTAGCTCGTGAAAGCAATTCTGGTAGCTCCCACAACGATTTTAATTTAAAAATCAGAGAAGCTTCCAAAAATTCCACAAAAAAATCTAATTGTCATAATATTAAACATAAACAGCGGCAACGTTGCGGTGAGCGATCTGCCGCTGACGCCATCAAGCTAGAATCGGCTAGAACCGACCAGCCGGACCAGCGCGTTAATGTTCGAGCACGATCAGGATTGCTTTGAACGGGATAAATACGCACGGCGCGGCGACATTGCGCTTAGTTTAAAACTGAACGCGTAACCAACGTCCAGCGGTTGGGTTAGTAGAGAACAACAAAAAATAATATTATGGCAAGCAGTTGTAAGAAGGTAAAGACATACCACTTTCATTAGGAATGGGAAGAACAATACTTTTTTACAGAAGTTAAAGATAAAAATATGTGTTTGTTATGTAATACTTCGGTCTCCGTTGCTAAAAAAAGGAAATATTGAGAAACATCATAAAACTGTACATTCTAATAATTTTGAAAAATCATTCCCACTACATTCTGCCACCAGAAAGGAGAAACTGAAACAATTAAAAAAGTAGTTAATTGGACAACAATCAATATTTTTAAGAACAGTCGACAAAAATAAGGCTGCAACTGAAGCATCGTACCGTGTGTCCCAGATAATTGCACAAAAAAAGGAACCTTATAAAGACGAGGAAATGATAAAACAGGCGTTTTTAGAAGCTGCTGATTCGTTATTTGCCAACTTTAGAAATAAAGACGAGATAGTTTCAGCTATAAAATCTACGCAACTTTCTGCTAATACAGTGATGAGACGTATAGAAGTAATGAGCAATGATATTTTTTTACAGGGAAGAACTGACTTAGATAACTGTGTTTATTTTTCACTTCAACTGGATGAATCAACAGATGTCGTTGACACTGCCCAGATGGTCGTGTTCGTCAGGATGGTTTTTAGTGATTTTACGATTAAAGAAGATCTTTTGAAGTTTATTCCAGTGAAAGGACACACTACTAGACAGGAGTTGTTCTTTCATTTAAAAAATATTAGTTCTTCCGAGAAAATTCCAATATCGAAAATGGTAGGCTTGACAACCGATGGCGCTCCAGCTATGGTGGGTTGTGATAAGGGTCTGGTGGCGTTATGTCGAAAAGATGAAACTTTTCCGCTATTTCTCTGTTACCACTGCATTATCCATCAGCAAGCATTATGTGGAAATTTCCTGAAACTAAACAACGTTATGAAACTGGTGGTAAAAATTGTGAACAAGATTAGAGCTCAAGCGTTACAAAGAAGATTATTCAAAACCTTGGCCGATGAAGTTGACTGTCAATACGGGGACCTACTCCTTCACTCTGAAGTCCGATGGTTAAGTAGAGGACGGGTGCTGAAACGTTTTAATGATGTCCTATCTGACATAGTTCAATTTTTCAAACAACGCGATGAACCGACTCCGGAACTAGAAAATTCAATCTGGCTTAGAGATTTTGGTTTTCTCGTGGACATTACACAGAAATTAAACGAACTTAATTTGCAACTTCAGGGGAGGGACAAGGAACTAGCGGAAATGATTTCTGATATAAAAGCATTTATCAAAAAGCTGGAGTTTTGGGAACAAAACCTAATTAACAGCGATGCCAAGCATTTTCCTATTCTTTCAGAAAAAATATCTCAAAATCCATTAGAACCCTATGACAGCAAATATCATGTAGAAATAGTTTTTACCCTGAAGAATAACTTCAAAAATTGTTTTAAGGATTTCAACGAAATGGCTTTAGTAGCGCAGTTTGTTGTTTCACCCTTTATGGAAATTGATAACCAACAGTTTGCAACTTGTGTTATGCAGAACTTTGGCGAAGACATCGCTGCAACAGAAATGGAAGTAATTGAGTTTCAAAATGATTTAGGATTAAAATCGTTAGTCTCAAGTACCAAATGTATCTGGCCTATTGTAAGTAAAGACAAATATTCAGTTCTATGCCGTGTTGCCTTGAAAGTGAAAGCATTATTCAGTTCGACCTATTTGTGTGAATCTTCTTTTTCCAATATGAAGTTTATTAAGAACAAATATCGCAATCGACATTTGGATAATTGTATTCGAATGGATGTCTCAAATTATACTGCAAACATTAAAAAAATTATCGATGAGTCTGAGTGTCAGCCTTCTCATTGAACGTGCTTTTTTATTTTTCAATGTTTAGGTTCATGATAGTGCGTTACTTTTTTGTTGTTATTATAAACTATTTTTAAATCTTACGTTATATGCCGTTGTGGCTGGATAAAAGTTTGTGTTTATTTTTCAAACACCTTCGTTTGGTAGGTAGGAATGTAGCTATGAACAAGTACGTACTAGTAATATTAGTTATTTTGTTATTAGTTTATTATTAGTACCTATGTATTATGTATTACCAGTTAAATAGTAAAATAAATACACATATAATGATAAATTAACTGTGGATTATTTCATTTACGTTGCGTTACGTGGCTTCCGTGTGGGTAGCTCGCTGTTTATTCCAAAATTAACAAAGTAGCTTAACACATTGAGATGTTGGCGACCACTGTTATAAATGATAGTATTTTGTCAAAATAATATTAATTCAAATTTTATATTTTCATACTTTCTGTTATACTACGTGTAGTTACAACATTTCTTTCTTATTTAAATAATTTTCTTCTTTTCTTTATTATAATTTGTGAAATATAGAATCTATTTTCATTCTAAAATGTTATTTTAACAAGTTTGTGGCTGTGTGTGTGTGTGTTCTAAAACCACCCCTTATCGTCTTTGCATAATAGTTTTATAAATCTCAACCTCCCTGTTTTTACAAAAGCCCTCATTCGTTGAACAACAAAAAAAAAATAAAGAATAGTAAATAATATGCGGAACATGACACGCCATAAAAAGTACTTTATGACGGTGTATTTCTTGACCAACAACACATTAATCAAAAAAGGTCATAGCGAACTGACACTTTCCTGACGAGCGACTCTTTTAGTCCTCTGTCCAGAATCGTCTTTCCAATTTTCTTTCGAAGGGTTGCACTATCAGTAACACTTTCTAAAATAAGTTGTGTTTAAAGTGGTGCAATTATTATTAACAATAATTTCGCTCATATACAGTGTGTAACAGCAAAATGGAATAGATTCAATAGCTCAATAATTACTGCCCATATTTATAAAAAATCTCGAAACACGTTAATTATAAAAATGAAATTTCACCCCTACTTTCAACCCCCTTCAGGTGACAGTTGAAATTTATGACTAGGAAGTAGGGCCTACTGATTCCTCATTTGAAAAGAATCTTAGTTTTCTTTTCTAATGTACTGTATTATTTAAATTTATTGTAAATATTAACAGTAAAAATATAATTAGTAATAAAAATTTTTATAGATTTTCATAGATTTTTATAGATTTTTATAGATTATTATAGATTTTTATAGATTTTTATAGATTTTTATAGATTTTTATAGATTTTTATAGATTTTTATAGATTTTTATAGATTTTTATAGATTTTTATAGATTTTTTAGATTTTTTATAGATTTTTATAGATTTTATAGATTTTTATAGATTTTTATAGATTTTTATAGATTTTTATTAGATTTTTATAGATTTTTATAGATTTTTATAGATTTTTATAGATTTTTATAGATTTTTATAGATTTTTATAAATTTTTTATAGATTTTTATAGATTTTTATAGATTTTTATAGATTTTTATAGATTTTTATAGATTTTTATAAATTTTTATAGATTTTTATAAATTTTTATAGATTTTTATAGATTTTTATAGAATTTTTATAGATTTTTATAGATTTTTATAGATTTTTATAGATTTTTATAGATTTTTATAGATTTTTATAGATTTTTATAGATTTTTATAGATTTTTATAGATTTTTATAGATTTTTATAGATTTTTATAGATTTTTATAGATTTTTATAGATTTTTATAGATTTTTATAGATTTTTTTTATAGATTTTTATAGATTTTTATAGATTTTTATAGATTTTTATAGATTTTTATAGATTTTTATAGATTTTTATAGATTTTTATAGATTTTTATAGATTTTTATAGATTTTTATAGATTTTTATAGATTTTTATAGATTTTTATAGATTTTTATAGATTTTTATAGATTTTTATAGATTTTTTATAGATTTTTATAGATTTTTTATGATTTTTATAGATTTTTATAGATTTTTATAGATTTTTATAGATTTTTATAGATTTTTATAGATTTTTATAGATTTTTATAGATTTTTATAGATTTTTATAGATTTTTTATAGATTTTTATAGATTTTTATAGATTTTTATAGATTTTTATAGATTTTATAGATTTTTATAGATTTTTATAGATTTTTATAGATTTTTATAGATTTTTATAGATTTTTATATGATTTTTATAGATTTTTTATAGATTTTTATAGATTTTTATAGATTTTATATAGATTTTTATAGATTTTTATAGATTTTTATAGATTTTTATAAGATTTTTATAGATTTTTATAGATTTTTATAGGTTTTTATAGATTTTTATAGATTTTTATAGATTTTTTATTGATTTTTTATAGATTTTTATTGATTTTTTATTGATTTTTATAGATTTTTATAGATTTTTATAGATTTTTATAGATTTTTATAGATTTTTATAGATTTTTATAGATTTTTATAGATTTTTATAGATTTTTATAGATTTTTATAGATTTTTATAGATTTTTATAGATTTTTATAGATTATTTATAGATTTTTATAGATTTTTATAGATTATTTATAGATTTTTATAGATTATTTATAGATTATTTATAGATTATTTATAGATTATTTATAGATTATTTATAGATTTTTATAGATTTTTATAGATTTTTATAGATTTTATAGATTTTTATAGATTTTTATAGATTTTTATAGATTTTTTATAGATTTTTATAGATTTTTATAGATTTTTATAGATTTTTATAGATTTTTATAGATTTTTATAGATTTTTATAGATTTTTATAGATTTTTATATAGATTTTTATAGATTTTTATAGATTTTTATAGATTTTTATAGATTTTTATAGATTTATAGATTTATAGATTTATAGATTTATAGATTTATAGATTTATAGATTTATAGATTTATAGATTTATAGATTTATAGATTTTATAGATTTTTATAGATTTATAGATTTATAGATTTATAGATTTATAGATTTTTATAGATTTTTATAGATTTTTATAGATTTTTAATAGATTTTTATAGATTTTTAAGATTTTATAGATTTTTATAGATTTTTATAGATTTTTATAGATTTTTATAGATTTTTATAGATTTTATAGATTTTTATAGATTTTTATAGATTTTTATAGATTTTTATAGATTTTTATAGATTTTTATAGATTTTTATAGATTTTTATAAGATTTTTATAGATTTTTTATAGATTTTTATAGATTTTTATAGATTTTTATAGATTTTTATAGATTTTTATAGATTTTTATAGATTTTTATAGATTTTTATAGATTTTTATAGATTTTTATAGATTTTTATAGATTTTTATAGATTTTTTATAGATTTTTATAGATTTTTATAGATTTTTATAGATTTTTTATAGATTTTTATAGATTTTTATAGATTTTTATAGATTTTTATAGATTTTTATAGATTTTTATAGATTTTTATAGATTTTTATAGATTTTTATAGATTTTTATAGATTTTTATAGATTTTTATAGATTTTTATAGATTTTTATAGATTTTTATAGATATTTTTATAGATTTTTAATAGATTTTTATAGATTTTTATAGATTTTTATAGATTTTTATAGATTTTTATAGATTTTTATAGATTTTTATAGATTTTTATAGATTTTTATAGATTTTTATAGATTTTTATAGATTTTTATAGATTTTTATAGATTTTATAGATTTTTATAGATTTTTATAGATTTTTATAGATTTTATAGATTTTTATAGATTTATATAGATTTATATAGATTTATTATAGATTTTTATAGATTTTTAAACTATTTTAAAAATAGTAAATTATCTAAAATCTAACCTAAACATTAAAGTTGTATACCTTCATAATGGGTATTCTACCAAGGTATTTATGTCTACCTAGAACCTGCAAACTATACCTACCATCCTTCCTCCATGTACCTACCTAACAAGGCTTCTATGGTTTGTAATACAGATTATTTATTGATAATTTACCCTTAAATAAAATTAAAAATTTATAAAGTCAAAATAATATCTATAAAATATTTTTTTGCATACCTAATATGCCAATATCTTTAAAAAATGTAAATACATTTTTATTTACATAAAACATGCAAAATATGCTTAATATAAAGAGTGCATATTTGCCTATAAATAACACAGCAGTAATGCTGTGCGATCTGTCCGAGGCTTTCGACTGCGTTTCTCATAAACATTCTTCTGGAAAAGCTAAGTTTTTATGGAGTTAGGAGGACTCTCCTTGCACTGATAAACTCATATCTCAATAATAGACAATAATCTGTAATTAGTGATGGTGTTCTGATTTTCGGGCTGTAGAGCAAGGGGTTACACACGGCTTTGTTCTGGGTCCCTTTTTATTAGTTGTTTTATATTAACGATCTAAGCCGTTTCATACTACCTAACAAATCAATTTTATTTGCTAATGATATAACATTCATTTTAAATCTATTCAAATTTTTCATATCCAAAATAGTATATTATGCAACGATCATGTAATGATGGTTATTAATACACGAGCATTAACCGGGATACGAAACGAGCCAAAGGCGAGTTTCGTATGGTTTATGCGAGTGTTTTAATAACCATTACATGAGAGTTGCATACGCTATTTTTTCTACACCCGATAAATAATCAAGACCTATAAATATTCTATTTATATTGGTATTGAACACAATAACAGTAATTACTCGTATTTCTATAAAAAATTCTACAAAATTGTAATTAATGGTATTACCTTGGGTACTGGTATTACCACAGATTTTTGGGGCAAAATATTTTGTACTGCATTTTCTCCTTTCTCCTATATGTGTGGAGGAGTGTTCTATATCGCTGATATCAGACATTTTAATATTATAATTATCGAAGTTTAGCTATCTACGAAAATTTAATACGTTTTGACAACTAAAACAATTACATAGGAATTTAGGACAAACGTCAAACATCATGCTTGATTGAAAAATTGTAGGTTTCTATTGATTAAAAATCTGTATCATAATGAAAAATCTGTATCATAATGGGTATCATTATGAAACGGATTATGGGCATATAAGTGCATTATTATAATACGGGTGTAGAAAATAGTATATTATGCAACGATCATGTAATGATGGTTATTAATACACGAGCATTAACCGGGATACGAAACGAGCCAAAGGCGAGTTTTCGTATGGTTTATGCGAGTGTTTTAATAACCATTACATGAGAGTTGCATACGCTATTTTTTCTACACCCGATAAATAATCAAGACCTATAAATATTATATTTATATTGGTATTGAACACAATAACAGTAATTACTCGTATTTCTATAAAAAATTCTACAAAATTGTAATTAATGGTATTACTTCAGGTATTGGTATTTCCCTAGATTTTTGCGGTAAAATATTTTGTACTGTATTTTCTGCTTTCTCCGATATGTGTGGAGGAGTCTTCTATATCGCTAATATCAGACATTTTAATATTATAATTATCGAAGTTTAGCTACCTACGAAAATTTAATACGTTTTGACAACTAAAATAATTACATAGGAACCTAGGACAAACGTCAAACAGCATGCTTGATTGAAAAATTGTAGGTTTCTATTGATTAAAAATCTGTATCGTAATGAAAAATCTGTATCATAATGGGGTATCATTATGAAACGGATTATGGGCATATAAGTGCATTATTATAATACGGGTGTAGAAAAAAGCAATTATAATGTTTGCCGTCGAACATTGGGTTCACAGACCATTGCCCCAACAACATTTTATTAAATTTAGAATTTTGCCAGTACCTACTTTATATTTACATCATACACTTGTTGAAATTCATAGGAAACAATCCGATATTCATAATTACAAGACACGTAATTCACATTGTATTAGAAATAATCGTTACAGGTTATATCTATTCAAAATTATTTTCCTAAATTATAATTTATTTAACATATTGCTGCAGAATTTTAATAATTTTATGTTTCTAAAAAACATTAAAGAATTAATAGTTTTTATTGTCAATGATTATGTAGTTCATTTACAGCCTAATCAAAATTTTAAAACTTGATTAGTAGTACCTAATAATTATTGTTTTATTAATATTGTCAAATAGTTTGTTACCTAACTATGTGATTTGCTATAAACACATTGATGTATGTAAAATAGTTAATAAAATTATTCCATTCTATTCTATTCTTTGACAGAATTATTATCAACTATTTCTGGATTCCTACATCTTCATTTATATTTACATTATATTCTTCAGCTAACAATTTCAATACTTTCTCATATTCTTTTTATTATATTGAATACCATTAAAACAACGTAAAATAGTAAAATAATTTTTTCATAACCATATTTTATTTAGGCCTCTGATTCAATGAAAATGAACTAATTATTATATTTGCATCCAATACTAACATAATCGCAATCCCCACAACACATAATATGAGTTATAAATTGAAACATAATCTCAACAAAACACGACCCAATTTCATCCAGAGGGAAACTGTTTATATAAATCAGAACTAGATTTTGATAAATGAAAAGTAGCAAGAGGTGATGACAGCAGGCCAAGCAGGGCAGGGAATGGAAGAGAACACAGAGAGAGAAAAAGGGTGGCCAGTGACCAGTGTCAGTCGGTGACCAGTGGTCATTTGACCTATGAACTCTACACGAGACTTACCAACCTTTTATAGAAGGGATTACGCACTTGTGTATGATATTAACGTCGCTGTTACTTTTATAACATTTTGCACGCGTACGATTGGTGTCGTTGATTTTATTTTGATTAATAATGAAAGTTTTGTTACATTTATGTTTTATACACAAGTTAAGAAAGATTTTCAGACAGTTTTGTTATTTTATTGGGAATTTTGAAAATTTCCTTAACTTATAAATAAAGTAAGATATTTTTTAGTGTAACAAGTTGTCGATATATTTCGACAGTAAAAAAATGATACTTTCATACATTATATAACTAACATGTGGAGAGCTACCAGAAAGCTTAAATGACCAGTAATCCCCAGTACCACCAATAAGAAAACCAAATAGAGAATGGAGTAGGCCTGATGAAGAAAAATTAGCAAATGTTTTTACTCCAGTCCAAGACAAAAATATAAATGCTCACTAATCTTCTAGATAATCCTTACTATCTTTATCCTCATCCAAATAAATAATAAGTGGAGGCACATCCTCCCTATCAAATACCACTTTACTCTCCCACCAATCCTGTTTTATTTTTTCAGTGTGTTGAACTGTTCTTAGCCAAATATCAGGAGTTGCTTTTTTTATAGCTTCTTTTCATGCAGCTAGTGATTTTTCTGGTGAAGTACCATCTTTTACCACATTATTACTATAATATCTTTTAGTGATGCCCCAAATATTTTCAAGAGAGTTGAATATACAATAGTAAGGAGGTAGTTGAAGTAACTAATGTTTATATTTTTCTGCTAACAAATCAGCTTTATATACCTTTCGTGGTTAATTCCTACAAATGATTAATTTTTTTAAAACATTTTCCTTACTTTTGAGCATACGTTGCATCTGTTGCTACTCCAGTAATGATTTAATAACTTTAGTATTTATTTATTAAATACACTGCTCTACAGACTAAATGCTTAGTTATAGAACAGGAAAAAAATTGTTTGTAATTACAAAAATGAATATAACATATTACAAAATAAAGACAATTTGAATATAACATAAATTACACAATATAACAAAAATTAAACAATATGACAAAAATTAATGACTATACTGGCAAATAGTACCAAAACAGCTTTACAATTTTTTGAGCTGCGAAAGCTTACAAGAAATTAAATTAATTCTACCTTGCAAGTTGTTGCAGTTTTCCCACATAAAATACAACAGTGAGTTTTTTTAATAAATTTGTCCGAGATAGCGAGAGATAAAACATTAAATTGTTTCGAGATTCAATTATTGACACTTTAAATACAAATTGTTTTAATAACTCGGAACAATCAATTTGGTAGTTAATAAGTTTATAGAGGAATATTAACGACTGATTTTTTCGTCTACATTCTAAGCTTTGCATTTGAAATCTATTTAGAAGTAACGTGTGATTTATCCCAATTGGTGGATATGTTCCGTCTATCTTAAATGTCAAGAATTTTAGATATCGTCTTTGAACGTTTTTCAAGAGCGTTTATATGAATATCATAAAATGGTTTCTATATTAATGAAGCATATTCTAATTTTGTTTTGACGAACGCATTGTACAACACATTTATGGTTTCGATAGAATTGAAGTCAACTGATGATAAATCCCAAATCTTTTAGATGTTTATTAAAAGTGAGTTTTCTATCGAACTTTACACCAAGATTTGTAACATAATCAGGCATGTTCGGTATAATAACACCATCCAAACAGTAGTTATAGAGAATTGGAAAATCTTTTTTGCTATATGACACTATATTACATTTTTTTTTTTTTAATTTAATGGAAGATTATTTATTAAATACCAATTATTTATTTTAATAATATTACTTTGCAATTTAAGACAACCATTTAAGATATCTACTTGATAAAAATTTTTGACATCGTCTACATCAATTAAATATTTTACGTTAATGTTGTTATTGATGTCATTTACGAATAGTATAAATAAAAGCGGTCACAGAATCGAGCCTTGAGGTACGCCAGAGGTTATCAGTCCAGTTTGGAAAGGAGGTGTCTTGTCCAAAATAGTTTGGGTATCCCTGATTTAGATCTATAACTGTCAGTTCACCAAGAACCCTTATTTTTTTTTTAATTATACTAATAATTTCAATTTAAACAATAAATGTTAATAATGGGCCTTTTCACAAGTGAAATATGCTGTTTTATAATTTATATTGCAATAGTCACTATATAAGTTATTCTAAAAAAAAAGCCAAAAGTTTTTAAAGTAAAACCATTTAAGATATCTACTTGATAAAAATTTAAAATTTGAAATATGTACGTCACGGGAATAAACCAATCAGCTTGTGTCGAAGTTTTGTTTGTTATACAGAACCAAACCAGCGAACAAACCAACACATAGAATGTTAAAGTAAACTCACATCCTAGTGACACTTTAAAATTGACACATTGACACCACCTAGACCACCTAACCTAACATTCGTTGTTGTTTTTGTATACTTTTTTTCTCGATTCTGGATTTATTTCTTTTATCTTTGCTAATTGGTTTAATTTTATTATTAATATTAGTTTGTCAGCTGGATTTATAAAAGCTCATTCAAGTGTTTTACCCAATGTAGACCAAGATATGGTTACTACATTTTTTTAAACAATAAGTGCCAAAGTTAAGTATGTTAAGATTGAAAGGTATGTAACACTTTATTTATAATGTTTTAATAGTAGGTACCTCTCTAATACAAAGACCCTATGAAAATTTGCTTCTGTGACCGTACGTACTCAAGTACCAAATGAGACTAGTTCTAACAAGAGACCATTGACTAAATCAAAGTCTTTTTGTCAATAAATATTAATTTGATACAAATAAATGCGATGCTTGTTTTCTAGATAATTTAAAATTAAATCTATCATTTTATTATATCAAGTTCACGATTTATTTTCAACAATATTTACAAGTCTTCATTCAAACAAATACAAAAATTAGTTCAAAATAATAACTTTTTCTGCCAAACACAACATTTGCTTTATGTGAATAAATGTATTTAAATTAATGCTTGAAATAAATAATTATCAACTTGCATTTGAAACAAATTGAAATGTATATTTAAACAACTTGAATTTCTTCACATAAGAATGGTGGTCTTGGATTAAACAAAATTTGTTCAACATTACAAACAGATTTCAAACAAATCCATTTGTTTGATTCAAGAAAACCTTTTTCAGAATGTACTTACCTGTATAATAAATAATTATTTAGTACTTGTACCTACTAATTGATTATCAAACAGCAATGTATGTAAGTTCACGTTTAAATTTGTTTTATATATTATTAATATGTTATTTATATTATAAATTATAATTTGGTATTAATACTTTGATTATTTGCTGCTAAATTATTTAGGTACCTACTTTAAAGTAGTCGCAGTTTTTAAAAACTGCGATATTTAAAGATACAAACATTTTAGTATTAACTATTTTTTTAGTCACCTGAATTCTTATTTTTTTCTTCTATTGTATAATTTTACTAATTCATTATCGTACCTAAAGCAGGTTGCCACTAAAATTCACGTAACCCGATATTTTCGTACAATAACTTTTTTTGATAGGAGACTGTTCATTTCTAACTTCCTTCCGTTCCACATCCATTCATCTCGAAATAATTATAGGAAGGTCCCCATATCGAAAAAAAGATCGAAAAATAAAGCAAGTGAATACTTTCTTCACAGAGAGAGCGTCATTACTGCAGGTTAAAAAAAAGAGGGTGAGATTTAGGTCGGTCGGGGATGCAAGTTGCTTAATGTTATTCCCTCATATATAGGTAAGCGACAATGGACCTGAGATGATGATAAATGGCTTGATATTAGGCCATGGGGATGGGATAGTCATGAGAAAATTTTTACAGATAACAGTTTGTATAGTAGGGTAGGTATATCCGGTAAGTACCTATGATATAAATTAAATAATTACAATATTTCTTATATTTGCTCATATTGCACAGTATTAGAATTCAGGAGTGTTTGTTTTTTACATTTTTTAATAAACTTTTGTTTTTATTTTTATTAATAGTATTTGTTATACATTTATTGTAAAAATCACAGAATATAATTCTACCAATGATAATACTGAGACACGTAAGATAGAGGGAGTTACTAGCTTTAAATTTTCTAATGGAAAGTAGGGTCATGTGATACTTCATTTGAAAGATATTTTCAATATGTTTACGTTCATGTAAACAGATTTAGGTTTTTATGCTATTACAGAAATTACATTAATTAAATTCATAAAATAGGTTAAATTATTTTTTTTTATTTACCGCTTCAACCTCAAAGGATCACTACCGGAGGTATAATACCTTATAAATGCTGTTTTTTACACTAGTATACAATGGATAATTAACATTCTGGCTAGTACCAGAGTAAATGTTAGTATCTTTTATAAATTTAAGTAGTTTTTTACTGTTAGAGGGATTTAAACACTGCACAAATGGCAATTTTTTGTAGCTCGTACCTTGTTTTTTTATATAGACATGTTCTGGGCTTTTACTAATAAGTTACATTCTTGTATTAACAATTATTGTTTATTACTAAGGAAACGCTTCTTGTATTTACAAAAATAAATAAATTAAGAATATCAAAGGTGATTTAAAACGCACTTGACGTATTAAATTTTTCATAACTTCTTGGCAAAAAAAGGCTTATTAAAAAATTCTCTTCTAACATTATCTAACATGTCTAGGATTATTGCGACACACGAGGATTATCAAGAGTTGCCAACCTAACCTGAAGATTGATAGCTATGAAGTTGCCCTAACCTAATCTTACATATCTAATGCCATTTTCTATCCGCACCATTTTTTATGCTGAGTTGGCTTGCGCCTGATTTAAACGGGAAAAATATAATGTCGTTGTGAAGAAGATGGGGACGTTGAAGAGAGTGCAGCAGCAAAGCCAAAACGGCAACAGAGTTGCAAACCTAACAGTCATAAATCTCAAGGAACAACTGTCATCTAACCTAACATTACGTTCAACAGTAATATAAGGAGGATAAGGAGGAGAAGAAGAAGGCGGAAAAGGAAGAGAAGGAGAAGAAGGGAGATAGTAAACCATATGTAACACACAAACTCCTGTAGAGTACAATGTTATCAATTTAGTGTAGTATATGTGAAATCTTAGAAACTCATGGAAAATCTATGCGCCGGTAACGCAAACCTCTAGAAAATCAAAGAAAAGCACAAAAAGTCATAGAAAATCATAAGAAATCTTCAGGAAAAATCGAAGAAAATCCTGGAAAACCTTGGAAATCCCTAAAAAATCATGAAAACTCTTGGAAATTCATAGAAAATCATAAAAATTTAAAGAACATCATAGAAATTCCTACAAAATTCAAAGCAAACTTTAGAAAATCAAAGAAAATCATAGAAATTTCTAGAAAATCCATAGAAAACCATAGAAAATCCATAGAAAATCCATAGAAAATCCATAGAAAATCCATAGAAAATCCATAGAAAATCCATAGAAAATCCATAGAAAATCCATAGAAAATCCATAGAAGTCCATAGAAAATCCATAG
>OV651824.1:42692340-42914840 GCA_927349885.1 Psylliodes chrysocephalus
AGTTTTTCAACCTCCCACAAAATTTGCTAAAACCTACATAGTAGATTTCGAACTGACAACGACGATATGCAACAATAACCTGCAACAAAGTAAACTACTCCCTTAAAACTTTTATAACAAAACATATTATTCATTTTAAATCCCCTAATTAACGTAATAATGACGTCGCTATACATAAAAAAAAACAATTCCTAAAAATCTACAAATTAACAAATCAATCAATCTATATATCTATCTAGGTTGCCTGCCAATCATTGCATTATACGTTAAAAACATTCTCCTAAAAAGTTTACAATCTAGTCAAATTATTACAATATTCGTTGATAAATCTCTTCAATCTTCTAATCTGGTCAGAAAATATTCCCTTCTTCCAAAAAACTGCATATCCTTCTTATCCTACTTCTCCTCCTCCTCCATATCCTACATCTCCTCCTCCATATCCTACATCTTCTCCTTCTTTTTTTTTTTTTCTTCTTCTTCATGTATAACTGATTTAATCCTCTAATTCCCCTGTCTCTTCTCCATTACATCTGCAACAAATTAATTCAACTTTAAATTACCTTTGCGACAACCAGCAAGTTTTTGACAATTTGTACAAACAAGTAGTATATACTATACTCTAAAAGATGCACATTACACCTAATGAAGCCGAAATGCTATAGAGCAACCCATCTATCCGTCCAATTAAGGAGAATGCACAATAGACCTAGTGAAGCTTAAGTACAGCATAGCTGATTCCAAAAATAATAATCCACCAGTAATTAAATGTGTGAAATTTGCGATCGACGAAATTTTCTTCAAAATATGTTCGAAAAATTTAGATCAAATCACATTTGTTCGAAAATACATTTGTTCAAATGCGAAGGTATTCAAAAAACGTATTCGAAAATACTTATAGTTATGTTCAAAGATAGTTTTCTTGGAAAAATATTATTTCGAACAATACCTGGAAAAAGCATTTTTTTGGTTGAATGTAAATGTAAAATATCTTAAAGAAAATAGAAATATTTTTCCTAATATTCCAATTAAAATTAAAAAAAATTCAACTTATTTACCTAACCTTTGCTGTCCGGAGTCATCACAGGAAACAAAATATTCATAAAATCCATCCATCCATATACAAATTACCAATAATGGGCTTAGTAAGGTCTAAGTGCTGTATAGTTAAATCTAAAAATAATAGTCCAGCAGTAATTGAAAGCATAATAATCTATTTTAAACATTTCTTCATTATTCAGCATATTTTATGTATGATCTAAGACATTCTTCAAAGAATATTGCATAATGCAGTTATATCAGCATTCCACAAACATACTTATTGATATATCGACTTTCAATTACTGTCTATTATTTCCAAGGATGCACAATGGAAATAGTGAGGCCTAAGTGCTGTAGAACAACCAACCAACTTAATAAATCACCAATTCAAGAAGATGCACAATTAATATATTAAGCCCTAGGTGATGTAGAGCAACCAACCTACTGAGGCTTAAGTGCCACGTAAAGCAACTAATTCAAACACCTGTCGTCGTCGTCGTCTACCCATCAACCACCCTCGGACAAAATTATAAATTTAGGAGGATGCACAATGAACCCGGTGAGGTCATAAGTGTCATATTATACATCCACCAACCGACGGAAAAATCACCAATTTAAAAAGGTGCAAAATGAATATCGTGAGACCTAAGTTCTGTAGAGCCGTCACCCAACCTCCCATTCATCCGTTTACCTAAAAACAAATAAATTCACAAATTCATGAGAATGCGCAATGAAATTAGCGAGGCCTAATGCAATAGAGAAAATAACCAAACCTCCCGTCTACCTCAAAATCATCAATTCATAATGCACAACGGACCTAAAGAAACCCATCTACCTACCTAATCAGCCAACCGAACAAAAAATTATCCTTTTCCTCCTCGGCAATCCCATTGACTAAATACTAATTTCATTCTCTCCTCCCAATTAATCACAATTCAAAACAAAAGACACACTCATTCACTCACTCGCTCTAAATTAATTCTACTTAAATAAATATTATACCTATTAAATAGCAATTGTCCATTATTCATTGTCCTATGTCCCTTCTTCATCCGTAGACAAATATATTATGATCCATCCTCCTGTTCCCACTATTCATCCTGCTGCGGCTGGTCTTCTTATCTTCAGTCAATTCCTAAAAAAAACAAAAAATATTTATTTAATACAAATTTACCAATAAAAAAATAACCGATTTATCCAAATCATCATAATTTTTTGCAAAACGCTCCTTTACGGCTTATAATCTCTCTTATGTTATCTACCGATTCATATTACTTATTGCTAGTTTAACCGTATCCCGATAGTTAATCTAGTAATGAATCGTAATAGATATACATAAGAGTTGAAAGATTATCAAAGGAACGTTTTAGGAGTTCATATTGCGCGCAACTGGACTTTCACTACCCAGACAGACCTGCTTTAAGACGTAATGGCCACTCCGAATTAATCAGGTATTTCTATCTAGCTCTAGTATAAAGCCAACCCCAATGGTCTGTCAAATCACTATCGTATTAGTATGAAACTCAACTAAGCACTCGTCTGCGGACTGTAAGGATTAACCGTGCTTGTTGTTAACCAGGACTACATAATATATTAAACTATAAGTACATAAGCACAAATATAAATATAAAAACACTTCTGTTCCGCATCAAAATAAACTTAATCCCTAAATTAAACCTAATAACTCCCAAAAATACTATTATAAACATTTAATTAACAATTATTTAACTAATAAACAAAACTCATAATACCATACAATAAGAAACACTCCTCGTACATATAAATCTACGAAACGCCTACATCATGTCAAACGTCAAACGTACGTATTCAATTATTCAGCACAATTTACCAAACACGTATTTTTCTTCAATCAATTTCATTGTTGAAATCGCTGTATAATGGCTTGAATATATATTTTTTCTTTTGTAAAGTATTGATTACAGTTATTCGCAAATATTATTTTTTCATGGCAAGCGTTTTATTAAGTATAATTCCTATTTTGAGGTTATGTTATTGTTTTGTTTTTATACCATCATCATTTTTAGATTATAGCTTTGTCCCAACATCTCACAAAACCGTAATATTACGGTCATCGTCATGCGCAGTGAATAAAAACCGTTCGACTTTGGGCTTTATTGATAGGTTTTTATTTACTGCGCATGACGATGACCCCCAGCTAGCACATAACGTTGCCAAGCCTTTCGGCGATGTTGCATTAAGGGAACGTAATAACATTACTGTACAACGTAAATGCAACGTTCATGAGAAGTTGTTGAGGGAAATCAAAACCTCGCAAAACTTCTATTTGTTATTTACCTAGTTAACCTACCGTAAACATTACAAATCTGAATTCAGAACGTTTAGTTTTATGTCAATTGTCACTTGTCAGTTTTTCTTGTCAATTGTCTTTTTTAATGGTTTATTTTTTCGACATCCAGAATTTATTTTATAAATAATTATTATTTATACATTCGAATAGATTTGGTAAGGGTCCTCTATAAAATAGATAACTATTTTCTAAACCATTGTCTTTGTTTCAGATTACAATGCCTGATGTAAATTTATTATTTCATTCATTAAGTATCTTTAGCAGTCGATGCCGATGACACCAAATAAAAAAAAACTACAATAAAAACAAAAAATTGCAGATCAATCGTTGTAAACCAGAAGATAAACATTTAACCGAATGTCCGGCAACATTTTACACCAAATACTTATAAAAGGTAATTATACTTTATCGAACTAAAAATACATTTTAAAAATATTATTTTTTAAGTTTCCTTCGACATATCTAGGAATTTTAGAAGCAAAAGTAAATACTACAGAAGTGTAAAGAAGAATATAACTCCTGAAGTTTTATAAAAAGTGAATCTATAGGTACATGATATGTCAGGTATATCAGAATTCAAGCAGTTCATTCTCTTCAACAAGCTAGATTGCCTGGAAATGCAACCATCAGTCAAGTGAAAACCCAGCAGAAAAGTTGAGAGAAATCATAGATGATACTCTCGAGTATAATAGAATATCTTGCTAAAAAACACCAGTTGTTTTTTATAAAATCTACATATTGATGGCTCAATCAAATTACTGCCACAACTAAAATACTATTATTTCGAGAAATTTCATTTTGAAATTTTGTAAGTCTCTATTATCAATATTTTGTTTTTGACATACTCTTTATATTTTATTTAAAAGCTTCGATATTTTGCTGTTAAATAAAATGAATATGATTATAAAAGTGAGTTGTTGCATAGTTGTAAAAAATTTGGGTGTTTTTGAAGAAAATAACTCGAATTGATGCAGTTTTAGACACAGTTTGTGGCTACATTTTAAATGATTTATCTTTAAGGATATTTTTGTTTGTGGTGGTATTTAAAGTAAAACCGTAATGATATTTTGCATCCATTGAACCAAAAATGTAATTGCTTTGTTTTTTGACTTGTGGCGGTTTTTGATTGAGCCATCGATATATCTACTTTGGAAATCAAGCATAAAATTTGTAAAATTCAAACAAATTTCAATACACTTGTTTTATTTAAAACAACAAAGTAAGGCATATTTTTTTAATTTCTATATAATTTCCTTTAATTATAATAGGTAAACAAGTTATCAATTTCTTTTTTATTCAATGTATTGAGAAGTAAAATCTTTTTATATAAAAATATAATTTATGCTTTTCTAATAAATTGTCATATTTAGGTTACATTATAGCACTTTATAAATATCTATGCAAAAAAAAGTTAAAAGGCTTGATTTAAAAAAGATATATCTCTGCGTCTTAGGTAAGAAATCAGCAAACTTAGCTATCCTCTAGTAATCTAATATAATAATATGTACCTAGTCATTGTTGTATTCGTTTATTATTTTTCACCAATCTAGCTTTATCATCGTTCACCATTTAAGGTTTTAGTGAACCTTTGCAATATTGGTACCTTATTATACTATTTAGCTAATTTTGTCCAATCATTCAGTGCTTTCTAGGTAGCTTCTTCTATCCCACATGTGTACTTGTGTTTGTGATATAAGGTGTGTTCTTTTATTCAATAATTGTTCCATCAGTGATTGATGTAATTTATCTATTCTGCAGTCATTTTATATTTGAACGCTTATATTTTAGGTTAACTTAAATGATTGATTATCCTCACCATTCGTCTATCACATATCCATCGGCTTTTAAAGCCGATGGATGCCTTGGCTCATTGGTGAATTCACCGCTGGAAAAAAGAATGATTGACACATACAATCGTCTTTCCATCACTTAATTTACGAACGGTTTGCTGCAAGCGCTGGATACAGCACTGAATAAAAGAACACACCTACACCTACCTCTACTTTTGTGCTATTGGTACTTGATTTCAAGAACATTTTAATAATAAATTTATATAAATATTTTGTTTTATTTGAAATTTTCATGTCTCGATTGAGATTTTACTATAGCCTCAATTTCAGCCTCTCTGTATTACATTACACAATGTGTGTCCACGGATGGACTTAATTATACTTGTAAAAATATTTATTTTAAATTAAAGAAAAAGTTGTTTTTCATAATTTCTCAATGTGAATCGAATTTATTTAACAAGCAAGAAATTATGAAGAATTACTTTTTTAATTTAAAATAAATATTTTCACAAGTATAGTTAAGCCCATCCGTGGACACACTGTATAATGCTGTAGATCTAATTCACATTATAACATCAATAGAACGTTTCAGAGCAACTTTCGGGGTAAGTACCGTAAAAGTGCTAGTGTGATGTTTTTCGAACTTCACTTTGTAACTTCTGTGAGATGTGCTATAAAAGTCTTGCCGCTGCGGACATTCGGTAGTTGCAGGGATATAAGGGTTACATTTACAGTACATTGCATGCGAGCTTAAAGAGCCTAAAATTGCAGCTTATTAACGTAGATGGGATGTTTTTGTGCTAGCTGGGCCGTAATATTACGGTTTTGTGAGATGTTGGGACAAAGCTTATACCTCTCGTAAAATGCCATCAAAATTTGTCTGTCTGCTGGCAGTAATAACTTTTTTTGGAAACAACAACAACAACAACAAAATGATTAGAAATGGTGAAAATCCATCATGTTAAAAATGCAGCTTGTTGAGAGACATCATTGAGGTAAAGTACCTATTTAGTTGGTTTTATCATTTTGATTCATAGTCTAGTTTAAGTTTATGAAAAAACTGAGCATACCTACTTGTAGGTATAACTGTAAACAAAAAAATCTTAGTTCCATATCTTGTGCAAATTAATAATAACAATTAATTTTTTTAAATAAAAATATTGCACAATTGTCTCAAATCATAGCTCAGAGATGCTAGTTTTACGGTTTTGCCAAGTTGCACAAAAAAAACTTAGGTAGGTACTATCCAATAATCATTTATTATCAAAAGTAAGGCAATTTATTTCTAATTCTAACAATATTTTAAGATTTACAGTGTTTTTTTACCCATCTAGAACCCTATTAACTTCCATTCCCGTAAAAATTTTATTAATTGAAGAAAACTGCATATTTTTATTTAAAAAAATATTTGTGTCATTAATGTATACCAAGATGATATAGAACTTAGGTTTTTTGTTTTCAATAGCAAATACCTACAAGTAAGTTTAATTAGTTTTCCATAATTGAAAAGAGCTCAATCTAGACATTTACCTACTTCATTTTGACACTTTAAAGTAAAAAATATTACTTATTTTTCAGATTTTACTAGAAAAAAACGTGCAAATATAAATTAAGCGTCTCATCTTTATTTCGAAGGATTCATGGATTAACAGTATGGATTTTATGTTAAGTATCAAATCATGAGAATACCAGGTTGGATATTTTCTAGATTTAGTTGACTTTAATGGAACACACAGAACAATAACAGTTTGGATAATCTCATTCTATGTATGTATAGCATTGAATAAAGTATAATGTTTAGTTATAATATGTAATCCTATTATTCTATGCCCAAATTATATCTCCCGAAATCATACGAAACTATCGAAGGAGTATTAAGTTGTGAAGGTATTTTGTCAATAAAGCCCTGAAAGAAAGATGTCATTTTAGAAAACTTTTGTCAATATTAAGTTTCCACTTTACAGTATGTCATTGCCAATAAATTATTTGTGTGCAATACAAATAAATTAATAAAAACACTAAAAATTAAATTTTAAAATATAATAAACAAAATAGAGTAATCTCTTTGAAAGATAAGATCATCAAAATGAAAATATAACTAAAATAAGTGAATTTTATTTACTCTCAGCATGACAAAATATTGTATATTGTTAAGAGTGAGATTATGGGTCCTTTTGACTGGCCCTAAAGTCCACTCTTAGCGGTAACCACGGGTTATATATAGGGGCCCAATTCGTATTTAAATTGGCCTCTAGATAACACACGGCTAGGGGGTTAAGTTCAGACGGGAAGACCTAAGGAACCCTAACTTGAAAGATTGAAACAACAAGCGTAAAACAAATAACTATGGTTTATTTAACAAATATATAAATATAGCACTTCAATAATCTTTGCTAACTACACAATTAAATATTACTCCTTAAAAGTATCTACTTACATTAACATTGTTATCCGTTGGGCAGCAGGACTGGCTAAAGGCACACGTTACTTTTTCCACTACGTGGTTTTACACAAAATAAAACTAACCGCGATTTCGCGTGACCGACCCGAAATTTACTTAGTGCCAAAAACTGGACACGACCGATCGCCAACAAAAACCCAAAGGAACTCCCAGAAAAATTCACTTGTAATTTTCCAAGAATGCTCGTGTTGATCTTTCTTGACCCTGTACTTTAATATTATGATTTAATAAAACCTTGTCCAACTACACGTTTTGTTATTTTATTGCAAATGTATTTAATGTGCATGCTCTTGGACAAAATTTACAAATCATAACATACCTATTCACAGGGTGTTCTATTTATTCGTAACATGTGCCTCCGCCCCGGAAAAGGGTCGCCCTCGACCCTTGACCTACCTATCGACTAATCCTACCCTACTATGTACTACCTGAAAAGTTTATTATACAATACAAAAATTTTACATAATTTTTCTTAAAACAATTGTTCATTCCGTCCTTTGACACTGGGATAGTCCGACTCTGCACTTCACAAGACTTCCAACTTGATTGGCCTTCGCTCCGAGTGTCATGTGGCATCGAGAGACAGGATGTGATGTCATGCGGGCCTGCTGCATGTATCGCAACTCAAGATAAGGAAAGAATAAGACTGTGATTTTCACCGGTTGACCATGGTTAACCCATCGTACGTGGAAATATGTGAGGTATAACTTCCCATTATCAGCTGGCTTACATCGTGAATTGATTTACTCCCATGCAGTTGTGCTTTACTTTAATTTAGTTTGATTCTCCTCTGTGTCGTGTCGCTGCCAAAACAAATGTCTATTGCGCTTCAGGTATTTAGTGAAGGGTATCTTCGCTCTCGCTCGATGTGGATTATCGTGCTCAAATATTTATTTCGGGTTCTAAGGTTCTTCAAGTTTTAATTAATCAGGTTTGATACAACATTACTTGATTATAAGTGAATCTTTTGGTGTTGGTGAAGTTTGGATTATCTCTTTTTGTGGTAAGTACCTTTATCTTTTGTTTAATGTTTAATTTCTTCATCCATTTCCTATTTCCATTCAATAACTTCCTTCTATACTTGTCATGTACAATCCCGGCAGATTACCTCCTCCAGTACAGGTTGACCTCCATTCAATAGCCTTTCTTTCTGAGTTTCGATCATACGCCAGCGGCCCACATCATCCTTTTACACCTCCGCTGATGTGTGGTTGTTACGTTGTGCAGAATCTCCAGGTTGGTTTATCCAGGACATGTAAGAAAGAGAAAAAAAATACAGGTAGTACTTACGACAATATTGTTTCAATATTTAAAACTAATGACCTTATATTAGAGAAATAACAATTAGTGTGGGCCCAATATTTGCATTAAACTCTAACACCCTACCATTCACATCATTTATTTCACAAATATTTTTTTTTGTTATTCTGTTATTCTATGGGGACCACCTGTCTTGTTATTTCTCTTTCAAAATTTATTCCTAAGTTATTATACATTTCAACAAGGGCAGAGGAACAGGCTCCTATTAGGCCCAGAATATAAAATATACATACTAATACGAAACAATAGTTTCATAAATACAAAAATTCTATGAAGAGCCTATGATTCGATTCCAAAAGTATTAAAAAATTGATCTAATCCTGTTTTTGTCCACAGACTATATTTTTCCTACATTACTGACGTTTACGCATTATCTATAATGGATTTTTTTTCAAAGGCCAAAATTTTTTTTTTTTTTTTTTTTTTTTTTTTTTTTTTTTTTATGTTTATGTTTATGTGGTTGGTTGTTTCTTCCTTACCCAGGATCCCCGAAAACTACATTTCCTCACTCAACTTCACACCCACTTCACATTAACTACATTTACTCTATGACGTTCATACATTTCATCTATTCTTCAGACATACTCCTTATATCCTGTCGTTTATCTATTCATTATACACTTATTCATTATGATAATTTTTATTTTTTATTAGCCTGGGCGCGCTTTCCCAGGTAATACTGTGGGGGAACCTGTGTCAAGGTATAAACTGTGGCTGCATACTGTTAGTAACATTTGAAATATGATTTAGGTTTGCCACAGTTTCGTTCATAACTCATGCATACAACCAATCATACTAATTCCACTGCACTTGCCTTAGGACGAAGAACTTCCTTCAGTGGTGTCCTCTCCCAGGATTCTTACAGTGCAGGAATGGGCCTGTCCATCATCCAATATGCTTTGCTGCTCGTCTGCCATCTCGATCACAAACTTTCTTCTGTTCCTAGGGGCTGGCTGTGCCTTGCTGTACTCTTTCCAGTGTAACACTAGTTTCACCACCATATATCCGAGGAGGGCTATCACTGCCAGGATCAGCATTCCAAACTGGATAGTGTTGTACCTCGCCTCTCCTTCATCGGCTTGTACTGCCTGTGGAACTGCCATGAAAGTGAACAGGTTACCCCTATGGAAAAGAAGATAAATTAAACCGAAACTTAAAATTATGTTCCATATGAAGAACATGGTATCTACATGGTGACCACCGATATCAACCGAGGGGCAGGAGGTAAGATCCCTAATATTATTTTTATATTCCTAAATTTACTGTATTTCTAAAAAAAAATTCCTCCTGCCCACTCGTGTACTCCTTTAACCCTTTCCTATAAGTACTAAAGGTCTTATCGAAGGTTTTTATGTGGGTCTCCAGGGTCTTGAACGAAGTGGAAATCCCTTCTTCATATTTCCTAAAAGACTTCATTGTTTGGGAGACCACATTTGTGAGACTTCCACTAGGCTATACACATACATTGGCTGCTGTACGAACCCTACCAACTGGATCAACCTATGCAGAAAAATCACATTAGTTCCAAGTTAATACTTTATGGTTAGCGAGCCCTACGGCCGCAAGAACCCTATGTACCCTTAAAATCAAATAAATATATAAAATACATTTAACCAAACAATCTTAAATTCCATTTTTCTACTAATAATGCTAAACTAGCGAAAATATCTTATTTAGGAGCTCCTTACTAATATTCATGAGTGCTTGTATACAAAATGTCCAGTTTACTCATACACATTTTTTTTTTTTTTTTTTTTTTTTTTTTGAAATACTATTTAATATCGCGTTTTATCTATACTCGATTTTGATTATTCTAATTAAAATAATTTTAATGATCGATTAACAGGATAATCGACTGTAATTCAAAGTTTATAATTAAAGTTTTTTGACGATGCAAAATTTTGGGTTAAATTAAATTAAGAGGGAGTAGAATAAGTACAAAAATATGTATTTTAGCTCACACTGGTATAAGCGATTTTTTTTGACCCAAATTTTTTATCCTCAAAAACGCCCTATTTATTTAACAAAGTTCATGTATAAATATTTAGCAAAACAGAAATAATTTACATTCGTTAAAATGAAAAATGTTTATGATTATCTCATTTCTTTAATTAAATGAGCCCTAGTCTAATATTAAAATATTGAGTGTGGTCAAGACTATAATGACCTAGTAGTAATCGTACTTTCGCTGACGATTGTTGTTTAGATATTTGTGTATAAATTTCACTTTCTTTAGTAAACAAAGAGTACTATTTCAATAAAAAACATTTGAAACAAAGAGGCTATATAATTCATTATTTTTATTTTTAAATCCAAATATTGCAATTATTTTTTGCTTAAAGAAGGCTTCCAAAGAAAAAAAAATCGAAACACGAATTATTCTTTTGGTTGAATAATAGTAATGAATTATTTTATCGCCACATGTTTATATCTTGCTATAAATATTAAATTATCAACAATTTGTTATTATTATTTTTTAAATAAACCATATGTTATGACTATACTCGTTTTACAACTGTTAAAATATTATTAAAATTTTGTATTAATTAAAAAAAAAAAAAAAAAATCTGATGCTTGGGGTACTTTTGAAAAGGCAAGGATAGTTCCACCTGCAATATACACTTGTATAATTGTCAACACACAAAAAAATATTTCTTAATTTTTTCAGTTTTAAAAACAAAGGAAAAAACCTTTAATCGCCTTGTAAGGGTGTTAGGAGGAACGCCCTTTAGATCGAGCCTTAGGCGCCTCCACCATATGTTAAGAGTGAGATTATGGGTCCTTTTGACTGGCCCTAAAGTCCACTCTTAGCGGTAACCACGGGTTATATATAGGGGCCCAATTCGTATTTAAATTGGCCTCTAGATAACACACGGCTAGGGGGTTAAGTTCAGACGGGAAGACCTAAGGAACCCTAACTTGAAAGATTGAAACAACAAGCGTAAAACAAATAACTATGGTTTATTTAACAAATATATAAATATAGCACTTCAATAATCTTTGCTAACTACACAATTAAATATTACTCCTTAAAAGTATCTACTTACATTAACATTGTTATCCGTTGGGCAGCAGGACTGGCTAAAGGCACACGTTACTTTTTCCACTACGTGGTTTTACACAAAATAAAACTAACCGCGATTTCGCGTGACCGACCCGAAATTTACTTAGTGCCAAAAACTGGACACGACCGATCGCCAACAAAAACCCAAAGGAACTCCCAGAAAAATTCACTTGTAATTTTCCAAGAATGCTCGTGTTGATCTTTCTTGACCCTGTACTTTAATATTATGATTTAATAAAACCTTGTCCAACTACACGTTTTGTTATTTTATTGCAAATGTATTTAATGTGCATGCCCTTGGACAAAATTTACAAATCATAACATACCTATTCACAGGGTGTTCTATTTATTCGTAACAATATATCATAGGTTTATAGTGAAATTTATCATTTCACAAAGCATCGGTAGGTATATTGTGTAAAAATATGAAGCTACACAATCAGCCCCTTGGCTGAAGAACTGTGGAATTGAGTGTAACACAACCTGTCTAAATTAAAATATTGTGGTTTCATGAAATAAGCACAAAGGCAAGGCATGTGTTTAAATTATTCTTATGAGCTTGTTACTGAGACGTTCCATTATATAGGGCGGGTCAGTATTAAAACAAGAAATAAAAAAAACTATTTTAGAGCTTTCTGGAATATATAAATTTAAAATCGATACCTTAAACCATTTAGTGAGTTAGGTATTGGCGATTCAAATCAATTTTCGCGCGCCTGTCATTTGTCACATATAAGTAGGATGTTTGTTTATTTACATGTTTTTGTTTTGGGCGGATTTTGTATTTGTGATTTTTTTAACTGTTTTTAGATAATGTTCTCATTGTAATAGTGTTTTTGAGTTTCATTTAGTGTTAATTTAAGTTTAAGTCTCGTGCTTTCGTCATAAATATAATATTTATCATGTGTATGACTTAATCTCGGACTTAATTTGTTGGAAATATTCACCTATTGGTTGCTACAAGAACATCTAGAAATATGTATTCACTAAACCCAGGACATGTTTTATTATGTGGTTTAAAGGACATTTCAGGTACCACACGTTTATTATTGATGAACTTATTTAAAAATCTTACTAGACCTATTCTTATATTATGAAGTGAATCATGTAGTACTTTGTATATATGTAAATGGTAATAAAACCGTCACAAATCAGATTACAGTTTGATTCTAAACAAAGTTTTGTACAATTTCAATATTGTGAATTTGTAGATATCCATTTATCATAAAAAATAAAATTTTACGACTTGCACTTGGAAAATAATGTATACTTCAGTTTTGATTTTGAAATTAACACCATATAGAATGCAATTTTATGGGGGCTTTTTCGCAGATTTCATTTTTTACTTTCCTATCTGTATACAGATATAAGGAAAGTATAGGAATCATGATTTTTTTCGACCTCGAGTTTTCGACGGATTTTTACGTTTTGAGGTCCCCTGAATCCGTTTTGACTATTTTCGCGATGATGTGTGGGTGTGTGTCTGTCTGTCTGTATAACGCATAAACCGATACACAGAAAAACACCAAATTTTAAACTTAAGCTTTGTTTCAGCGTCCAATGAGCTGATTAGATTTTGGGCAGAGTCGGAACATCTGGGGGGGTACTTTATAGGTGGTCATTTTTATATTTTATGGAATATATCTGTTATTTACGTTTGGAGAAGAAAATTCTTCAATTAAAAGTTACTTCTAATATAATTATCTATAAATTTTGTTTTATGCAAAATTTTCCTAAAATGGTCCGTATTCGAGAAATTTGACAAAATGTAAAAAAAATAATTTTTTATAAAAATTGTTTAAATAAAAGTTGTTTGTAATATAATTCTCTATAATTTTTGTCCTATACATAATTTCTCTAAAATGGACCGTATTCGAGATATTTGAGAAAATGTGTAAATTTCGAAATTTGAAGAAAACTCAAAAACGGATAAAGGAAAAAACATTAAATTTTAAACTTAAGGTTTATTTCGGCCTGACGTGAAATGATTAGATTTTGGACAAAGTCGGAACATCTGGGGGGTACTTTATGGGAGGCCGTTTTTATATTTTATGGAATATATCTGTTATTTATGTTTGGAGAAGAAAATTGTTTAAATAAAAGTTACTTCTAATATTTTTATCTATAATTTTTGTTTTATGTCAAAATTTCCTGAAATGGCCCGTATTCGAGAAATTTGACAAAATGTGCAAAATTCTGATTTTTATGAAAATTGTTGAACTAAAAGTTGTTTGCGATATCGATTTCTATAATTTTTGTTTATACATGATTTTTCTAAAATGGACCGTAATGGAAAAGTGCTAAATTTAAATTTTTCTGTATTTTCGTTTTCAATGAATATCTATAAAAAAATGTTTCGAGGTAGATGTATGTGTAAAATGTATATATTTAGTTTATCCTCTAAACATTTATAGAGATGCTGCAATAGGTTGTACAAAATAACCGGAAAATGCCTATAATAACTAGATAGGAAAGTCATGTGTTGGACACATCAGATTTTTTTTGTTTTTTTTTTGATTCTTGAGAGAATAGCGAGGTTAAGCTCGATGACTTTTTTTTTGAAGATCGGTAGAATGGCGAGGAGCTCGACGATTTTTTTTTGTTCTTTAGAAGTTTAGTAGAAGGATGAGGACTTTTGTATACCAACATCGTAGTCCTTTTTTACTTTTCAAAAGATGGCAACCCTAGTTATGGGTTTTAGAAATTAATTAAAAGTATAATAAGTTTAAAATTTTACGATAAAAATATATTTATTTATATTGGTTACATATTTATATTAATACTATAAGATTATATACATATAATAAATACATTAAAATAATAATTTTTTAAACATATTATGGTTATTTAATAAACAAAAAAATTATTATTTTTAACTTTAATATTTGTAGATGTATGCTTATTATACTACAACATTCCAAGGTTTAAAACTGCCTGGTTCAGGTTCTTTTATCTGAAACATAAAAACAAATATTAAAAAAAAATCCGCTGCGTCAATATCAAAAATAAGATTCTCAAAATAGAAAATAGAATGGTAGAAGTACATGAAGAAAAAATAAACAAAATAAGTAGCAGAGTACAAAATTATATATATACTCAGGGCCCCCGCAACTGCGCGTGCAACGCGTGCACCGTATGCAGGCGCAACTCTAAAGGGGGCCAAACCGCCAAAAAACATTGGCACGACGTTCTGGAAAGAATTGTTGCAATTGTCAAATTTTTATCCAGACAATGTCTAGCGTTCCAAGGTTCTTCTAAAATACTTTTTGAATTTGATAATGGAAACTTCCTCAAAACTGTCGAGATGATTTCCTCTTTTATCCTGTGATGAGAGAGCACATTAGTCGAGTGCAAAACTCACAAACAAATTCTTTAAAAATGGCCCATTATTTAGGCTATCAGATACAAAACGAAATTATTGAATTAATGTGTTCTAAAGTAAAAAATAATATAAAATGAATAAAACTCAAAGTCAATATCACCCGTCTCCCTTCAGAAAACAACTACTTATTTGGCTAATACCGCAACAGGTATTGAATTTAGTGATGCGAGTACTCGAGTACAGGAATCGGTTGATACCCGATTCCTAAAGGAATCGGTAGTATTCGAATACTGACGACCAGCGTCGGAATCGATTCTGATTTTTAAATATTAGCTGCGAATCACGATCCGTCTTGTACCGCTGCTCACTGCTCACTGCTGACGTGCTGACTGAAACGGAATTAAAATATGGAGTCGAGTAGAGTTCGAGGTTCGAGACGCTGGAATCGCTAATAATTGCATCGGTATCGGTGATCGTCGTTATACTCGGTTGATGCAAGTACTCAGTACTCGGTATTCAATAAAATACCAGATTCCGTGAAGTACTCGAACCCTTAGTACTCGATTCTCGAAAGTATCCGATTCTTCCCATCACTAATTGAATTAAATCCGAAGGAAAGACAGCAGAGATAGAAATTAAATTTCAACACTCTACCTTTGATTTTGCTCACTAAGGAGAACATCATTCTTGGACCGGTTTCGTCCTTATTAGGACTCTTCAGCAAGAAATAGATACAATTCCAGTATCTAATGGAATTAACAAATGCTACACTTTTCACCAGTATACAATAAAGTTGGTTATGAAGAGAATAAGAATTCAAGTAGTGAAATGGTGTCGCCATATGTTCTTAGTAAGCAAAATCAAAGTGCGCTGTAGTACCCAGTTAGAAAACTAGGTGGAAACAAAAATACCAGGCGGGCAATTTGTAAATACGAAAAATAAATCAAACTCAAATGTGATAGACGTAGAATAAAATGAATGAAACTCAAAGCCAATATCACATAAAATACCAACGACCGTCTCCCTTCAGAAAACAACTCTTGAATAGTTTTTAAAATATCTGTTGTTTCATTACTAAAATAAAATGTGGTTTCGCAATTCGCTCAAATGTTAAACGACTACAAGAATATTACAGCAAACCAGGAAATTTAAAAAACATATATAACAGTTTAAAATTGTTATTCTTCAAAATATTATTTATACAGGGTGTTATTGAAATACACGTACATATTAAAATGGGGAATAGTATGTAATGACCAAAAACGATTGGCACCAATTTTAACTTCAAATTCTAAAATTTAAATATTGGGGAAGAGTCCCCTTTTCCGACCTACTAGTTTCCATATTTAAAGAAGTAAAATAAATCGAAATTGAACTTACCCATAGAAATTGCACTGTTGCCGTAGCAAAACCAATTAATTCAAAATAAAGTTTATTACAGTAATTGTTCAAAATGCCGTCCATTATTATTTACACACACTTGCAATCGTCTTTCCAAAGAACTTTGAACATTAGAAATTAGTCTTGGATTTTGTCGTAGTTCCTCGGCTACCGCATTAACTTTATTGGTTAATTGTTCAACACTATTAATAGGTTCATTATAAACCAGTTGTTTCATGTGACCCCACAAAAAGAAATCGCATGGATTTAAGTCCGGAGATCTCGGAGGCCACTTAGTAGGTCCATTTCTGCCTATCCACTTTTGAGGAAATCTAATGTTAAAAAACTGCCGTACGTTTAAATCAAAGTGAGGAGGAGCGCCATCTAGTAGGTACCACATCCGTTGCCTTAATTGTAACGGTATCTCTTCTAGGAGTACTGGCAAAATATCTTCTAAAAAGTGGAGATATCCTGGCCCATTTAATCTGTTCGGGATAACATAAGGCCCGATTAAATACTGATCTATTATGCCAGCCCAAACATTTATTGAAAATTTTCTTTGATGCCCAGTTTCCCTAATGGCGTGAGGATTTTCATCACTCCAAATATGCGTATTGTGCATATTGAACACGCCATCACGAGTGAATGAAGCCTCGTCAGTATACAATAATATTTTTAGAAAATCAGGAATATCAACACATTTTTGAATCATCCATTCACAAAACTCCACTCTCTTTTCTTCATCACCTGGATATAAGGCCTGGACTTTTTGGATGTGATAAGGATGTAAACCTTGTTCTTTAAGTGTCCGCCACACAACAAATGAGGACACTCCAATTTCAAGACCTAGTCTTCTACAACTTAATTGAGGCCGGTTTTCAACAGCTTCCAATATTTCTTCTTCGGCCGCCAATGTTCTTTGTGTTCTTGTTCTCCCTCGATCTGCATTGACACTCTCAAATTTTCCATGGTCTCTTAGATGCTGAACAGTTGAAATAAACGTACGACAGTCCGGAATTCTCCGATTTGGAAACCGTTCGCGATACAGGATTTGTGCCCACCGAGAATTTTCTCCAGCTGCCCCATAAACCAGCACTATATCCGTTAGTTCAATATTCGTAAATAGTGGAATCGTAAAAAAATATTTAAAAGTAATCGTAACAACACTTTTTACCAACTTGGAAATGACGCGCTCGTGTTAGCCAGATTCGTAAATCAACTAAAATTTTAATAATCTATAGTTTCAAAAATGTATAGTTTAAAAACAATCATTTATCAAATATTCTAGTTTTTTGATAACGAGGGTAGTAAAAACCAGTCTTCGGAAATAGAAATTAATTCGAAAATCTTGGCAACATGGTTATTTCTTACAAGACTAGTTTTCTTATCATCTGACAAAAACTTGCATATTAATTACTGTTGATGTTTAAAATTGGTAAATAAACCTAATTTATATAGGTCATCCTCAACATATCAGTGAAGTACGTTTGTTTTAGAATTAATTTTCAAAAATTAATAACTCCCTTAATAAGGGGTATTTTTAAAAAATAATATTTTTCTACATTCAGTGGGGATCTGCGCAATACCCAGTTTTAATATGTACGTGTATTTCAATAACACCCTGTATAAGTACTACATATATTCAAAGGGCGCCAGAATGTTTCCGGCACGCGGGCGGCGATAACCCTTGCGGGGGCCCTGTATATACTAAACAACATTCTCGAGTCTTTTACCTTTAACGTAATTTCATCTTCACAAGCCATTCTAATTTTTGCTGACGTTACTGGTGCATCCAACCGGAAATATCTTTCTACATTATTTTCTTCTCTTGCAGCTTGGATTGCATTTTTAATAGCAAAGAGTACAGAACTTCCCAAGAACAAAGGAGGCTCACCAACAGCCTAAAATTAATTATAAAAAAATAGGTATAAAAATAAAACAAAACCTAAGTGAAATATGTGAAAAAATTATTTAGTAAACTTAAATGTTTATTTATGTACTCGTTTGTCATTTTGTTTAATCAAAAACTCTTCTTTTTATTTCCTTACTACTTTTATAAAATTAATTTAGAAAAAATATATATACAGGGTGTCCTTTAAAATGTGTCCCAAAATTCTCAGGCAGATTCCTTAACCAAAAAATGGAAAAAAAGTTCCTATAGACCTATGTCCTAAAGTGCCCCAACAGCCTCTCGAAATCATTTTTTTTATTTTGATTTTTTGAATTTTCTTAAAAATGGAAAAAAAATAAAAGAACCAAATTTTGGCTGTTAAATATGATCAATAATAGTGACCTTTTGACACCTTCAAAAAGAAATTATTTCGTCAGGGGTGTACTTGGGAATTTTTTGAAAATTTTGATTATTCATAACTTTTTTGTGTTTTTGGTAATGACTTATCCATATTTTTTTTTACATTCTACATTGAAAACTACGTCAAAAAGGAATACTTGTTTGATCTCGATTGGAGCAGCCGTTTCCGAGAAAACATCATCCAAAGATATTCGTGCAGTTTAGGTTAATTTTCAATTTTGGCTGTTGTAGCCAAAAAGTTGGAAATCGAGGAACACGGCTTACATGTCCCTATCCTTACTTTTGAAGGTCTATTCAGTGGCAAAAAATATTAGTTGATACAGGGTGATCAAAAATCGGATGTGATTTTGGATTTTTGATCACCCTGTATCAAATAATATGTATTTTATGTCACTGAATAGACCTTAAAAAGTTAGGATAGGGACTGTAAGCCGTTTTCCTCGATTTCCAACTGTTTGGCTACAACAGCCACCTGAATTTGAAAAAATGTGATTTTTGAGTAGCTGTAGATCCTTTACTATTCATATTAGATAACAAGTGTGATATATCATTGAAATCAGATTATCGAGCAGATTCTAAAAATATACAGGGTGTTCCATTTAAAAAACATAACTTTGATTTGGCACGGCCTTATGAAACACCCTGTCACATCGTAACTAATTTTAAAATGTGAAGCTTAAAGCTGCCTACTTTTATTATAACAGATCTACAGAGCTTCCTCACACTAATCAATCACCCTGTATACTATTTTTAGCTCTCTAAATAAAATTTAAAAATTTAGTTCCCATTTATTTATTATGAAGACCATAAGGTTTGTATTTAGCTGTTTAGAATAAAAAAGTAAAAATATGTATTTTTTTGGCGTTTTTGTGTTTCATGGATAATTTTTTTCGCTCACTGATAAAAATGTTTCTTCAGTTAAACATTATTTCTAAAAGTGTTCTGGTGCGATTCGTTGTATTGTTATTATTTTGTTTAAAATGGCTCACAATAACTACAATAATGATTACACATTCGGCGAAATGACGGACATGCACTTATGTTTTGGACTCGCTTCTGGAAATGCCAATGAAGCTCGCAGACTTTATCAGGAGCGCTTTCCAAATAGGCATCTTCCATGCGCTAAGACGTTTTCTAGAATTGACGATAGACTTCGGGAAACTGGTACATTTAAGAAAAACTCTAGTAACAGTGGAAGACAAAATTATGTGAGAACTCCTGCTTTGGAAGAAGCAATTTTGGATAGGGTAGCTGAAACCCCATCGACAAGTACCAGAAAAATAGCAAATGGTAAGTAATTACTTATTTATTATTTTAGCTACCCCGTACCTTATCGTATAAAACTAGTTTTTTTACTTGTTATTGCTTCTCTTACATTTCACGACTTTTCGTATCGAAAAGAGTTGCGTTATGCAGAAAAAATCTGATTTCCCAAATCAATGGATTCTCTTTCTTAACTATTCACTACACAGATTCTCTCATTTAATTTCAGAAGTGGGAGTCGGACGTAACACGGTATGGAAAGTTTTGCGTGAACAACAATTGTACCCTTACCACATTCAAAAAGTTCAGGCACTTAAAGCTACTGATTATGAGCCGCGAGTTATCTTTTCTGAATGGTTTCTTGGAAGATGTAATCAAGATGCAATGTTTCTTAATAAAGTGCTATTTACCGATGAAGCTGGTTTCACTAGAGATGGTATAATAAATTTTCGAAATATGCATGAATGGGCTGAAGATAACCCTCACGCGGTTGTTGAACGTCACCACCAGGATAAATTTTCAATAAACGTCTGGGCTGGAGTTATTGATAATTACCTTATTGGACCATTTGTTTTGCCGAATAGGTTAAATGGAGCAGCATACAGGCTTTTTTTGGAAAATAACTTACATGAGCTTCTTGATAATATTCCGATTCAAATCAGACATAACATGTGGTTTATGCATGATGGAGCTCCACCACATTACAGCCTTGAAGCTAGACAGCACCTTAACGAAAGATTTGAGGGTAGAGTAATTGGCAGAGGTTGTCCTGTTAACTGGCCACCTCGTTCACCAGATCTAAATCCAATGGATTTTTTGTTTGGGGTTATTTAAAATCATTGGTTTATTCCAGTCCTGTTGAAACAGTTGAAGAATTGGAAGAACGAGTTTTTCATCATTGCGAAGTTCTTAGGAATAATCCTGAAGTATTTTTTCGTGTAAGACAGTCTATGATGCGACGGTTGCGCTTGTGTGTGGAAACCAATGGTCGCCACATTGAGCATCTGCTTTAATTTTTTTTGATTTGTTTTTTTTAGAATAAATATTTTTTTAAACCGTTTCTTATTATTAAATAAAAATAGTCCCACCACGACATTTGAACTACAATTATTTAGAGAGAGCTAAAAAAGTTATTTTTATTTACGAGATTCACCGAGGTAATTTAGGAAAATTGAAAATTAAGCTAAAGTGGACGAATATCTTTGGATGATGTTTTCTCGGAAACGGCTGCTCCAATCGAGATCAAACAAGTATTCCTTTTTGACGTAGTTTTCAATGTAGAATGTAAAAAAAAATATGGATAAGTCATTACCAAAAACACAAAAAAATTATGAATAATCAAAATTTTCAAAAAATTCCCAAGTACACCCCTGACGAAATAATTTCTTTTTGAAGGTGTCAAAAGGTCACTATTATTGATCATATTTAACAGCCAAAATTTGGTTCTTTTATTTGTTTCCATTTTTAAGAAAATTCAAAAAATCAAAATAAAAAAAATGATTTCGAGAGGCTGTTGCTCGCTTAGGGGGCACTTTAGGACATATGTCTATAGGAACTTTTTTTCCATTTTTTGGTTAAGGAATCTGCCTGAGAATTTTGGGACACATTTTAAAGGACACCCTGTATATACGCCAATCCCTTATCCCCATCTCGTTTAGGTCTCTTTATACCATCTGTGCGTGGTTGTCCCCTTCTTCTCATCCCGGTTATTCCTCCTGTTAATACTTGCTTTGTTGGTTTTTCATCTGCTAGTCTCGCTACATGTCCTAACCACCTTATTTGAGTATCTCAAGGTTAGTGACAGGAGACGTGCTAGACATGAGATCAGACCACATAACCAAGAGGTACTCTTTTAATACTCCCTTTGAGGTTTTAATGCAGGAAAGAGCGGAGATCACCATAAGGGAGCCCAATGCCCAACGACAGGAACAAACCTGGTATACACACGGGTCTAAGACTGCGGAAGGCACTGGGGCAGGAGTATTCTCCAAAAACCCTGATACTAACCATAGCTATGCTACAGGAATACATTCCTCGGTATTTCAGGCCGAGGTATACGCAATTTTGCAATGTGCAAAAACGAACAATGAAAGAGCTGTTGAAAATCAGCATATTCAAATAATGTCAGACAGCCAAGCGGCACTTAAGGCCATATCGAGTCAGAAAGTTACGTCGAGCCTGGTATGGGAATGCATCGAAGAACTAAGAACACTGGCAGACCGAAATAGAGTAAAACTATTTTGGGTGCCAGGTCACAAAGGGATCGAAGGCAACGAAAAGGCTGACGAACTTGCAAAAAGAGGGTCAGAAGAAACACCGGAACCAGACACAAACCCAGGAGTACCAAAAAGTACAGTCCGGGGTTTTATAAATGACTGGATTCGGGAACAACATATCAACTATTGGGGAAGCATCCCAAAACAGGCACATGGAAAAGCCTTCATAGGCAGACCATGTCCCAAAAGAACTGGAGAACTACTCTTAATGAATAGGAACCAGTTGAAAGTGATAACAGGGTTCATGACTGGGCACGCCCCAGTAAAGGGACACTTGAACAAAATTGGCATGTACAATGGGGAACTCATGTGCCGACTATGTCACAAGAAACCAGAAACGGCCAAACACATACTGTGCGAATGCGAAGCTCTAAATCGCAAAAGACAAGCTCTTTTTGGACAACCCCAGGTTGATACAACAACGTATAGAACCAGAACCCACTCACTCAAGGATCTGTACAAACTTGTACAAGGTACAAAGGTGATAGAGTGGGTGTGCTATGAACTAACATGGGGTAAAACACAATAAGCCAATAGGCTTCAGTGTTATTCGGAGACACATAGTCAGACGAGTCCAGGAAAAAAAAACAAAAAACCACCTTATCCGCTGTGCCCTGGCTACATTCTTTATAGAGAGTTCTCCATATAATTCATTTATTTCAACATTTGTTCTTTTTTGCCATATATTATTTACTTTCTTTCCGCCATATATATCTTTTTAAGTACTTTTCGCTCGAATATTTCCAATAAGTTTTTTCTTTTTTGTTTAATTTCCATACCTCGCTTCCGTAAGTGACTACTGGTCTGATTATTGTTTTATAGATTCTCTTCTTTAGGTTTTTTGACAAATTCTTGGATCTAAGGAGATGAAGCATTCCTGCTGTACATTTTATTCCTTTGGCTATTCGTTCTTCTATTTTTTCTGTCTCTTCACCATTATCGCTTATTGTGACTTCTAAATAGCTAAATTTGGTCACTTTCTCAAACTTGTACTTTGATCCTTCAGTGTTTATTCTGTATATTTCCTGGCATTTTTTCCACTAACATGAATTTTGTTTTTAGTTCATTGATTATTAACCCCATTTCTTTTGCAGCTCTTTCTAACTTCTTTGTTTTTTTTTGTGTGTCATCGGCTTCAACTGCTAAGGTTATTTCGCCTCGTGTTCTGTGTAGGCTTGGTTACTGTTTCCCAGCGCCACTTTAGGAACAGCACTGTTAATTAGAACCCGACAGTGAATGGTCGAGTGGGGAATCCTACCAAGGCATCAGAATTAATTTCAAATAATTAAATTAAATGAAAAAATCCCGGCCAACGGTGGGATTCGAACCTGAGACCTTCCGATCTCAAAGTTATGACTCTAACCACTGAGCCAACCCACCCCCACTTCTTTGTTATTTATAAATTTTTTTCTTGTTCTTGCTAGGATTACCAAATCATCTGCGTAGGCCATCAATTGACTTTTCTGATTATATATCGTACCTTTTGTTTGAATTCCACTTTGTCTTACTGCAGAGTCTAAAATTATGTTAAATAATGTCGTGGATAGTGGAACTTCCTCTCTCAATCCTTTATCAACTTTAAATTTGTCTGATGTTTGATCATTAATAAGCACTTTATAATCTGTTCCAGTTAGTGTCATTTTTACTAATCTTATGAAGTTTTCCTGTATTCCTAATTGTTGCATCGCCTTATATATTTTTTTCGTTTTATCTTATCATAAGCTTGTTTAAAATCGATGAATATCATATATAATGGTAAGTTTTGATCTAGACATTATCTATTATTTGTTTTAATATAAATACTTGATCGATAATTGATTTATTTTCTCTAAAACCACATTGGTATTGTCCTATTTTCTGTTCTACGACATTATTTATTCTATTCCTGATTGCTATGGCCATTATTTTATACACAGGGTCCATCAAAGTTATTCTTCTATAATTTGCACAGTTAGATATATTTTCTTCCCTTACTACCTTTATTAGGTTGTATACGTTGTTTTCCAATATCCTCCAATTTTCAACATTTCCGCTGTTATCCCATTTTCTCCTGGTGCCTTATTATTTTTAAACATCCTTATTATTTCTTTTATCTCATCTATTGTTCCTAAATTATTTTCAACATACATTTAAGGTACATCATTTTCTTCTATTTCAAATACTTCTTTAAAGTACTCAGCTTATCTGTTTAAACCATCTTGTATTCCTCCCACTAACTGGCCTTGTTTATCTTTACAGAAGAGCATTTTATTCTGTTGACACTTATTTTTATTTCTTTTTATGTTTAGGTAAAATTCTCTAATTTGTTTTTTAACATAAGTACTTTCTATTTGGAAAAAAAAAATATAGTCAAATAATTATTATTGAACTTTACCTTTGAAGAATATACGGCTCTTGGATTAGAAACTCCTTTCAATATAGAAACATTGAACTCTCCGGGTATATTTGCAAAACCGGGAATTTTATAAGTTCCTGGACCCTTGGTTAAGGTTTCTCCTTTTGGAGAGTATACCATTTCTTCAAGGACGAACAATCCGTATCCTTGCATAAAAGCACCTTCTATTTGACCGACATCTATGGCAGGATTTAAACTTTCACCTAAAAAATTAATATATTGAGAATAATATTTTTTTCCACGATTACTATCGAAACACTAAAAAATAAAATGGCTTTGGAAAAATACTCGAACCTATCCAAAGCACAATAAACAACGCATATAAGAAATCCTGCCTCCTGAGACTGGTCCAACTCAATCAGACGACTACCTCCTACTGATGTCGCTATTTGGATCACCTCTGGGGGTCGATTCTCGACTCGTAGGAATATTTTCCTATAGGAATTTTTGACATTTTTATGTACATCGAAAATTTATGACAGTTTCCTACATATAGGAAAGTGTCACAAATTCCTATAGGTAAAGGTTCCTACAAGTCGAGAATCGACCCCCAGGAAGAAGGATAGGAAATCCTTTAATGAGGCAAGAACCACAAAACTCAAAGAGGACTGGGATACTTACAAATCTCACCTCAGATAATACAAAAAATCGTTAGACAAAAAAAGAGAGTCGCATTGAGATCCTACTGTGAAGAAATCAAAGATTTCCCGCAGACAGCGAAGCTTGAAAACGTTCTCTCAAGCCCTCCACACCTCTGTATCCCAGAATGCATGTCAAAGTTGCTTTGTTCCGGGCACCGAGACACTCAAGAGTATTTATACAGTTCCAAATCATCTTTGAATTAACTCGATTGGAACTCAGGGCCTGAGGGCTGCCTGGCTATCCAAAAAGATCCTTATAGTATTGTGAAGAAAATGAATCAACAAAAGAAGTCTTCATACCCAAATCTGGAAGGATGGATTAAACTATCCCAAAAACAAATCGACCAATAATTAGAATGACATTACTTTCCATGAAGACATTGGAACGGTTATGCAAAAGGTACATACGGAATGTCGTGATTACAACAACACAACTCCAGGCAAATCTACTGATTCAACACTTCACCTAGTACTGGAGAGTTTTTGAACAATTAACAGTTCGTCTAGAAAGCTTTCATAGAAATAAAAGGTGCTTTTGATCAGATGACCTTTTCTAAAATAATACCACTGACTAAGCAACAGGAATGCTCCAAGATGGTTAACGGGTGGAAGAATATCATGCTTTTAAAGCGAGAAGCAAACATAAGTGTAGACGATGTGAATATTAGAAGTTCGATTGCAAGGGGATGTCCCAGGCAGTACTATGAAACATAGTCTTAGACATTCAATTATAGAATAGTAGTGTAGGGACCATTCACTCTCTATCGATTCTTAGCAGACAAAAGAGCTGCAAGTAGCAGGTACGATTTATATTTACAACGATGGTTCTAAAGCAACACAAGACTTAGGATGTGGATTGTGAAATATACTCCAGATCCTTAAACCTAAACATAAAATGGGCTGTGAGTAGTAGTGCCAATGTAGTTCAAACCAAGTTAACGGGGATTCTCAACTGCAAAATAAATCACCAGTAATATTATCACTGGAAGAAACATGCTCATTTATACAGATAGCAGACAAGAACTTCTCACCCTGGACAGACCACGAATTTATTCAGGGTAATTCGTAACAGTGGACTTCAGATGCAAATCCAATGAATTTACATATGCTGTTTGAGTAGTTATAATTGATCGAACTCATATTGTTTCTTGAAAGATTTGTGGCTTCGAGTGTACTATCTCAAGTTATTTTTTGATCATATAAAAAAGCTTGTTTTATGGATTTTAAGTGAAGTAAAACGGTAGTGAAAAATCTAAAATGTTATGCACATTAAAGAGTATAATATGGTACATTTGTCATTTTCATTAAAAGAAGGTGTTTTGCCATTTTTAAATGTGGAATATGGAATACGGAAAAAATGAATGTGTTGTTTTGGGTAATGAAAACTAAATAATGTAATACATCCGCGATCGAAGCCGCGGGCAAACCCCTACTAATATAATAAATAAATGTTATTTACCTAGATCCATCACAATGTCCGTCTTCAAAACCTGATGATCTCCAGTAAGTGTATCAATTTCAACTTCCGTACAAGCGGCTCCGAATGTAAAATAATTAAAAAGTCTACCCTCTCCAGATTCCCAATTGTATCCGATGTCAGGTGTTTTGTAATAACCAGTAGCTGCTAAACTAATACGGTCTTGATAAGCTGCTAATATCCACGCTTCCCACGTTCCATTTGGATTTTTTTCTTTTATCGGCCTCAATCTCTCTTTTAAAGTGAGACATGCGTTCTAAAAATAACGGATATTATTTGAACATTATTGAAGAATTATTTAGAATTTAATTAAAAACGATAAAATTATTATAAAGTCTTTGAATATAACGAAATAATAGTTTTAGAAATAAGGAAAAAGTTCCTCAGAAACTGATATAAAATAGTTTTCAAAATAGTTTTAAAGAAATTAAAATATTAAATATTAAAGTAACTAATGTCATTTATTATAACTAACCAAAAACCTGTCTAATATGTAGAGTAATTTATTCGTTCGAGTTTAAATAAACTAAAATAATGGTTGTTTAGGGAATATTTAAATAATTAGTACATTCTATACCGAGGAGTAAATGTCTTAACTTTCCTAGACGAATTTAAAGATTGAGTTCAGGCTTTTTCTACGATGTATAGGTAGATACTATTTTTTCGTAGATCGTTTAAAATTCGGTAGATTAAAATTTTGTTTAAAAAACACTTTATTCAGAAAAAAAATATTTAACGATCTTCTGAAAAACTATATAGCCCAATCGGATTAGTATTTTAGATTCTGAAAAATTCGAAGCAGCAATTTTCCTTCGGAATTCGTTAGAGGGGGTCTCTGGTAGTCTAAATTCAAAAAGTTGGGATTCCAAAGTTGTCGTTACCTCCGCCATCTTGATTTAAAGGGTTATTTTTTGTATCTTGAATAACTCATTTATTTTCAATTTTACACGGAAAATAGTTTTTACCAAAGTTATTTAAAATTAAATTTCCTACAATTCTGCTTTTTTTTGTACGATCGATTTTTTTCGATTTATACCCGAAAAGAGGGGGTGAATTTTTGGTTATAGAATAACTCGTTTATTTTCAATTTTACGAGAAAAATTGTTATAAACAAAGTTGTTTAAAATTAAATTTCCTACAATTCTGCTTTTTTCTGTACGATCGATTTTTTCGATTTATACCCGAAAAGAGGGGGTGAATTTTTGGTTATAGAATAACTACTTTATTTTCAATTTTACGAGAAAAATTGTTATAAACAAAGTTGTTTAAAATTAAATTTCCTACAATTCTGTTTTTTTTTTGTACGCTCGATTTTTTTGTATTTATCCCTGAGAAGAGTGGGGGTAAACTCTTAGAAAAAATCGGAATCATAATTGTACCAAATAACATTTTTGAAAATCAGAAAAACAACTTTGTTTATAACAATTTTTCTCGTAAAATTGAAAATAAACGAGTTATCCTATAACCAAAAATTCACCCCCTCTTTTCGGGTATAAATCAAAAAAAAATCGATCGTACAAAAAAAAAGCAGAATTGTAGGAAATTTAATTTTAAACAACTTTGTTTGTAACAATTTTTCTCGTAAAATTGAAAATAAACGAGTTATTCTATAACCAAAAATTCACCCCCTCTTTTCGGGTATAAATCGAAAAAAATCGATCGTACAAAAAAAAGCAGAATTGTAGGAAATTTAATTTTAAATAACTTTTGTAAAAACTATTTTCCGTGTAAAATTGAAAATAAATGAGTTATTCAAGATACAAAAAATAACCCTTTAAATCAAGCTGGCGGAGGTAACGACAACTTTGGAATCCCAACTTTTTGAATTTAGACTACCACAGACCCCCTCCAACGAATTCCGAAGGAAAATTGCTGCTTCCAATTTTTCAGAATCTCAAGCCTGTTCTTCACCTAATCCGATTGGGCTAATATTTTACAAAGGCAATCTTACCAGTACTGCCATTCCATTCAAGTCAGATCCAACGCTGGCTGCCGTCGCCGTAGTATTGGGCACTTTATCAGTAGCAATTTCGCTTGTATGAATTTTATCGACAGAAACTTCCAAAGCTCTGCTAGCAACTTGTATCATTTTTGTATGGAGACCTTGGCCCATTTCGGTACCACCATGGGTTAATAGAACGCTTCCGTCTGTGTAAATAAGAACCAGGGCGCCACCTTGGTTCAAAAATGGTACCTCAAAACCTATGCCGAATTTGGTTGGGATTACGCTGATGCCTCGTTTTTTGTACTTGTTTAGTCTGAAAAGATAAATTAAAAATCTGATGTGTCCAACGCATGACTTTCCTATCTAGTTATTATAGGCTTTTTCCGGTTATTTTGTACAACCTATTGCAGCATCTCTATAAATGTTTAGAGGATAAACTAAATATATACATTGTCCACATACATCTACCTCAAACATTTTTCTATAGATATTCATGGAAAACGAAAATACTGAAAAATTTAAATTTCCTACAATTTTTTCATTACGGTCCATTTTAGAAAAATCATGTATAAACAAAAATTATAGATATCGATATCGCAAACAACTTTTATTTCAAAAACTTTCATAAAAATCCGAATTTTGCACATTTTGTCAAATTTCTCGAATACGGACCATTTCAGGAAATTTTTACATAAAACAAAAATTATAGATAATAATATTAGAAGTAACTTTTAATTGAACAATTTTTTTCTCCAAACATTAATAACAGATATATTCCATAAAATATAAAAGTGGCCTCCCATAAAGTACCCCCCCCCCCCCCCAGATGTTCCGACTATGTCCAAAATCTAATCATTTCACGTCAGGCCGAAATAAACCTGAAGTTTAAAATTTCATGTTTTTTTCTTTATCCGTTTTTGAGTTTTCTTCAAAATTCGAAATTTACACATTTTCTCAAATATCTCGAATACGGTCCATTTTAGAGAAATTATGTATAGAATAAAAATTATAGAGAATTATATTACAAACAACTTTATTTATTTGAACAATTTTTATAAAAAATTTTTTTTTTACATTTTGTCAAATTTCTCGAATACGGACCATTTTAGGAAAATTTTGCATAAAACAAAAATTATAGATAATTATATTAACTTTTATTTGAAGAATTTTCTTCTCCAAACGTAAATAACAGATATATTCCATAAAATATAAAAATGACACACACACACACAGACATCATCACGAAAATAGTCGAAACGGATTCAGGGACCTCAAAACGTAAAAATCCGTCGAAAACTCGAGGTCGAAAAAAATCATGATTCCTATACTTTCCTTATATCTGTATACAGATAGGAAAGTAATAAAAAATAAAATTTTATATTTAAGGGCCAGTTTTTTCACCTCTAAGTAAAGTTACAAGTAACTACTTGCTGATTAAACTGTAGGGCTATTGTTTGTAAATCTGTCAAGTAAACCTGCATGTAACTTAACCCAGAGGTGGAAAGATCGGCCTAAGTACGAAATTCTACAGGAATCATATTTGACTTGGATATTTCCACTTCTTCACTGTACTAACGCTTTATAATAAAGTAGTCGTTTTGTGGCAAACAGACTTAGTCTAATGCCATTCTCTCTCTCATACACACAAAGTATTATATTGTGATAGTAGGAGTATAAGGCAAACTTTATTGTTCCAGAAGCTGGTCACAGAGGAGGATGTGTAAACTAGGCAAAACACGGATATTAAAGTATAAGTAGATAATAAGGTCTTTAAAACATGCGTGATTTTTCGAGCACGACAGGGCAGCCGGGGTGTTTGATATAGAGCAAAGACACTTTGAGAATTGGCATCTAAACGTACTTCTTTTTTGCCGCAGACTTTTGTAAACCGAATAATTATTTATGTACCTATTTATATTTTAATATTTTCTTTAATTAAAAATTCAATAATTAAATTGTATATAAGTGTTTCCAAAGTTTCTCCCAGCTTGATCTAACATTTCGTTTCATTGCATGAATAATATCCTGCGGAGAATGAATATTACTAATAATTGGAACAAGAATGGATTCTTTAGCACCTAAATCGACTTTTTAATTTCCAACTATCCCTTTATGACTTTCAACCCAAATGAAAATGATTTTGATTTTAGAATTATGAAGAGAAAGGAGAGACTAAATAATTTCTCTTATTACGTGATTTTTATTAATATTGCAGAATAGTTGATATTGAAAATATAACAGATTTCGAGACTGAAAGAATAACCCATTTACTTTCTCCATAGCTTTTAATCCGAATAATTGATGGTAAAATTGCAACAGCCTCCGCTGTATAAACAGATGAATAATTTGGTAAACGAAATTTGGAAATTAGTTTTCATTTTCCACATAAAAAGTGCATCCTGTACCTTGTTTTCCTTTAGACCCATCGCAAAAAATAGTATTAACTATATCTGGCGTTCTTGATTTTATAATTATATTATTAATTTTAGAGGAAGTAGTAAACTCAGGGAATAAGATTGTTGGTTTAAACAATAAGGAGCAAAAAAATAAACTGGTATATAGGAAGAATATCGTAAGACTCAATTATATAAGAATATATATGTTATATATATATATATATATATATATATATATATATATATATATATATATATATAACATAAGAAAAAAAAATGAACCTTTAGTTAACTGACATTATTTTTGATGTAGTTTTTAATTCTAAAATGAAAAACAGGGTGTTCCATTAAAAATAATATAACTTTGTGTATTTTCTCTTATGTGGGACATCCTGTATACATCTAACAAATTTTAAATTGTAGCCGTTTGTAAACTACGTATTCCTCCCAAACGAATTTTTTATATCTTTGGTCGTTTTCCCATAAAGCTCCGTCCCGTTGAGCGTGAGCCACCCTGTATATACGAGCCCCTTCCCATTTCAGTTGGCCCAACTATTAAAATCTTAATTTTTTAAGCACCATGATATAATAATAAATAATACATGATATTTTAGGTCATAATGTCATAAAAGGGTATATTTTTAATAGGTAATATCAAATAGAAAAACTCCCACTTTATTATTTCCTTTTAGAATTTTTAACGAAAAAAAAATCAAAAATATTTCGAAACGAAGTTTTTATTAGTTTTTAAAAACCCATTTGACTTGTATTACAAAATAAACATATTATATCGACGGTGGCTTTGGAAATTTTAAGCCAAGACAAACTACTATGGAACTGTCAGAATGTATTTTTTACATTTTATGGTTAGTTGTTATCGTGAAAATGGGTAGAGGAAAGATTATCGATGAGAAAATTTGTTCAATTATTATTAAATTTGCCAATTCTGGAAAATCAAATTCGGAAATTGCAAATTTGTTAGATTTGTCGAGATAGTGTAAGAAACATAGTTAAAAGATACAAAACTACCGGTTCAGTCACTACAAAGCCTAGATATGTGAGAAAAAGCAACGTTACAGATGCAGATAGAAGAGCGCTACGAAGAATTATTGTAAAGAATCGACGTTCCAATTATTTAGACCTAAGTGCTCTATGGAGTGATGCTATTGGAAGGCGCATTTCGAGATCCACATGTCATCGGGAGGCCCACAAACTGGGATTTGGAACTTATAAGGTAACATTTTTGACGATAAAAATAATAAAGTTCATACTGGATAAATATTTTTTTTTGTAAAATTGTTTACAACTGACAATTTTGTTTTAGGCCAAAGAAAAGCCACTTTTAACTCCACGGCAAAAGAAAAATAGATTAAGATGGGCTAAAGAACATAGATCTTGGACATCTCAACAATGGCGTGCAGTAGAGTGGAGCGATGAGTCCCGATTTGAAGTGTGTGTTGGGGACAGTAGAAGTAGAGTAATTCGCAAAAAACATGAAGCCTTCCATCCGGACTGTTTAAAGAAAAAAGTCAAATTTCCTGCGTCAGTCATGGTGTGGGGCAGCATGTCATCCAAAGGGGTAGGAAAACTCCATTTTATCCAAGGAATTGTAAATACGGAAAAGTATCTAGACATTTTAGAGAATCGCTGTTGCCGGTCATGGAGAAATATTTGACATCAGGGAAAGATTTTGTATTCCAACAGGATGGCGCAGCATGCCACACTTCAAAAAAAAGCACTAAAATGGATGGAAGATTACAACGTACCACTTTTGGAATGGGTTTCCAGTAGCCCCGATTTGTCTCCGGTCGAAACATTGAGGCAAGCGATGAAAAAAGTGTTGCGGACACATCCTTCCAGAACAATCCCTGAATTAAAGGAAAGGCTTCAGGAGATATGGAATTCGTTTACACCACAATTTTGTGAAGACTTGGTTAATACTATGCCACAAAGAATTTCGGCAGTTATAAAAAATAAAGGCGATGTTACCCAGTGGTAAATATTAAAACTGTTTTTTCTTGAATGTTCTGTTCTTGTTAATATTTTTCTGTTTGTTCTCATTTTGTATAAATTTATCGTATATATTTTGTTAAATAGAGTTTAATTATGTAGGTAAATAAATTTTTTTTTAAAAATTCAGGTTGTACTTTTATTTTGTCACAAACGGACAAATTTCTAAAAAAATATAAGGTGGGCCAACTGAAATGGGGCTCGTATAATAAATAAACAGTACTTTACTTTTGAGCAAAATTCATATTTTTGACAAACCTCGAATATAACCCAAAAAAAAATTGATATGGTTGAAATCGTACCCCAACTGTTAGTGGCACAAATACCTGTGTTTATTTAAAGAACCCTTTTGGTCGGTGGCACATTTACCGGTAACCTTTTCTGGTCAGGTACATTTGGTGGCACATTTACCTCCGCCCAAAGGAAGACACAAAGTTAAAAATAGCTAAAGCCATTATGGGTAATTATTTTAACTTAATATCATTGTTTGTATTGTCATAAAATTGAAACATTATTATCAGATTCGGCTCAGAAAATTGGCAAACAAAAGAAAAATGGAAATTAAAATAAGCGACTGGTTGTGAAAGGCTCCGGAAAGAAATAGATGCAATGAATCAGAGCGTAATAATTTTTTATTTTTGTGTCAAAAATATTTTTTTTTTTTTTCAAATAAATTTATAAAGATAGTAGCTAATAGATTTGATTAACCTAATTAAAAAAAAACGTTTCAGCAACATCACAGGATGTTCAACGAACGTCTCTGTAGAACGTCTCTAATACGTTACAAATGATGACATGGTCATTGCAACAAATATCCCGGATACGTTTGAAGGGGAATGAGAAACATGACAGAAACGTTCCTAATGCCCCAAATGCATGTTTCTGGAACGTTCGTGTAACGATACTGTGCTATTAGGGTACTTTGTGTTTTTTTTTGTGATCTTTATGTGAAGGATCCCTCAGTTGCATAAAGCTCCAAAAACTTAAGCACTTGGTCGTTGCTCCATTCAATCGTGGTTAAAATATATTTGGTGCCAATAATTAACCAAACAACAAACATTAGTTTTTCTTTGTGCACTTGGTAAAGCAACAGAACAAGATAGGATAGCGGGCAGAATGTTAACAGTCGCTGTCCTTGTGCTGCCAGTCCTTTGACTTTCAAAATACTTTGGAACGTTAGAGAGAGAAAATGGCTTAGCAAAATTGGTGAATGGTTTAATATTTCTTATAGATGGGCACTAATCGTCAAGTTTTAAAGAGGCACGTAGCACTTATAATGCCTATAGCTACCTAAGCGGCCATGTCTAAACGTCGCGCTTTCGTAAATTTGTTGGATACGTAGCATAGTACAATTTAATGATGAACTCAAACATAAGAAAATAAGACACAACTATGCACGTTAGCTTTAGGACTAGTACGTCCGCTACCATTATGGCGAATAGTAGCATGACAATAGATCAAATTCATCAAGTAGGATGGAAATGGGCAGCTGTGGCTACTGATTATGTTGAAGAGAGCATTAGCAATAATAAGAATGTTTTAAATAATATTGGGAATGCCATTAATGAAAGGAAAGTTAGCAGTATCAATTTAAACGGCATTTCGTCTGATTTGAAAAATCTAAGTTGGAACATTTTATTTAAACAAAACGAATTGTACTTTTCATATTCATTTGAAAAATTAATATTGTTAGATATTTAAATAAAGATTTTGAAATATTTGTCTAATATTTTATTTGACATTACAAGGTACTCTTGTCAGATCAATAATTAAAAATTTGTCATTTAGACTTCGTTTCACAGGTTCTTGATGGTATATTTAAAACACGCGCATTTTTAAAAGGTAGCTTCAAACACGATGAGGTGTACTTTAAATAAGGGTACCAATAAAAAATAGAACCTTTTTTTTGTGACGGGAAAAAAGTTTCATATTTTATCTTCCTTGACAAGTAACAAAATGTCACTTTTTATGATATAACTTGTTACTTCGGGAAAAAAAAATAAGTAGGTACTGTGACCTACTTGGCCCAGTTACCTTCGTGATCTATTAATTTCATTTATTAAAGAAAAGTTGCATTCATATTAAAGTCAGATCCCATCATTTTTACGAAAAATCTTTTAGATAATTAAATCTTATGCCTAATAAATAAAAGCAATATATCTGTTCGCGGGGTTTCTAATATTACATGTACAAGCCCAATAACCAGATAAGATAAAAAGTTATCCCATGAGAATTAGACCCAAAAACCTACATAACACATTTTTTTAATAATCATTAATACATTTAACGCGCTTATCTTAAGTCATGTGATAACGACACAAAATTCTGAGAATTTCTCAAGGCACTTAATAAATCTACCACCCTTTTCTTATCCATCCAAATTCTTTTCCACCGGAGATACGACAAATTTACATCACAAAAACTCAATAAAACGGGTATACAAACCCAACCTCTGGGAACGCAACATTCATTTATTATTTTAAAAGCAGTTTAATTCAGTTGCTTTTTAAATTTATTTATATTTCAAAGTTAGTATTAAGTATGTTTCCTAAACCGATGCTGTTCTTAACCCACTTTTTACTACCCTACCTCGTATCGACGCTCCTACGTCGCGACATACTACTTCTCAACACTTTCAAGACCCGACGCTCAAAGTCCCGCCGCCCTACTTCCCTATCTTTTTACGTCACAGCGTTCTACGTCCCGACGATTTATTTCCCGAATGATTTTACATCCAGACGCTCAACGTCCCACTGCTCTACTTCCCTACCTTTCTACGTCTTGGCATTCTCCATCCCAACGACCTATAACCCCAACGATGTCACGTCCCGACGATCAACGTCCCACCTCCTTACTTCCTGAGCTTGTCGCCCCATAAACCTACCTAAATATTTCCTTCATATTACCCGTGACGACACCTTTCATCGCGCAACACCTCCTAAGTATTTCCTACCTTTTATCCGTCCCGACGCAGTATCGTGATAAATATCTTCCGCTCCGCTACGACGTTAGGCGTCTCGACACAAAGTAACGTCCAACGCTGCAACGTACCCAAAATTGACGCCGTCACAATGCTAGATAATTAGTACATAATGTCTATTTTAGACAAACCTAATGACTGTAGTTTCAATGGTGAGTCTAAAAGGTTAATTTAACTTTCTTTGAGATATCACCTGAGTTTCGTTTGAGTAAAGAATGACATTTGCGTCAAAATATTATCAATGTAACCCAATAAATCAGATGACATTTGTTTGTCGATAGATATATTTGGATCATTTCAATACAAAATATAAATATCAAAATTTTAGAAATATACATGAACGTATCATCTTGGGTTATTTATACACACAAATCTACGCAAACCAAAATGGAAAAATTTAATAGTCAGCTATCTAACTGGTGAATTGACGCTGTTCGTTAGCTCAGCACCTATGCTAGCCACCCATTCTAATCGGTTTGAACCATATGTTAAACATCAACATAGTAGGTTAACCAACTGACGAATTAGCACTGTTCGTCAACTAGAATGTGTGAGTGCAATAACACTCTCAACCAACTAAATATCAATTGATATATGTGTTTGACAATTCGTTTTTAATTTTAAATTAATGTTCCTAAAAGTTGTAATATTTCTAGTAGCAGTAGCACAAAAAATGTCATAATATACATCGCAGCTTGTAAGTATAAATTACACTTTTGGTTCATAAATAACTATTTTTCTCATGGGCGACCTAGATATTAAAAGCAAAAGAGCAAGAGGTATTAAACAAATCATAGAAGATACTGATCTACTTTCTAACAAGAAACTATATTACCTAATTAAAATATTTATCTTTAGCTACAAACCTATTAAAGTCCTTAACCATCTTCTTCCTGTTAGCGAAATCTGAAGACTGCATGCATTCTTTCCAACATTTATCCAAAGTACATTCTTCCATTCGTAGATTGTAATAAGTTATATCACCGTCTTTATACAAATTCAGCTCACTAATTTCTTCCGGTTCTTTTTTGAGATAATCAGCGATATGATGTGCCATGGTTTCAGCTAAGAACATTCCTTGCGGTCCTCCAAAGCCTCTGAAAGCTGTATTGGATGGTAAATTCGTTTTGCAAAGAATCCCTCTCAAACTGACTGCTGGGATGTAGTAGGCATTTTCGAAATGCGTTACTGCTCTTTCCATGACCTAAAGAATATTATAAAAGATGTATTACACCAGAGTATAGTCTAGCTATTTTTAAATAGGAAAAGAAAATAGTTACTTTTCTCTTTATCTCGAATGTACATAATTTGTTTTTCTCTATCATTTTGCCCTAAAACTTACTAGTCCCTCAGATTCAAGAATAGATGCCCAGGAAATGTTAAAAGGATACACATAATTTGGATAAAAATTTTCTACGTGACTCGAATTTATTTAATTAAACCATCTATTAAAATGGTTCTAATCTAACTGAATGCATTCAGGAGTAAATAAAGCAAAGGAACAAAAATCTACATTTTTAAATATATTAAGGATGGGTCGTTTTAAATTTCCCGCGAGTTTGATGCCATGTAACTGGCATTCCTACTTTTAGTTATATTTGATTCTAAAGTTAGTATTAGTCGTCTATAAAACGTTGTAGAAGAAGGTGCTATTTTCGCGATTCCATTTTGGATGCACAAAATCTAAGGTAAGCATAGGTATTGCCTACTTTAAACATTTGCATTTCTGATATAAGTCAACATTAAGTTATCAAGAATGCCTAAGCCGATTAAGTTTGATTATAGTTTGTTATTTTAGAGGTCATATAGTTAAAATCCTGAAAATTAGTACTTGTTTTGGAAGTGTTTCTTAACTGGATTTTGAGAAAAATAGTAACATGTAACATAGTATTGTATTTCTTATTCTTTTTGGTATTTTTTGAATTTAAAACTTGTTTAAAAATCAATCTGTGGTCCTATTTGTTTTATAACTAGTTATACCTATTAAAACTAAGTACATCAGGCTAGATCATCTAATAAAAAGAAAAAAATATTTTTATTTAAATGCTATAAATAATTACAGTAAAAATAATAAATCCCTTAACTGTTTCTTCATTGGTGCTTTCACCCTACTCTTTAATTTTATAAGCCCAACTTTTTACTTGTTAATCAATGATTTAAATTATGCTTTTTGTCCTCTAAAAAGTATACTTACCGCCATTGAAAGATCATATGCGTATCCGCAATTATTATATAAATCCGCTTCACAAGCCAACATTTTCCCGCTGTCCTCGAAAGCTATTTTGTACTTAAAATAAAACGGATGTCTGGCTCCTGTCATACAAATATCTTCGTCTCTATCTAGCATGAATCTAATCGGTCGATTCATCTTCCTAGCCGCCACCGCTAGGGGAATAGCCAGCATCGCAGGTTTGGATTGCTTTCCTCCAAATCCTCCACCTAACCTCTTTACTTTGGTAATGATTTTGCTCTGCGGGACCCCCATTACTTCACTAACTAATTTCTGGAAGAAGAGGAGTATTTTTTTGAATTCAGGTTGTTCAACTTACAAAAAATAAACAAAGGGATATATTAGTAAAAAACGCCTTTAACCCTTTTGGCCCTCCTGAAGGCAATTGCCACCGCTATATTTACAGCATTCTACCGCCAAGAACGATAAAAAATCTGGCTATTAACTACGAGGTGTCACTAGTGGTGACCATGGATACTGCGAAAATGTTAATAATACCATCGTTATTAGTTATTTTCAATGTTTTGATGAGAGGTGTTTTCATTTTTACTTTCCTATCTGTATAAAGATATAAGGAAAGTATAGGAATCATGATTTTTTCGACCTCGAGTTTTCGACGGATTTTTACGTTTTGAGGTCCCCTGAATCCGTTTTGACTATTTTCGCGATGATGTGTGTGTGCGTGCGCGTGCGTGCGCATGCGTGCGTGCGCGTGTGCATGCGTGCGTTTGGAAAAGAAAATTCTTCAAATAAAAGTTACTTCTAATATTATCTAACATTATGGTCTATACAAAATTTTCCTAAAATGGTCCGTATTCGAGAAATTTGACAAAAAGTAAAAAAATATTTTTTTATAAAAATTGTTCAAATAAAAGTTGTTTATAATATAATTCTCTATAATTTTTATCATATACATAATTTTTCTAAAATGGACCGTATTCGAGATATTTGAGAAAATGTGTAAAGTTCGAATTTTGAAGAAAACTTAAAAACATAAAGAAAAAAACATTAAATTTTAAACTTAAGTTTTATTTCGGTCTGACGTGAAATTATTAGATTTTGGACAAAGTCGGAACATCTGGGGGTACTTTATTGGAGACTGTTTTTATATTTTATGGAATATATCTGTTATTTATGTTTGGAGAAGAAAATTGTTCAAATAAAAGTTACTTCTAATATTATTATCTATAATTTTTGCTTTATGTCAAAATTACCTGAAATGGTCCGTATTTGAGAAATTTGACAAAATGTGCAAAATTCTGATTTTTATGAAAATTTTTGAACTAAAAGTTGTTTGTGATATCGAGCTCTATAATTTTTGTTTATACATGATTTTTTTTAAAATGGACCGTAATCGAAAAATTGTAGGAAAAGTGCTAAATTTTAATTTTTCAGTATTTTCGTTTTCAATGAATATCTATAGAAAAATGTTTCGAGGTAGATGTATGTGGAAAATGTATATATTTAGTTTATCCTCTAAACATTTATAGAGGTGCTGCAATAGGTTGTACAAAATAACCGGAAAAGGCCTATAATAACTAGATAGGAAAGTCATGTGTTGGACACATCAGATTTTTATATTTTATGGAATATATCTGTTATTTACGTTTGGAGAAGAAAATTCTTCAAATACAAGTTACTAACAATATTTTTATCAATATTTTTTGTTGTGGCACCTAGAACCTTTGTTGGAATATTGGCGATGTCATTTACAACCTTTTTATGCACATACCCAGAAAACTTAGATTTTGGCACTTAGCTCCTTTGGTACTTTTACTCTTCAATTGTTAAATATGGTCATACAACTTTTATACTAAAAATCTGATGTGTCCAACACATGACTTTCCTATGTAGTTATTGTAGGCTTTTTCCGGTTATTTTGTACAACCTATTGCAGCATCTCTATAAATGTTTAGAGGATAAACTAAATATATACATTGTCCACATACATCTACCTCGAAACATTTTTCTATAGATATTCATTGAAAACAAAATACTGAAAAATTTAAATTTAGCACTTTTCCATTACGGTCCATTTTAGAAAAATCATGTATAAACAAAAATTATAGAGATCGATATCGCAAACAACTTTTAGTTCAACAATTTTCATAAAAATCAGAATTTTGCACATTTTGTCAAATTTCTCGAATACGGACCATTTCAGGAAATTTTGACATAAAACAAAAATTATAGATAATAATATTAGAAGTAACTTTTATTTGAACAATTTTCTTCTCCAAACATAAATAACAGATATATTCCATAAAATATAAAAACGGCCTCCCATAAAGTACCCCCCAGATGTTCCGACTTTGTCCAAAATCTAATCATTTCACGTCAGGCCGAAATAAACCTTAAGTTTAAAATTTGTTTTTTTCTTTAACCGTTTTTGAGTTTTCTTCAAAATTCGAAATTTACACATTTTCTCAAATATATGGAATACGGTCCATTTTAGAGAAATTATATATAGAATAAAAATTATAGACAATTATATTACAAACAACTTTTATTTGAACAATTTTTATAAAAAATTATTTTTTTTACATTTTGTCAAATTTCTCGAATACGGACCATTTTAGGAATATTTTGTATATAATAAAAATTATAGATAATTATATTAGAAGTAACTTTTATATGAAGAAATTTCTTCTTTAAACGTAAATAACAGATATATTCCATAAAATATAAAAATGACCACCTATAAAGTACCCCCCCAGATGTTTCGACTCTGCCCAAAATCTAATCAGTTCATTAGACGCTGGAATAAAGCTTAAGTTTTAAATTTGGTGTTTTTCTGTGTATCGGTTCATGAGTTATGCGACATACAGACTTCAATTCAGGATCGTAATGATAAAACCAACTTTCGTCACATGTAACCACATTATTTAAAAACTGTGGGTTACGTTGCAATTGCCTTTTCCACTGCTGACAAATTGTCACTCGATTCGCTTTTTGTTTATCGGTCATCACTTTTGGAATCCATCTTTCCGCGATCTTCCGGTACTCTAAATCTTCATGAATAATTTTTTGAGTGGTACTGTAAGACAAACTAACATTGTCAGAAATTCGTTTTATGCCAATCCGGCAATCATTTTGTATCAAGTCGTTAATTTCTGCAATTTTTGTGTCATTTCTCGCAGTTTGTGGTCGACCGGGACGAGGTTCATCTTCAACTGATTCACAACCGTCTTTAAACTTTTTATGCCACTCAAACACTCTACATCGTGATAAACTATTGTCTAGATATGCATCTTTAATTATTTCAAAAGTTTCAGTTGGTGTTTTACCCAATCGAACACAAAATTTTATCGCGTATCTTTGCTCCACTTTCATTTTTCGATGGGTACGCAAAACACTGACAATTCAATAATTAATTTGTAACAAATGTCAAAAGTTAAATTAAAGCCTACTTGCGGGGTAGTACATTAAATATAAGGCTTTCATGTCTCATTTTTTGGGTTATAAAATGTTACCTCTGAAAGAAGTTATAGCACCAGTCTCGTTATATACTGATATATCCTCGTATCTGTATACAGATAGGAAAGTAAAAATGCATTTGTATTTCTAATAATAAAACGGCTATCGATAAATTACCCACTGATGGGACATGTACATGTGTTATTGGCTAGTAGTCACGAACAACGACTACTATGGAAATGCTGTGGTTATGCAGTTCCTCAGTAACGCCAATCTAATAAGAAAACTAAAAACAACCAAAACTTCTGAGTTGGTTCAGTGAAGTTAGCTAAGAGCAGAGTATAGTATGATTTAGTGTTAAACGTTAACGGTGGTGTAATTAAATAATTAAGCACCCTAGTGAGGGGACCTTAGTTTTTAATCGCAATCAAGTTAGGTTAGAATAAAATTGCCTATTGGTCTTATTAATTAGATTGTAATAATCAAAAATGCTTCACTTGGGATGTTTATTTAAAAAGAAAACTTACCGAGAGTTCAGAGGGATTTTGGGTAGAAGCAAGTATTTCCATTTCATCATCCTCGCCCTTGGGAACGACTATGCAGGATTGTGTTTCGAAATAGAAATGTTCTTGTCCTCCAATCCGACATTCCCCTTCGATTACATGCTTGGCTTCTTTGAAAACTTTCTCCACATCTCCTTTGACCATTTTCCGCTGCATCGGGAAGAAAGACTTATGTTTAATCGCATCTTCAATAGTGACTATTACATCGAGTTCTTCGTAAGTTACTTTTACTTTTTTGGCAGCCTTTTGAGCTATTGCATGAGTATCGGCGACTATTAATCCTATTATTTGAGCAACGGCGGTTACTTCTTTTGTGTAGAATAGTTCTTCGTCGTGGACTTCCGTTCCCCACTTCACTTTTGTGGGTAAATCCGATGAAGATACGTAACCATGCACTCCATCTACAGCTAAAGCTTCTGATTCGTCTATATTAAGAATCTTTGCGTGTGCTTTTGTGCTTAAGACAAAGGCTGCATGTAGTTCTCTTTCAAATTTGGGTATATCATCGCAATATATTGCTTCGCCTGTGGCTTGTTTATAGGCCGACATGTGTACTAGAGGTCTTTGTACAGAATCGGTTTTATCTTGCATTTCTGGTGCTACATTAACATACTGGGAACTTTTATATTCTTGACTCGAATACTCGTTAATACCACTTAATTCTCGTTCGTCTAACTCGATATCGGGAATATACTTTTGTAATTCGCGAGATATCGTAAGAAACGCTTTAAAGAATAAACTAAGAGGTAGTGATCTTCTGTAAAGAATCATTCCTCCAGGAGCACCTGGATCTAATGGCAAATCTTCTAATAAAGAATTAAAAGCTATTTCTAGTGTGCTTCTATTCCAAGGTAAACCCTTTAGTTTGGCCTCAGTATTAGGAGCTGATACTGTTTTGAATGACATCCCACCTATACCAAAACTAATTTGTTTAATAATATTAGTCTTAGGTAGAAAGCTGACATTAACCGCTTCGTTAACAATAGCGATATCATCCTCTCTCCTTCTAGCTTGCTTGTAAGCTACGAAATACTGAAAATGTTGAGAAAAAGGTATATGTATTGCTAAAAGGATCTCTTCAGGTTTAACAATACTTTTTCGGTAACCTACGAAGAAATTGTTGTCAAGAGGAACTATTCGTTTACCGGTTTTGCTCGAAAGTTCCAAAGTTGCTTTGGCTGCCATCAGAATTGGTATCATATCGGAAATGGGACTACCAGTCATTACATTACTGCCTAGAGCTCCTACACTACGAATTTGCTTCCCAGCAAACCAATTCATCATTTTCACTATAGCTTTAAATATCTTGGTTTGATAATTCGGTTTATCTCTGATTTGCTTCTTCAGATAATCTTCTATGTCTACCAGTGTAGCTGACGCTCCTACTCGAACCCCTTTAGTAGTCTCTTCGATCATCGTAAGTTCTGGTATTTGAACCGGTTGGATAATTACAGGGTAAATCATTTGTTTAAATTTTGTTTCTACGCCAACTTCGGTATTTCCTACAACAATTTTGGCTTCGGGGTATTTATGTTTTAAATCTAGTAGATCATTTAAACTCGTGGGTCGGTACCAAGTGATATTTTTGCTTTCAAAAATTAAGTTTTGATTATCGTACTTATCAGTTAGTTTTAGTTCTGGTGGGAATATTGGTTCTTGAGTTGCATCGTATGGTGTAAATTGACTAGGATGGACTAATGTTTGTTTTTCACCTTCTGATTGTTTACTTTTGATTCCATTTTGGAGCTTGCAGCATTTGGCGCCCATGCCACATTCTCCGTTTGTATTTGATAGCTTATTTCCGTTTTGTATTAACTCCCATTCTTCTGTAAAAGTTTTGTATGCTTCTATGATTGGTCTGTAACCGGTGCATCTGCAAAGGTTTCCTTGAAAAGCTACCTCCATGTCTTTCATCGACGGTTTTGGCGAGTTCCTCAGAAGGGTGTACATTGACATAACTATTCCTGGGGTGCAAAACCCACATTGAGAACCGTGCGATTTAGCGATACGTTCTTGTACAGGGTGGAGTTTTGTTTTGGTAGAGCCAATGCCTTCTACTGTGGTCACTGCTAGGCCGTGCATTGCACATATTGGTGCCAAACAAGCATTAACTGGAATATGTCTAAGAATTCGTTAAGTTAATATTTTAAGAAACTAAAAAATAAAAAAGCGATACATTTAAAAACCAAGAAATATAAGAAAATTTAAAAAGTTAAGAAATAATTGTTCCACTACTAAATTAAAATTGAATTTATACTAAATCGAAATATAGCATTATACAATATTAATGAAAAAAGGATACATGACTTGTTTCTTCGTTCTGTCAAATTTTGAAACCATAACAGTGCAAGCTCCACATCCTCCTTCTCCACATCCAAGCTTGGTGCCACATAATCTTACTGTGTTGGAATTTGAGGAAAATTATAAAAATTATAAAAACTCAATTAAAAAGTGCTATTTAGGTAATTTTGAGTTTAGAATAGAAAAGTTTTATAAGGATACATTTATTTCTCAAATACTCCAACAATGTCAGTTCTGGATCTACGCTGTCATCTACCACCTGTAAGAAAAAACAGCATTAACACGATATCAATAAAGTATACGTTACCTAAACAAAAAGATCAAAAATTAAAAATATACAGAAAGTCTCTCAAGCATTTCCTGTTGTTTACAGATATTTTATTATCAAAAACAGTTTACTAGATAGTTTAGAAGCACATGCAATTTCTTGACTCGAAACTATATATATAAGAAGCCAACCACACATTTGTGGACTTTGCTAACATTCCCTGTGCTTACTAGGAAAATATTAGCGTCGTATGGAGATGCATCTAAGCCCAGGGAAACTAAACAATAGAAGGTTTATTGCTGTGAAAAAATATAAAAGATAAAAGGATTATTGGGCAAATACCGCAAAAAAATGAAAAAAAAAAAAAATGCCCAAAGTCAAACCGTAGACACGTGTTTCTGAATATTGGTCTTCATCAGTACAGTGCAGCCAAGTTCAAAAGAGAATGGAACTAGCAATGAAATCAAATCAACAGGTGATCACTGAAGAAGCCAACCACACATTTGTGGACTTTGCTAACATTCCCAGTGCTTACTAGGAAAATATTAGAGTCGCCACGGAGGCAGTTATAGCCGCTATGGAGATGCATCCAAACCCAGGGAAACTAAACAATAGAAGAAGGTTTATTGCGGTGAAAAAATATATTGTAATGGAAAAATTGTAGGAAAAGTGCTAAATTTAAATTTTTCAGTATTTTCGTTTTCAATGAATTTCTATAGAAAAATGTTTCGAGGTAGATGTATGAGGGAAATGTATATATTTAGTTTAGCCTCTAAGCATTTATAGAGGTGCTGCAATAGGTTGTAAAAAATAACCAGAAAAAGCCTATAATAATTAGATAGGAAAGTCTTGTGTTGCACACATCAGATTTTTAGTTTAGCTATGAACGACTTTATTTCATTTATATTTGTTTCTGAAAGGAATATCGAGTTTACTAGAGTTGTTTTTACTGATGGTAGTATTTTGTGCTTACTTAAAATTTCGTCTGAACATATAACTGCTTTACAACACTCATTACGTACCATAACCTACCTACGACCACTTAAAAAGGTAAATATGCCTGTAAATACTTGTTTAATATAAGCTGCTGTGTGCTTTATTTACCAAGAATTTTATTTTGTTTGCTATGCATAACCAGGTACAAAAAAATTCCGGTTTTTTTTTATTTTTGTTAACCCTGCGGGCGGGGCGCCGGGTCTATGAGACTTGATGATGATATGAATGTTCGGCATTTCTCGACAATATTCTGTAAAGCTCGGCGGACCCATCTACCTTCCTAACTTTGCCCGTAGTTCAAATTGTTGTGAGCGGTGATTCAACAAGTAGTCTCTTTAAAAATTTATAAAGCGAAAAGTCTCTGAAACCCGGCGCCCCGGTTGTGGTTATTGTTTTTGTAACCCACCTTCTGCATTTTCTGGTAAGTTTTCTATATCTTCATATAATTGTTAGACTTCCAGGAGTCAGAAGCTATAGCAAAAATGCCAAATCAGCTTTGGAATGCTGGTCTCTCTATTTCACGGATGAAATGTTGAAACTAATAGTTGAAAATACAAATTTTTACATTTCTGAATTGACTGAGGGCTACGCAAGAGAACGAAGGGGTAAGCCTACAGATGTCTGCGAATTAAGAGCTTTTCTTGGATTATTATACTTAGCTGGAACACTAAAAAGTAGTCGACTAAATACAAAAGAGTTGTGGGATAGAAATGGTGTTGGAGTTGAGCGATTTTGGTTAGTGATGTCCCGCGATCGTTTCCATTTTTACTTTCCTATCTGTATACAGATATAAGGAAAGTATAGGAATCATGATTTTTTTCGACCTCGAGTTTTCGACGGATTTTTACGTTTTGAGGTCCCCTGAATCCGTTTTGACTATTTTCGCGATGATGTCTGTGTGTGTGTGTGTGTGTGTGTGTGTGTGTGTGTGTGTGTGTGTGTGTGTGTGTGTGTGTGTGTGTGTGTGTGTGTGTGTGTGTGTGTGTGTGTGTGTGTGTGTGTGTGTGTGTGTGTGTGTGTGTGTGTGTGTGTGTGTGTGTGTGTGTGTGTGTGTGTGTGTGTGTGTGTGTGTGTGTGTGTGTGTGTGTGTGTGTGTGTGTGTGTGTGTGTGTGTGTGTGTGTGTGTGTGTGTGTGTGTGTGTGTGTGTGTGTGTGTGTGTGTGTGTGTGTGTGTGTGTGTGTGTGTGTGTGTGTGTGTGTGTGTGTGTGTGTGTGTGTGTGTGTGTGTGTGTGTGTGTGTGTGTGTGTGTGTGTGTGTGTGTGTGTGTGTGTGTGTGTGTGTGTGTGTGTGTGTGTGTGTGTGTGTGTGTGTGTGTGTGTGTGTGTGTGTGTGTGTGTGTGTGTGTGTGTGTGTGTGTGTGTGTGTGTGTGTGTGTGTGTGTGTGTGTGTGTGTGTGTGTGTGTGTGTGTGTGTGTGTGTGTGTGTGTGTGTGTGTGTGTGTGTGTGTGTGTGTGTGTGTGTGTGTGTGTGTGTGTGTGTGTGTGTGTGTGTGTGTGTGTGTGTGTGTGTGTGTGTGTGTGTGTGTGTGTGTGTGTGTGTGTGTGTGTGTGTGTGTGTGTGTGTGTGTGTGTGTGTGTGTGTGTGTGTGTGTGTGTGTGTGTGTGTGTGTGTGTGTGTGTGTGTGTGTGTGTGTGTGTGTGTGTGTGTGTGTGTGTGTGTGTGTGTGTGTGTGTGTGTGTGTGTGTGTGTGTGTGTGTGTGTGTGTGTGTGTGTGTGTGTGTGTGTGTGTGTGTGTGTGTGTGTGTGTGTGTGTGTGTGTGTGTGTGTGTGTGTGTGTGTGTGTGTGTGTGTGTGTGTGTGTGTGTGTGTGTGTGTGTGTGTGTGTGTGTGTGTGTGTGTGTGTGTGTGTGTGTGTGTGTGTGTGTGTGTGTGTGTGTGTGTGTGTGTGTGTGTGTGTGTGTGTGTGTGTGTGTGTGTGTGTGTGTGTGTGTGTGTGTGTGTGTGTGTGTGTGTGTGTGTGTGTGTGTGTGTGTGTGTGTGTGTGTGTGTGTGTGTGTGTGTGTGTGTGTGTGTGTGTGTGTGTGTGTGTGTGTGTGTGTGTGTGTGTGTGTGTGTGTGTGTGTGTGTGTGTGTGTGTGTGTGTGTGTGTGTGTGTGTGTGTGTGTGTGTGTGTGTGTGTGTCTGTATAACGCATAACTCATGAACCGATACACGGAAAAACACCAAATTTCAAACTTAAGCTTTGTTCCAGCGTCTAATGAGCTGATTAGATTTTGGGCAGAGTCGGAACATCTGGGGGGGTACTTATAGGTGGCCATTTTTATATTTTATGGCATATATCTGTTATTTACGTTTGGGGAAGAAAATTCTTCAAATGAAAGTTACTTCTTATTTTATTATCTATAATTTTTGTTTTATACAAAATTTTCCTAAAATGGTCCGTATTCGCGAAATTTGACAAAATGTAAAAAAATATTTTTTTTTATAAAAATTGTTCGAACAAAAGTTGTTTGTAATATAATTCTCTATAATTTTTATTCTATAGATAATTTCTCTAAAATGGACCGTATTCAAGATATTTGAGAAAATGTGTAAATTTCGAAATTTGAAGAAAACTCAAAAACGGATAAAGAAAAAAACATTAAATTTCAAACTTAAGTTTTATTTCGGCCTGACGTGAAATGATTAGATTTTGGACAAAGTCGGAACATCTGGAGGGGTACTTTATGGGAGGCCGTTTTTATATTTTATGGAATATATCTGTTATTTATGTTTGGAGAAAAAAATTGTTCAAATAAAAGTTACTTCTAATATTATTATCTATAATTTTTGCTTTATGTAAAAATTTCCTGAAATGGTCCGTATTCGAAAAATTTGACAAAATGTGCAAAATTCTGATTTTTTATGAAAATTGTTGAAATAAAAGTTGTTTGCGATATCGATCTCTATAATATTTGTTCATACATGATTTTTTTAAAATGGACCGTAATGGAAAAATTGTAGGAAAAGTGCTAAATTTAAATTTTTCAGTATTTTCATTTTCAATGAATATCTATAGAAAAATGTTTCGCGGTAGATGTATGTGGACAATGTATATATTTAGTTTATCCTCTAAACATTTATAGAGATGCTGCAATAGGTTGTATAAAATAACCGGAAAAAGCCTGTAATAACTAGATAGGAAAGTCATGTGTTGGACACATCAGATTTTTTACTAAGATGTCTGCGCTTTGATAATCTTGAGACCAGGGAGGACAGAAGACAGTTTGATAAATTGGCACCTATAAGAACTTTATTCGATTCTTTCGTTGAAAATTGTAAGAAGGCGTACATTGTTGGTGCAAATACTACGATAGACGAAAAATTGGAGGCTTTCAGGGGAAGGTGCTCTTTCAAGCAATATATCCCAAGTAAGCCAAATAAATATGGTATAAAAATATTTGCCCTTGTTGATTCTCCTACATCCTATGCTTCAAATCTAGAAGTTTACGTTGGACAGCAACCTGAAGGCCCTTATGAAGCAGCTAATAACCCGTCCAGTATAGTTCTCAGGTTGATAGAACCTATATCGGGAACAAACCGTAATTTAACATGCGATAACTGGTTCACAAGTATGGACTTAGTGAACGTATTATTACAAGAACATAAAATTACATATGTGGGCACAATAAAAAAAAAATAAAAGGGAGCTGCCTATTGAATTCACGAATACAAGAAATCGAGCTCAGTATTCTTCAATGTTTGGATTTCAAGATAATAATACAATAGTGCCCTATGTTCCCAAAAAGTATAAAAATGTTATACTAGTGTCCACCCTGCACCATGACGATAGTATCGATGCATCTACTGGTGAGAAATGTAAACCAGAAATAATAACATTTTATAATCATACCAAAGGCGGTGTTGATAAATTTGACCAGTTAAGTGCAACTTATGATGTAGCCAGAAATACCAGAAGATGGCCCATTGTAATTTTTTTTTGTAATTTTTTGCCCTTATGAATATGGCAGGAGTCAACTCCCAGATAATTTTTGCTAGTAATAATAAAATTTATGATATTCAAAGAAGACTATTTCTAAGAGATCTCGCTTTATCCTTAACCAATGAGTATCTGCAAAGACGTTCACTTGAAACAAATGTGCCAATAGCTGTAAGACAAAGAAGACAAGAAGTTGCAGGTCCATCAAATGTAGTTCAGGGAATTGCATCTGGTACAAAAAAAAGATGTTTTTTTTGTTAAAAAGACTCAAAAACTAGGTATTACTGTGAAAAATGTGTTTGTCTATCCCACCTTGCTCTTTGGTGTGTACCATGTTCCAATATTACCAAAAACCAATAAAAATGAAAAGTTGTTCTTATTATAATACAAATTTAAGTTTTCTTTGATACTTTCATTTATTTTTTGTATTTTTATCTTTCATATTACTCGGGAACATTTTGTGTGTTACGTTTTTAGAACATAGGTTTTATTTTTTTCTAGTATTATGTATATATATATTTTTTAAATTAAATCACAGATAAATAATATGTTTTTGATTTTATACTATTACATTTACCAAAAAATTAAAAAAACTATTTTTAAAAAAAAGTCCGTGAGACCCGGCGCCCCGATTCGTGTCTTGGTTTAGGGCGCCCCGCCTGCAGGGTTAATTATTGACTTGTAATATAAATCTTAATCTAACAAAAATTAAACAAGCATTTTTTATTATACATTTTTACGGCCACACGCGCACGTAATAATTGTTCTTATCTTACAAAAATAAAATATATTAACTTAAAGCAAACCCGAAAAGCAAAAATGTTTATTTAAGTCTTTGAACTCCAAGGTAATTATTATTTGTGAAATTTAATGTTGCAATTTGATAAGAAAATTACTTAGCTCAATTTAAAGGTCTAATAGTATAAACATTGGGTTGAAGTGTGTTGATATAAATTACGATGGTAAATAATTTATATATTTAAAAGTTCTAAAGCGTATTATAATGACGATGCCCTTAAAATTTTATAGTATGAAAATAAAAAACAATTGTAATAAAAATTACGTCTAATTAAGAATATTAAAAATATCTACATAATTTAGGAAAATTATGCAAAATGTTTTATTATCAATTAAAATTTGGGTAATTAGAATTTCAGAATATTATTAGCCACCGATAAAAATCATAATTGAAATTGGCTCTGAAATTTAAATATTTTGGACTTTACTTTGGAGACAGAATGACATTTTAACCTTGACATTGAAAATTAAATTCAAGTATAGCTCTGTGTACCAAGATTGTACCGTCGAGTATAGCTCGTGTGTGCCACGGTTGTACCATCGAGTACACACAAAAAAGGCAGCTCACGACAATTACATATGTTTTTCTCAAAACAAACCTAAAGCTTGTTGGCAAATAATACATTTTGAAAATAACAAATTTAAAACTAGTTCTCTTTTTTCTAATGTGGCAGAGAATATTATAAAATCATTACCAGCTGTTTCATTAACGGACTTACTAACTTTCAGAAATTTTCCAGCCCCTTGCAGTTCTTTCTTTTTGTTACCAACAACAAATGAAGAAGTTATAAATACAATTACTCATCTAAAAACTCCAGTTGTCTGGATGCACATGAACTTAACAGCTTTGTCATTAAAGAAACGGCACATATTATCGGAACACCCCTTACTATTCTGATTAATTAATTGTAATTAATTGTAAGTGTAACCAAATTATATTTTTATGATTCAACTTGCCCTTCTTTGATATAAACTTTTCCAATAACAATGTATATCGATCGGTAATAGGTCAATAGGCGAACCCTCAATTTTTGGTAAATAGCGTTACCATCATTATATGAGAACTAAGAAATGGCTCGCAAATGGGAAATAACATCTATAACATTGTTTATATAGTCTACATATGCCCTCCTTCTTGCGCTAATGCAGCAAGGAAATGTCTTAATGCCTATAACGACCTTTCCAATCCTATCTTCTCAAGGAAGTGTAGGATTTAGAGTAACTTTATGTTATGTGAATCTCCCTCTTCTATTTGTTATGCTCCTGGGTATAGTGCTCTTGGATTCTGGAGTGCTACCCATTTAATCAGAATGTAAAGGTTTCGTCCTCCTCCTCCTCCTCCTTGCAAAATCTACTACTCTCATTTTACTGAAATGTATTTTGAGTCGGCAATGCCCGGTAAGGATCCCTGTTACAATGCGTAGACTATTCTTGCTCAGGAAGATACAGGCTTCCGATCTTTTCTGGTTACATTCACCCAGAAGTATCTTAGCCTGTTTTAGCCCCATAAGTTTGTTCCAATTATCGGATTTAATACTGTTTAATTATTCTTTTTTAATCTTTCAAAATATTGTGTTACTGCTGATACCGCAGAACAGCTCAGGACCCTCTAAAGGTGTTTGAGGCCCATTCCTTGGTTTTGCAATAAGGACAGATTTAAAGGAAAAAGATTTTATTGAAAGTTCTTTCAAAAATAAGTAGTAGAAATTTTAACAAAAATTACATAATTAAACTCTCAAGTAATTTTCTTCATTATCAGAAACAAAAATATCATACTCATATTGAACTTGAAGAATTTCCTCTTGTTTCTTAAAAAGCGTTTTTGAAAAAGATAGTTCTTTGTTGTTTCCCCAATCTGCCCATAGTGGTTGGCTAACAAAGATGAAATGCTTTTCATTTTGTCGGGATTAATGTTTCTGCCCACACTTATTGGTTTCAACTTTATTTGGGCATTTTTTTACCTTTCTTACAGATGCTCTTATCTACAGAAACAATATCGGTCCTATAATATGGTTCACCCCTGACAAAAACGGACTTGTTTGTGGTTTTTGTAAAATCACTCGTTTATACTGTTGGAAGCAGCGGAAATGCCAACACGCAGGTGAAAAGAACTTTTTGCGCCTCGCTTTTCCAGTTGCAGATTTGAAAATCACTTCCCATTTTCAGTACTGTAGCATAATAATTTTTGGACTTATGTTAATAAAAAAAGAAGTGGGAGTGTGAACAGTGGCAATTTTATTTTTAATGATAAAGAAATTCTTCCACAGCAAACTGCTAAGTTTTTTGCGGAATATTTTGCTACTACATATTCATCAAATCAGTCTATATATATTTTAAATGAACAAAACTCCAATCTTTGGAAAAATGATAGTTTTACACTAAATTTAATAAATGATGATGATTATCTAGCAGCTGTCAAAAAATTAAAACCAAAAAAGGCTGCAGGCACAGATGGTATACCACCATATATCTTAAAAGGTTGTCATGAGGGTTTAAAATTGCCAATGCTTCATATATTCAATCTTATTCTGAAATTTTCTACTTTCCCTGATCTGTGGAAAACGGCTATTTGTACCCCAATACATAAATCAGGTAGTACAAGGAATATTGAAAATTATAGATCGGTTTCTGTTATGTGTGCTCCTTCTAAATTATTCGAGCAAATAATTTATAAGAAATTATATAATTTCGTGACAACTAGCATTGCTGAGGAGCAGCATGGATTTGTGACTGGTAGATCAATTAATTCTAATTTATTTATTTTTACAAATTATGCGAATAATACATTAGAAAAAAGACTTCAGCTAGATACAATTTTTACAGATTTTAGTAAGGCTTTTGATCGGGTAGATCATGATATTTTGTTAGAAAAGATCAGTCAATTTGGATTGACAAGTAATGTATTAATGCTTATCAGGGATTACTTAAAAGATAGATACTTTTTAGTAAGACATAATGGTAATACTTCTAGCAGATTCCGTGCTGTTTCCGGAGTGCCGCAAGGTTCCAATTTAGGTCCATTATTGTTTCTGTTATTTGTCAATGATCTGCCAAAAGTGATTAAATACTCGAGATGCTTACTTTTTGCTGATGATTTTAAAATTTATAAACAAATTCAAACAGTACGCGATTGCGTTTCTTTGCAAAAAGACATAAATGCTATATATGAATGGAGTCAAAAATGTAAATTGGAATTTAACATCAGCAAATGTTATTATATGACTATTACCCGGCAAAAGCAACCGATTATATTTGACTATCAAATGGAAAGTGTGTCATTAAGAAAGTGCTTTCAAGTTAAAGATTTGGGGGTAACATTCAATTCTAAATTATCATTCTCTACGCATATTGAGAATACTTGTAAAGCAGCAAATCGTGCTCTGGGATTTTTAATGAGACAAACGCAGCCATTTTCTGATATTAATTTGTTAAAAATTTTATATATTTCGTTAATCCGTTCAAAATTAGAGTTTGCTTCAATTATATGGCTTGGAGAATACCAAATCATTTTACAAGAATTAGAGAAAATACAAAATAAATTTTTAAGATATCTTTACTTTAAAAAGTTTCATATTAGACCTGATTACAATGTTGTTAGAACATCACAATTAAGAATAGATTTTAAATTACCTTCTCTTGAGACTAGACGCAAAATCACATGCACCTTATTTTTGTATAAAATAATCAATAATCAAATATGTTCTTCAGATCTGTTAGCCCTAATACCATTTTGTGTTCCATCACGTCCCATGCGTAACTCAAATATGTTTATTGTTCCTTTTGCCACGATTACATCCAGAGCTCCCCTCCTGATCATTCTTCGCTTAGCCAATGGTATAAACAATTTAGAAGATATAGACTGGTATGAGAAATATAATACATTTAAAAAAAATATTATTAAACAAATTACAAACATGTCCATTTAAGCAAGTAATGTTATTTGATCTCATGGTGTTCTGGTATCAAAATTATGTAAATTGTGGTAGGCACGTATATTGTAATTATTTAATAGTAATTATCCTTGTAATTAGGCCAATAGGCCTGTTAGGATAAATAAATAAATAAATAAATAAATAAATAAATAATGTTTAATTATATCAATGTACGTCTCTGGCATAATTATGGTAGTACATTTATTTAATGTTCCTCTATATTTGCCCAAATGATCAGGCGGAAGAAAAGAGTGACCGACCACTGGATATGTGAGTTCAACAAGTTTTAGGTGAGATAGAGAACAGCATTGCAGCCAATAGTGTACCATACTAACCATCGTACTGTTTCTATTTTGTCCTTTACACTAATCACACATCAAACGAACTGCTCTATCTTTATCAAAATCAAAATGATGCAGCGAGTAAAAAACTGCAGACACAGTTTCATTGGAACTCCTTTGACGGTCATTTTCTGTCCATATAAATGATTTTAGGGTCTAAGGACTAAGTTATGATTTTGTATAAATATATAAATTGATCTGCATACTAAAGTAACAGGCTTGGTCTGGTATTTTTGGTAGTGGTAAATTTTTTGGCAATCAAAGGAGAAAATTGCAATTCTGGGATCATTTTATCTCAATAAGTCATAAAACGCATTACTTTGTAGTTTGTGTACTCGTTGTTCTGTCACTGACTTTACTTTTTCTTGGGGGTCGGTAATTTTTCCTATTTTTTCAGAAAATTACAGGCATTTTGAACATACATCAACCTTCGGAGATCCAAAGCCAATATTGATTGCCGTACAAAAATATTTCTGAAAACACTGTTTGATTTTTAAGGATTCTTTCACTCCAGCATTGTACATCGTCCACAATTTGACTATATTTAATTCACAGGGCAAGTATCGTGTAATAATTGTTTTATTACGCGCATAATGAGTCTCACAACAGGCTACCCAGCTAGCACAAAACGTTGCCAAGCCTTTCGGCGATGTTGCTTTAAGGGAACGTAATAACATTACTATACAACATAAATGCAACGTTCGTGAGAAGTTGTTGAGGGAAATCAAAACCTCGCAAAACTTCTATTTGTTAATTACTTATTTAACCTACCTGTTATGTTAACACAACGTAATAAAGTAATTTGCTAAAAAAAGTATTCACGAAAAGTACTATGGCATCTAATCTGAATTTCGAACGTTTTTTTGTCAATTGTCATTTGTCGCTTTTTCTTGTCATATGTCATGTTTTTGATGGTTGTTTTTTAACTAGGAGAATTTATTTTATAAATAATTTTTATACATTTGAGTAGACTAATTGGTAAGGATCGTCTATAAAATAGAAAACTATTTTCTAAACCATTTTCTTCGTTTCAGATTGCAATGCCTGGTGTAAATTTAATATTTCATTTATTAGATACCTACCCAATACAAATAAAATGGTTTAACTACTATAAAAACAAAGAATGGTGTAGATATAAACGTCTTAAACGAGAAGATAAACAATTAACCGAATGTTCAGTTACATTTTACTTATAAATACTTATAAAAGAGGTATAATATACTTAATCAAACTAAAAATACATTTTAAAAATATTATATTTTGGGTTCCCTTTGTACCTGACATTCCAGAAATCATAGAAGCAAAAGTAAATACTACAGACATGTCTAAAGAAGAATGTATAACGCCTGAAATTTTATAAAAAGTGAATCTACAGCATGGCACATCATTATCAACAGTTCAAGTACAAACCTAGAAGACAAGTTGAGAGAAATCACAGAAGATGCCCTCGAGCATATTCAGAATATCTTGCTAAAAAATCTGATGTGTCCAACACATGACTTTCCTATCTACTTATTATAGTCTTTTTCCGGTTATTTTGTACAACCTATTGCAGCACCTCTATAAATATTTAGAGGATAAACTAAACATTTTCCCATACATCTACCTCGAAACATTTTTCTATAGATATTCATTGAAAACGAAAATACTGAAAAATTTAAATTTAGCGCTCTTCCTCCAATTTTTCCATTACGGTCCATTTTAGAAAAATCATATATAAACAAAAATTATAGTGATCGATATCGCAAACAACTTTTAGTTCAACAATTTTCATAAAAATCAGAATTTTGCACAGTTTGTCAAAGTTCTCGAAAATGAACCATTTCAGGAAATTTTGACATAAAACAAAAATTATAGATAATAATATTAGATGTAACTTTTATTTGAACAATTTTCTTCTCCAAACATAAATAAGAGACATATTCCATAAAATATAAAAACGGCCTCCCATAAACTAACCCCCCTCCCCCCAGATGTTCCGACTTTGTCCAAAATTTAATCATTTCACGTCAGGCCGAAATAGAACTTGTTTTTTTCTTTATCCGTTTTTGAGTTTTTTCAAAATTCGAAATTTACACATTTTCTCAAATATCTCAAATACGGTCTACTTTAGAGAAATTATGTATAGAATAAAAATTATAGAGAATTATATTACAAACAACTTTTATTTGAACAATTTTTATAAAAAATTTTTTTTCATTTTGTCAAATTTCTAGAATACGGGACTATTTTACAATTTGGTATAAAACAAAAAATATTGATAAAAATATTGTTAGTAACTTTTATTTGAAGAATTTTCTTCTCCAAACGTAAATAACAGATATATTCCATAAAATATAAAAATGACCACCTATAAAGTACCCCCCAGATGTTCAGACTCTGCCCAAAAATTAATCATTTCATTGGACGATGGAATAAAGCTTAAGTTTAAAATTTGGTGTTTTTCTGTGTATCCGTTCATGAGCTATGGTGGATACAGACACACACACAGACAGACATCATCGCGAAAATAGTCAAAACGGATACAGGGGACCCCAAAACGTAAAAATTTGTCGAAAATTCGAGGTCGAAAAAAATCATGATTCCTATACTTTCCTTATCTGAATACAGATAGGAAAGTAAAAACTGTCAACAAAATAATAAACAACTTTTCCATTGAATCTTTTTTTACTTTCCTATCTGTATACAGATATAAGGAAAGTATAGGAATCATGATTTTTTTCGACCTCGAGTTTTCGACGGATTTTTATGTTTTGAGGTCCCCTGAATCCGTTTTGACTATTTTCGCGATGATGTCTTCGCATAACTCATGAACCGATACACGGAAAAACACCAAATTTCAAACTTAAGCTTTGTTCCAGCGTCTAATGAGCTGATTAGATTTTGGGCAGAGTCGGAACATCTGGGGGGGGTACTTTATAGGTGGTCATTTTTATATTTTATGGAATATATCTGTTATTTACGTTTGGGGAAGAAAATTCTTCAAATGAAAGTTACTTCTTATTTTATTATCTATAATTTTTGTTATATACAAAATTTTCCTAAAATGGTCCGTATTCGCGAAATTTGACAAAATGTAAAAAAATATTTTTTTTTATAAAAATTGTTCAAACAAAAGTTGTTTGTAATATAATTCTCTATAATTTTTATCCTATAGATAATTTCTCTAAAATAGACCGTATTCGAGATATTTGAGAAAATGTGTAAATTTCGAAATTTGAAGAAAACTCAAAAACGGATAAAGAAAAAAACATTAAATTTTAAACTTAAGTTTATTTCGGCCTGACGTGAAATGATTAGATTTTGGACAAAGTCGGAACATCTGGGGGGTACTTTATGGGAGGCCGTTTTTATATTTTATGGAATATATCTGTTATTTATGTTTGGAGAAAAAAATTGTTCAAATAAAAGTTACTTCTAATATTATTATCTATAATTTTTGCTTTATGTAAAAATTTCCTGAAATGGTCCGTATTCGAAAAATTTGACAAAATGTGCAAAATTCTGATTTTTATGAAAATTGTTGAAATAAAAGTTGTTTGCGATATCGATCTCTATAATATTTGTTCATACATGATTTTTTTAAAATGGACCGTAATGGGAAAATTGTAGGAAAAGTGCTAAATTTAAATTTTTCAGTATTTTCATTTTCAATGAATATCTATAGAAAAATGTTTCGCGGTAGATGTATGTGGACAATGTATATATTTAGTTTATCCTCTAAACATTTATAGAGATGCTGCAATAGGTTGTACAAAATAACCGGAAAAAGCCTGTAATAACTAGATAGGAAAGTCATGTGTTGGACACATCAGATTCTTAATTAAAGTGTATTAAAGCTAAAACTATTAACGTACTAACCTTTTTTCCATTAACAAAAAACACCAGAGTACTGGAATTCTTCTCGTCTATTTGCATAATTACCATCTTTCAGTGTGTCTAAGTTCAATCAGCATTCTTCTTTATTCGAAACCTTTTGAACCATAGAGGAAGGAAAGTTTTTATGAGCTACTTGATATCTCTCACGTGATCTGTCTCTTTCTGTCGCTACTAAAAGTTTATTGTTGATAAAAATAATACTTTTAGTGCGCAAGCAAGCTTTAATGATTAAAAATTATTGTGTAAATAAAATTCTGGAAAATTTAAACACAAGACTAAATTAAAACTAAATTAAATAAAAATGTACAATTTTTTAATTTGTTGATTAATTTTACATATTATTTGCTAGACACGTCGTATCGATAGATGATTGACCCTATAAAACATAGTCCTAAATAAATTTAAAAAATCTGATGTATCCAACACATGACTTTCCTATCTAATTATTATAGGCTTCTTCCGGTTATTTTGTACAACCTATTGCAGCACCTCTATAAATGTTTAGAGAATAAACTAAATATATACATTTTCCACATACATATAACTCGAAACATTTTTCTATAGATATTCATTGAAAACGAAAATACTGAAAAATTTAAATTTAGCACTATTCCTCCAATTTTTCTCTTAAGGTCCATTTTAGAAAAATCATGTAAAAAACAAAAATTATAGAAATCGATATCGAAAACAACTTTTAGTTTAACAATTTTCTTAAAAATTCGAATTTTGCACATTCTGTCCAATTTCTCGAATACGGACCATTTCAGGAAAATTTAGCATATAACAAAAATTATAGATAATAATATTAGAAGTAATTTTTATTCAAACAATTTTCTTCCCAAAACATAAATAACAGATATATTCCATAAAATATAAAAACGGCCTCCCATAAAGTACCCCCCAGATGTTCCGACTTTGTTCAAAATCAAATCATTTCACGTTATGCCGAAGTAAAACTTAAGTTTAAAATTTAATGTTTTTTCCTTTATCTGTTTTTGAGTTTTCTTCAAAATTCGAAATTTACACATTTTCTTAAATATCTCGAATACGGTCCATTTTAGAGAAATTATGTATGGGATAAAAATTATACAGAATTATATTACAAACAACTTATATTATTTTTATAAAAAATTATTTTTTTACATTTTGTTAAATTTCTCGAATACGGACTATTTTACGACAATTTGGTATAAAACAAAAAATATTGATAAAAATATTGTAACTTTTGTTTGAAGAATTTCTTCTTCAAACGTAAATAACAGATATATTCCATAAAATATAAAAATTACCACCAATAAAGTACCCCCCCCCCCAGATGTTCCGACTCTGCCCAAAATCTAATCAGTTCATTGGACGCCGGAATAAAGCCTAAATTTAAAATTTGGTGTTTTTCTTTGTATCGATTCATGAGTTATGGTGGATACAGACATACACACACACACACACACACACACACACACACACACACACACACACACACACACAGAGACATCATCCTGAAAATAGTCAAAACGGATTCAGGGGACCCCAAAACGTAAAAATCCGTCGAAAACTGGAGGTCGAAAAAAATCATGATTCCTATACTTTCCTTATATCTGTAATAGGAAAGTAAAAATATTTCTGCAAATTGAAAATTAAAATATACTACTTAAGTTGGAACCATATGGAAAACTTTTTTATTATTGGTTTTGTGAAAAAATTTATTATTGATAAAAAGTTCTGCATGATCCAACACTTAAAACACAACCATCAGATATTAAATTTTATCAGTCGTATAAAGAATAAAGGTACTTTACTCTTGAGTCAAATCCATATTTTTTGACAAACCTATACGGCTTAAAAAAATTGATATCTTATAATTGCATTTTAAGTTTTAAACCATGCAGAACTTTTTATCAAGAATAAATTTGTTTCAAAAAACCAATAGGTATTAAAAAAGGTTTTAGAACATGCTCGAGTTTTTAATGAAGAGTAACTTTTTTGACAAGATCTGCTAAAAGACTAAATGTAGAATGGATTATTTCTCCATCAGAATTTTCTAACCATTTATGTATTTGTGAGGAATAGATGTTAAATTTGTAATTAATTGTTTTTTAATATGTATATATTTTAAATTAATTTATATTTTAGGATTTTATTACTATTTAATGAATGTGATATGTATTCTCTGTAATTGTATTGTTTTAAAAGGCTCTGGCCCGTAAATAAATATTTGCTTTGATTTGACAATTGTATTTTTACAAAAAAAATAATTGCACTTTTGCAATATTTATTTGAAGAATTTTCTTCTTCTTGCGTAAATAAGAGATATATTCCATAAAGTAAAAAAACGACCTTCTTTCTATAAAGTACCTCCTAAATGTTCTGACTATGCCCAAAATTTAATCAGTTCACTAAAGATTGAAATAAAGCTTAAATTCAAAATTTGGTGTTTTTCTCTTAATCCGTTTTTGAGTTGTCTTCAAAATTCGAAATTTACACTTTTTCTCAAATATTTGAAATACATTATTTATGTAGAATTGAACTGGCTTTCAGATTTTTAACTTATTTTAATCATTATTCAATGGACAAAGAAGATAAATATAATTTACTGAACAAGGTGCCACTAGCACCCTCTATGCGCAGTTACAAAATAAGTTACAAATTCGCATTTCTCATGCCAGGAAACCTAAAATTACAAAATTTTATGTTCATGCTATTAAAACTTATAAAGTTATTGAAAAATTTTAAAATAAAATGTTCCCCTTTGAATACCCAGCAACATTTTTATAAGGCATTTTGGACCAAATCTTCATATTTTTGTGTTTACTGTATGTAGTCCAGAGATTGCCCTTTCTTAATAAATCACCCAGTATATAAACAATTATTTTAAGTAAAATATGTATAATATACCTTCTTATTAAAATGCGGTCGATATTTTCTTAAGTGAAGTATATCCAAGCATTTACTTTCTCCATGGTCATTGAATTTTTTTGCGTCTCTTGAGTATTCCTCTATAAGTGGGGAATCTTAAGTAAGCATGTATTATTTAACTTTCATATCCATGGCATTCTGTAATAATCTATTACATTATTGTTAGGCCATGAGAAAATACTGCATCGTTTTTTTTTTTAATTTACATAAGTGTGTCTGTGTGTTATGATAATGTTTAAGTTTTTTTTAGTAGTTTTTTGTGTTTGTGCCAAATTAAGTCGCTGTCAAATAAATTTAGGTACGAATAAAATATTTTAATTACTTAATATTGATATATTTATCCCTTCGCGAAAGGGGGCTTATCAGGAACAGGTCATATACCAAGTGACAGTGAGGCCAGGGCCACCTTAATATACAGGAATCATGATTTTTTTCGACCTCGAGTTTTCGATGGATTTTTACGTTTTGGGGTTCCCTGAAGCCGTTTTGATTATTTTCGCGATGATGTCTGTGTGTGTGTGTGTGTGTGTGTGTGTGTCTATAGCCACGATAACTCATGGACGGATATAAAGAAAAACACCAAATTTCAAACTTAAACTTTATTCCGGCTTGCGGTGAACTGATTAGATTTTGGGCTAAGTCGGAATATCTGGGAAGGTACTTTATAGGGGATCAGTTTTATATTTTATGAAATATATATGTTATTCACGTTTGTACATGAAAAATCTTTAAATAAAAGTTACTTATTCTCTTTAATTTTTGTTCCATACAAAATTTTCCTAAAATGGTCCGTAATCGTGAAATTTGGCAAAATGTGCAAAATTCTGATTTTTAAGAAAATTATTTAACTAAAAAATTGGAGGAAAAGTGTAAAATTTTAATTTTTCAGTATTTTTGTTTGCAATGAATATATGTATATAAAAAAATGTTTCGATTTAGATGTGTAAAATGTATATATTTAGTTTATCCTCTAAACATTTACAAAATAACCGGAAAAGGCCTGTAATAACTAAATAGAAAAGTCATGTTTTGGACACATCAGATTTTTTGATATGAAGCGATTCGGATCAAATTTGGGACAAACCTGCTAGACATAATTTCGAATTGAAAATTACACTTACACAAAATGGTAGCCTTCCGGTTTTACCGGAAATGCCATTAAGGTTCGTTTTTTAATGGATCGCCATGTATATTTTGTTTTTTTGAAATCTACGGTTCAAATTATATATCAGTTGCCTATTTTTTTTTTTTTCAATGAATTAAAAACAAAATTCTCTGAAAATGTAAGATTTTTTAGTTTCTATTTTTTGCTGTTTAGAATTTGTTGATTTTGTCATTTTTAAAGCTAAACTGAGAACACCATGTAATTATTATTTTTTTTAATCTGGCTACAAATAATAAAACGCCCGCGCCGGTAGAATACAGACTGTAAAAATATTTAGTTTAATTTTCATTACAAAGAATTGATGTTTTACAGATTAAATATTCAATATTTCGAAAACAAGCTATAGAATGCAATTTTAGTACCAATTACAATTTTGAACGAGGACATCGAGATCCAATATTGAGAAACATTGAAGGTGATTTTTTTTATATTTAAATCTTAAAAATACTTGCCTTAATTGTTATTGTTCGATAATTGAAGGTCGGATTCCTTGGGTCAAAATACGAAAAAATGTTCATACAAATAACGTATATCCGGATTAGCTTTATTTACAAGATAGTGTGTTTAAACTCTTAAAAACCGTTTTTTATTGCTTTCTAAAAAAATAAAATAATTAAATTTAGGTGGTTATTGATATCTTAATGAGGTGCAGTTCATAATAATTTTTCTTCTTACACAATTAAATATTAGTAGGTATTATTAATATTTCATGTATTCATAAATTGTTAATTTTGAATGAGGGTCATTTATAAAAATTTTCAAATCGTTAACCTAATAAAAACAAAATTAGTCCAATTAACTATTAAGACAGATTACAATGAATAGAGAAAGAGATGTAAAATAGTATGCAAAGAGGTAGAATGAGGATTGTCAATCTCAAATTAATTATTTAATAAAGAAAATTGTGTCCGCCATCTTAGGGAGTCGCCATATTGAATTTAGTGATTTCATTTTTTTTTTCGTATTATTCTCAGCAAATCCTTTTGATACACATATTATGGGAAAGCATAAGAAATAACTAATCCGCAATCTTTGAGATACCGGCATATTGGATTTATAACGACGACACTTAGCAACCATGCACTGCCATCAAAACTAAACGTGTACCGTGTACCAATGCAAAATTTCAGCTTAATCGGTTGGGGATAACTGATTTAAAATTCAGTTGCAAGGTTTGGCCTAAACAAACAACATACAAACATTGCAAGTTAAATAAAAGCTTTTAAGGGGGGATTAATCCGCATGCATACATACTTGTGTGAAGTTAGCGCCCGGCGCTGGCGCCCAAACTCAGCGCTCTACCCCCTCCTCCTAACCAAGTTCACACAACTAAAATTAATTATTGCATTTATTTATAATGTTTCTAAATTTATAGGAAAGTAATGTTTATGATTCGATTTTTGATTAAACGGTGTGGTTTGTAAAGTTTCTATTAGAAAGAGGTATATTTCAAAATTTGCCGTATGACAGCGAATAATGGAAAAAAAGGTACCCTTTCAGATCTGAGTTTGTCACAAAATTATATGTCTAAAACCACTGGCGTCTTCTCAAAAAAACACCCTTTATAAAAAGAGGATTACTTAAAAAAAACAAGAGGAGTGACAGATTACGACGAGTAGATATATTAATTATTTCGTAAGGTCTCATGCAGTAAAAGTTTAAATATTTTAAACCCCTGGCGTCTTATAGAAAAACCACCCTTTATAAAAATATAAATTATTATTTTTTTTTAAACTATGTCTCGTGACAGATTACGATTAGAGGATGTAAGAAGGTCCTTATAAGGTCACCTTACAGTAAAAAACTGAATGTCCTAAACCCCTGGCGTCTTATAGAAAAACCACCCTTTATAAAAATATAAATTTTTTTTTTTTGTGAAAAACTATGTCTCGTGACAGATTACGATTAGTGGATGTGAGAAGGTCCTTATAAGGTCACCATACAATAAAAAACTGAATGTCCTAAACCCCTGGCGTCTTATAGAAAAACCACCCTTTATAAAAATATGAATTATTTTTTTTTTGAAAAAACTATGTCTCGTGACAGATTACGATTAGTGGATGTAAGAAGAACCATATAATGACACTTCACAGTAAAAAACTGAATGTCCTAAACCCCTGGCGTCTTATCGAAAAACCACCCTTTATAAAAATATAAATTTTTTTTTTTCTGAAAAACTATGTCTCGTGACAGATTACGATTAGTGGATGTAAGAAGGTCATTATAAGGTCACCTTACAGTAAAAAACTGAATGTCCTAAACCCCTGGCGTCTTATAGAAAAACCACCCTTTATAAAAATATAAATTATTATTTTTTTTTAAAAAACTATGTCTCGTGACAGATTACGATTAGAGGATGTAAGAAGGTCCTTATAAGGTCACCTTACAGTAAAAAACTGAATGTCCTAAACCCCTGGCGTCTTATAGAAAAACCACCCTTTATAAAAATATAAATTATTTTTTTTGTGTGAAAAACTATGTCTCGTGACAGATTACGATTAGTGGATGTAAGAAGGTCCTTATAAGGTCACCTTACAATAAAAAACTGAATGTCCTAAACCCCTGGCGTCTTATAGAAAAACCACCCTTTATAAAAATATAAATTATTTTTTTTTGTGAAAAACTATGTCTCGTGACAGATTACGATTAGTGGATGTAAGATGGTCCTTATAAGGTCACCTTACAGTAAAAAACTGAATGTCCTAAACCCCTGGCGTTTTATAGAAAAATTACCCTTTATAAAAATATGAATTATTTTTTTTTTGAAAAAACTATGTCTCGTGACAGATTACGATTAGTGGATGTAAGAAGAACCATATAATGACACTTTACAGTAAAAAACTGAATGTCCTAAACCCCTGGCGTCTTATAGAAAAACCACCTTTTATAAAAATATAAATTATTTTTTTTTTCTGAAAAACTATGTCTCGTGACAGATTACGATTAGTGGATGTGAGAAGGTCCTTATAAGGTCACCTTACAGTAAAAAACTGAATGTCCTAAACCCCTGGCGTCTTATAGAAAAACCACCCTTTATAAAAATATAAATTATTTTTTTTTTTGAAAAACTATGTCTCGTGACAGATTACGATTAGTGGATGTGAGAAGGTCCTTATAAGGTCACCTTACAATAAAAAACTGAATGTCCTAAACCCCTGGCGTCTTATAGAAAAACCACCCTTTATAAAAATATGAATTATTTTTTTTTTGAAAAAACTATGTCTCGTGACAGATTACGATTAGTGGATGTAAGAAGAACCATATAATGACACTTTACAGTAAAAAACTGAATGTCCTAAACCCCTGGCGTCTTATAGAAAAACCACCCTTTATAAAAATATGAATTATTTTTTTTTTTAAAAAACTATGTCTCGTGACAGATTACGATTAGCGGATGTAAGAAGAACCATATAATGACACTTTACAGTAAAAAACTGAATGTCCTAAACCCCTGGCGTCTTATAGAAAAACCACCCATTATAAAAATATGAATTATTTTTTTTTTTTTTAAAACTATGTCTCGTGACAGATTACGATTAGTGGATGTAAGAAGGTCCTTATAAGGTCACCTTACAGTAAAAAACTGAATGTCCTAAACCCCTGGCGTCTTATAGAAAAACCACCCATTATAAAAATATGAATTATTTTTTTTTTGAAAAAACTATGTCTCGTGACAGATTACGATTAGTGGATGTAAGAAGGTCCTTATAAGGTCACCTTACAGTAAAAAACTGAATGTCCTAAACCCCTGGCGTCTTAATAGAAAAACCACCCTTTATAAAAATATAAATTATTTTTTTTTGTGAAAAACTATGTCTCGTGACAGATTACGATTAGTGGATGTAAGAAGAACCATATAATGACACTATACAGTAAAAAAGTAAATGTCCTACACCCCTGGCGTCTTTTAGAAAAACCACCCTTTATAAAAATATGAATTATTTTTTTTTTGAAAAAACTATGTCTCGTGACAGATTACGATTAGTGGATGTAAGAAGAACCATATAATGACACTTCACAGTAAAAAATTGAATGTCCTAAACCCCTGGCGTCTTATCGAAAAACCACCCTTTATAAAAATATAAATTTTTTTTTTTCTGAAAAACTATGTCTCGTGACAGATTACGATTAGTGGATGTAAGAAGGTCATTATAAGGTCACCTTACAGTAAAAAACTGAATGTCCTAAACCCCTGGCGTCTTATAGAAAAACCACCCTTTATAAAAATATAAATTATTATTTTTTTTTAAAAAACTATGTCTCGTGACAGATTACGATTAGAGGATGTAAGAAGGTCCTTATAAGGTCACCTTACAGTAAAAAACTGAATGTCCTAAACCCCTGGCGTCTTATAGAAAAACCACCCTTTATAAAAATATAAATTATTTTTTTTTGTGAAAAACTATGTCTCGTGACAGATTACGATTAGTGGATGTAAGAAGAACCATATAATGACACTTTACAGTAAAAAACTGAATGTCCTAAACCCCTGGCGTCTTATAGAAAAACCACCCTTTATAAAAATATGAATTATTTTTTTTTTGAAAAAACTATGTCTCGTGACAGATTACGATTAGTGGATGTAAGAAGAACCATATAATGACACTTTACAGTAAAAAACTGAATGTCCTAAACCCCTGGCGTCTTATAGAAAAACCACCTTTTATAAAAATATAAATTATTTTTTTTTTCTAAAAAACTATGTCTCGTGACAGATTACGATTAGTGGATGTGAGAAGGTCCTTATAAGGTCACCTTACAGTAAAAAACTGAATGTCCTAAACCCCTGGCGTCTTATAGAAAAACCACCCTTTATAAAAATATAAATTATTTTTTTTTTTAAAAAACTATGTCTCGTGACAGATTACGATTAGCGGATGTAAGAAGAACCATATAATGACACTTTACAGTAAAAAACTGAATGTCCTAAACCCCTGGCGTCTTATAGAAAAACCACCCATTATAAAAATATGAATTATTTTTTTTTTTTTAAAAACTATGTCTCGTGACAGATTACGATTAGTGGATGTAAGAAGGTCCTTATAAGGTCACCTTACAGTAAAAAACTGAATGTCCTAAACCCCTGGCGTCTTATAGAAAAACCACCCATTATAAAAATATGAATTATTTTTTTTTTGAAAAAACTATGTCTCGTGACAGATTACGATTAGTGGATGTAAGAAGGTCCTTATAAGGTCACCTTACAGTAAAAAACTGAATGTCCTAAACCCCTGGCGTCTTATAGAAAAACCACCCTTTATAAAAATATAAATTATTTTTTTTTGTGAAAAACTATGTCTCGTGACAGATTACGATTAGTGGATGTAAGAAGAACCATATAATGACACTATACAGTAAAAAAGTGAATGTCCTAAACCCCTGGCGTCTTTTAGAAAAACCACCCTTTATAAAAATATGAATTATTTTTTTTTTGAAAAAACTATGTCTCGTGACAGATTACGATTAGTGGATGTAAGAAGAACCATATAATGACACTTCACAGTAAAAAACTGAATGTCCTAAACCCCTGGCGTCTTATCGAAAAACCACCCTTTATAAAAATATAAATTTTTTTTTTTCTGAAAAACTATGTCTCGTGACAGATTACGATTAGTGGATGTAAGAAGGTCATTATAAGGTCACCTTACAGTAAAAAACTGAATGTCCTAAACCCCTGGCGTCTTATAGAAAAACCACCCTTTATAAAAATATAAATTATTATTTTTTTTTAAAAAAATATGTCTCGTGACAGATTACGATTAGAGGATGTAAGAAGGTCCTTATAAGGTCACCTTACAGTAAAAAACTGAATGTCCTAAACCCCTGGCGTCTTATAGAAAAACCACCCTTTATAAAAATATAAATTATTTTTTTTGTGAAAAACTATGTCTCGTGACAGATTACGATTAGTGGATGTAAGAAGGTCCTTATAAGGTCACCTTACAATAAAAAACTGAATGTCCTAAACCCCTGGCGTCTTATAGAAAAACCACCCTTTATAAAAATATAAATTATTTTTTTTTGAAAAAACTATGTCTCGTGACAGATTACGATTAGTGGATGTAAGAAGGTCATTATAAGGTCACCTTACAGTAAAAAACTGAATGTCCTAAACCCCTGGCGTCTTATAGAAAAACCACCCTTTATAAAAATATAAATTATTATTTTTTTTTTAAAAACTATGTCTCGTGACAGATTACGATTAGAGGATGTAAGAAGAACCATATAATGACACTTCACAGTAAAAAACTGAATGTCCTAAACCCCTGGCGTCTTATCGAAAAACCACCCTTTATAAAAATATAAATTTTTTTTTTTCTGAAAAACTATGTCTCGTGACAGATTACGATTAGTGGATGTAAGAAGGTCATTATAAGGTCACCTTACAGTAAAAAACTGAATGTCCTAAACCCCTGGCGTCTTATAGAAAAACCACCCTTTATAAAAATATAAATTATTATTTTTTTTTTAAAACTATGTCTCGTGACAGATTACGATTAGAGGATGTAAGAAGGTCCTTTTAAGGTCACCTTACAGTAAAAAACTGAATGTCCTAAACCCCTGGCGTCTTATAGAAAAACCACCCTTTATAAAAATATAAATTATTTTTTTGTGTGAAAAACTATGTCTCGTGACAGATTACGATTAGTGGATGTAAGAAGGTCCTTATAAGGTCACCTTACAATAAAAAACTGAATGTCCTAAACCCCTGGCGTCTTATAGAAAAACCACCCTTTATAAAAATATAAATTATTTTTTTTTGTGAAAAACTATGTCTCGTGACAGATTACGATTAGTGGATGTAAGATGGTCCTTATAAGGTCACCTTACAGTAAAAAACTGAATGTCCTAAACCCCTGGCGTTTTATAGAAAAATTACCCTTTATAAAAATATGAATTATTTTTTTTTTGAAAAAACTATGTCTCGTGACAGATTACGATTAGTGGATGTAAGAAGAACCATATAATGACACTTTACAGTAAAAAACTGAATGTCCTAAACCCCTGGCGTCTTATAGAAAAACCACCTTTTATAAAAATATAAATTATTTTTTTTTTCTGAAAAACTATGTCTCGTGACAGATTACGATTAGTGGATGTGAGAAGGTCCTTATAAGGTCACCTTACAGTAAAAAACTGAATGTCCTAAACCCCTGGCGTCTTATAGAAAAACCACCCTTTATAAAAATATAAATTATTTTTTTTTTTGAAAAACTATGTCTCGTGACAGATTACGATTAGTGGATGTGAGAAGGTCCTTATAAGGTCACCTTACAATAAAAAACTGAATGTCCTAAACCCCTGGCGTCTTATAAGACGAAAAACCACCCTTTATAAAAATATGAATTATTTTTTTTTTGAAAAAACTATGTCTCGTGACAGATTACGATTAGTGGATGTAAGAAGAATCATATAATGACACTTTACAGTAAAAAACTGAATGTCCTAAACCCCTGGCGTCTTATAGAAAAACCACCCTTTATAAAAATATGAATTATTTTTTTTTTTTTAAAAACTATGTCTCGTGACAGATTACGATTAGCGGATGTAAGAAGAACCATATAATGACACTTTACAGTAAAAAACTGAATGTCCTAAACCCCTGGCGTCTTATAGAAAAACCACCCATTATAAAAATATGAATTATTTTTTTTTTTAAAAAACTATGTCTCGTGACAGATTACGATTAGTGGATCTAAGAAGGACCTTATAAGGTCACCTTACAGTAAAAAACTGAATGTCCTAAACCCCTGGCGTCTTATAGAAAAACCACCCATTATAAAAATATGAATTATTTTTTTTTTAAAAAAACTATGTCTCGTGACAGATTACGATTAGTGGATGTAAGAAGGTCCTTATAAGGTCACCTTACAGTAAAAAACTGAATGTCCTAAACCCCTGGCGTCTTATAGAAAAACCACCCTTTATAAAAATATAAATTATTTTTTTTTGTGAAAAACTATGTCTCGTGACAGATTACGATTAGTGGATGTAAGAAGAACCATATATTGACACTATACACTAAAAAAGTGAATGTCCTAAACCCCTGGCGTCTTTTAGAAAAACCACCCTTTATAAAAATATGAATTATTTTTTTTTTTGAAAAAACTATGTCTCGTGACAGATTACGATTAGTGGATGTAAGAAGAACCATATAATGACACTTCACAGTAAAAAACTGAATGTCCTAAACCCCTGGCGTCTTATCGAAAAACCACCCTTCATAAAAATATAAATTATATTTTTTTTTCTGAAAAACTATGTCTCGTGACAGATTACGATTAGTGGATGTAAGAAGGTCCTTATAAGGTCACCTTACAGTAAAAAACTGAATGTCCTAAACCCCTGGCGTCTTATAGAAAAACCACCCTTTATAAAAATATGAATTATTTTTTTTTGAAAAAACTATGTCTCGTGACAGATTACGATTAGTGGATGTAAGAAGAACCATATAATGACACTATACAGTAAAAAAGTGAATGTCCTAAACCCCTGGCGTCTTTTAGAAAAACCACCCTTTATAAAAATATGAATTATTTTTTTTTGAAAAAACTATGTCTCGTGACAGATTACGATTAGTGGATGTAAGAAGAACCATATAATGACACTTTACAGTAAAAAAGTGAATGTCCTAAACCACTGACGTCTTATAGAAAAACCACCCTTTATAAAAATAAAAATTATTTTTTTTGTTGAAAAAACTATGTCTCGTGACAGATTACGATTAGTGGATGTAAGAAGGTCCTTATAAGGTCACCTTACAGTAAAAAACTGAATGTCCTAAACCCCTGGCGTCTTATAGAAAAACCACCCTTTATAAAAATATGAATTATTTTTTTTTTTTTAAACTATGTCTCATGACAGATTACGATTAGTGGATCTAAGAAGGTCCTTATAAGGTCACCTTACAGTAAAAAACTGAATGTCCTAAACCCCTGGCATCTTATAGAAAAACCACCCTTTATAAAAATATAAATTATTTTTTTTGAAAAAACTATGTCTCGTGACAGATTACGATTAGTGGATGTAAGAAGAACCATATAATGACACTTTACAGTAAAAAAGTGAATGTCCTAAACACCTGGCGTCTTATAGAAAAACCACCTTTATAAAAATATGAATTATTTTTTTTTTTAAAAACTATGTCTCGTGACAGATTACGATTAGTGGATGTAAGAACCATATAATGACACTTTACAGTTAAAAGTGAATGTCCTAAACCCCTGGCGTCTTATAGAAAAACCACCCTTTATAAAAATATGAATTTTTTTTTTTTTGAAAAAACTAGGACATTCAGCTTTTTACTGTAAGGTGACCTTATAAGGACCTTCTTACATCCACTAATCGTAATCTGTCACGAGACATAGTTTTTTCAAAAAAAAAAATAATTCATATTTTTATAATGGGTGGTTTTTCTATAAGACGCCAGGGGTTTAGGACATTCAGTTTTTTACTGTAAAGTGTCATTATATGGTTTTTCTTACATCCACTAATCGTAATCTGTCACGAGACATAGTTTTTTCAAAAAAAAAAAATAATTCATATTTTTATAAAGGGTGGTTTTTCTATAAGACGCCAGGGGTTTAGGACATTCAGTTTTTTACTGTAAGGTGACCTTATAAGGACCTTCTTACATCCTTTAATCGTAATCTGTCACGAGACATAGTTTTTCAGAAAAAAAAAATAATTTATATTTTTATAAAGGGTGGTTTTTCTATAAGACGCCAGGGGTTTAGAACATTCAGTTTTTTACTGTAAAGTGTCATTATATGGTTCTTTTTACATCCACTAATCGTAATCTGTCACGAGACATAGTTTTTTCAAAAAAAAAATAATTCATATTTTTATAATGGGTGGTTTTTCTATAAGACGCCAGGGGTTTAGGACATTCAGTTTTTTACTGTAAAGTGTCATTATATGGTTCTTCTTACATCCACTAATCGTAATCTGTCACGAGACATAGTTTTTTCAAAAAAAAAAAAAATAATTCATATTTTTATAAAGGGTGGTTTTTCTATAAGACGCCAGGGGTTTAGGACATTCAGTTTTTTACTGTAAGGTGACCTTATAAGGACCTTCTTACATCCACTAATCGTAATCTGTCACGAGATATAGTTTTTCAGAAAAAAAAAATAATTTATATTTTTATAAAGGGTGGTTTTTCTATAAGACGCCAGGGGTTTAGGACATTCAGTTTTTTACTGTAAGGTGACCTTATAAGGACCTTCTTACATCCACTAATCGTAATCTGTCACGAGACATAGTTTTTTCAAAAAAAAAATAATTCATATTTTTATAAAGGGTGGTTTTTCTATAAGACGCCAGGGGTTTAGGACATTCAGTTTTTTACTGTAAAGTGTCATTATATGGTTTTTCTTACATCCACTAATCGTAATCTGTCACGAGACATAGTTTTTTCAAAAAAAAAAAATAATTCATATTTTTATAAAGGGTGGTTTTTCTATAAGACGCCAGGGGTTTAGGACATTCAGTTTTTTACTGTAAGGTGACCTTATAAGGACCTTCTCACATCCACTAATCGTAATCTGTCACGAGACATAGTTTTTCAAAAAAAAAAATAATTTATATTTTTATAAAGGGTGGTTTTTCTATAAGACGCCAGGGGTTTAGGACATTCAGTTTTTTACTGTAAGGTGACCTTATAAGGGTCTTCTTACATCGACTAATCGTAATCTGTCACGAGACATAGTTTTTTCAAAAAAAAAATAATTCATATTTTTATAATGGGTGGTTTTTCTATAAGACGCCAGGGGTTTAGGACATTCAGTTTTTTACTGTAAAGTGTCGTTATATGGTTCTTCTTACATTCACTAATCGTAATCTGTCACGAGACATAGTTTTTTCAAAAAAAAAAAAATAATTCATATTTTTATAAAGGGTGGTTTTTCTATAAGACGCCAGGGGTTTAGGACATTCAGTTTTTTACTGTAAGGTGACCTTATAAGGACCTTCTTACATCCACTAATCGTAATCTGTCACGAGATATAGTTTTTCAGAAAAAAAAAATAATTTATATTTTTATAAAGGGTGGTTTTTCTATAAGACGCCAGGGGTTTAGGACATTCAGTTTTTTACTGTAAGGTGACCTTATAAGGACCTTCTTAGATCCGCTAATCGTAATCTTTCACGAGACAGAGTTTTTCAAAAAAAAAAAATAATTTATATTTTTATAAAGGGTGGTTTTTCTATAAGACGCCAGGGGTTTAGGACATTCAGTTTTTTACTGTAAGGTGACCTTATAAGGACCTTCTTACATCCACTAATCGTAATCTGTCACGAGACATAGTTTTCAAAAAAAAAAAAATAATTTATATTTTTATAAAGGGTGGTTTTTCTATAAGACGCCAGGGGTTTAGGACATTCAGTTTTTTACTGTAAAGTGTCATTATATGGTTCTTCTTACATCCACTAATCGTAATCTGTCACGAGACATAGTTTTTTCAAAAAAAAAAAATAATTCATATTTTTATAAAGGGTGGTTTTTCTATAAGACGCCAGGGGTTTAGGACATTCAGTTTTTTACTGTAAGGTGACCTTATAAGGACCTTCTTACATCCTTTAATCGTAATCTGTCACGAGACATAGTTTTTCAGAAAAAAAAAATAATTTATATTTTTATAAAGGGTGGTTTTTCTATAAGACGCCAGGGGTTTAGGACATTCAGTTTTTTACTGTAAAGTGTCATTATATGGTTCTTCTTACATCCACTAATCGTAATCTGTCACGAGACATAGTTTTTTCAAAAAAAAAATAATTCATATTTTTATAATGGGTGGTTTTTCTATAAGACGCCAGGGGTTTAGGACATTCAGTTTTTTACTGTAAAGTGTCATTATATGGTTCTTCTTACATTCACTAATCGTAATCTGTCACAAAACATAGTTTTTTCAAAAAAAAAAAATAATTCATATTTTTATAAAGGGTGGTTTTTCTATAAGACGCCAGGGGTTTAGGACATTCAGTTTTTTACTGTAAGGTGACCTTATAAGGACCTTCTTACATTCACTAATGGTAATCTGTCACGAGACATAGTTTTTCAGAAAAAAAAAATAATTTATATTTTTATAAAGGGTGGTTTTTCTATAAGACGCCAGGGGTTTAGGACATTCAGTTTTTTACTGTAAGGTGACCTTATAAGGGCCTTCTTACATCGACTAATCGTAATCTGTCACGAGACATAGTTTTTCACAAAAAAAAAATAATTTATATTTTTATAAAGGGTGGTTTTTCTATAAGACGCCAGGGGTTTAGGACATTCAGTTTTTTACTGTAAGGTGACCTTATAAGGACCTTCTTACATCCACTAATCGTAATCTGTCACGAGACATAGTTTTTTCAAAAAAAAAATAATTCATATTTTTATAATGGGTGGTTTTTCTATAAGACGCCAGGGGTTTAGGACATTCAGTTTTTTACTGTAAAGTGTCATTATATGGTTCTTCTTACATCCACTAATCGTAATCTGTCACGAGACATAGTTTTTTCAAAAAAAAAAAAATAATTCATATTTTTATAAAGGGTGGTTTTTCTATAAGACGCCAGGGGTTTAGGACATTTAGTTTTTTACTGTAAGGTGACCTTATAAGGACCTTCTTACATCCTTTAATCGTAATCTGTCACGAGACATAGTTTTTCAGAAAAAAAAAATAATTTATATTTTTATAAAGGGTGGTTTTTCTATAAGACGCCAGGGGTTTAGGACATTCAGTTTTTTACTGTAAAGTGTCATTATATGGTTCTTCTTACATCCACTAATCGTAATCTGTCACGAGACATAGTTTTTTCAAAAAAAAAATAATTCATATTTTTATAATGGGTGGTTTTTCTATAAGACGCCAGGGGTTTAGGACATTCAGTTTTTTACTGTAAAGTTTCAATATATGGTTCTTCTTACATCCACTAATCCTAATCTGTCACGAGACATAGTTTTTTCAAAAAAAAAAAATAATTCATATTTTTATAAAGGGTGGTTTTTCTATAAGACGCCAGGGGTTTAGGACATTCAGTTTTTTACTGTAAGGTGACCTTATAAGGACCTTCTTACATCCACTAATCGTAATCTGTCACGAGATATAGTTTTTCAGAAAAAAAAAATAATTTATATTTTTATAAAGGGTGGTTTTTCTATAAGACGCCAGGGGTTTAGGACATTCAGTTTTTTACTGTAAGGTGACCTTATAAGGACCTTCTTAGATCCGCTAATCGTAATCTGTCACGAGACAGAGTTTTTCAAAAAAAAAAAATAATTTATATTTTTATAAAGGGTGGTTTTTCTATAAGACGCCAGGGGTTTAGGACATTCAGTTTTTTACTGTAAGGTGGCCTTATAAGGACCTTCTTACATCTACTAATCGTAATCTGTCACGAGACATAGTTTTCAAAAAAAAAAAAATAATTTATATTTTTATAAAGGGTGGTTTTTCTATAAGACGCCAGGGGTTTAGGACATTCAGTTTTTTACTGTAAAGTGTCATTATATGGTTCTTCTTACATCCACTAATCGTAATCTGTCACGAGACATAGTTTTTTCAAAAAAAAAAATAATTCATATTTTTATAAAGGGTGGTTTTTCTATAAGACGCCAGGGGTTTAGGACATTCAGTTTTTTACTGTAAGGTGACCTTATAAGGACCTTCTTACATCCACTAATCGTAATCTGTCACGAGATATAGTTTTTCAGAAAAAAAAAATAATTTATATTTTTATAAAGGGTGGTTTTTCTATAAGACGCCAGGGGTTTAGGACATTCAGTTTTTTACTGTAAGGTGACCTTATAAGGACCTTCTTAGATCCACTAATCGTAATCTGTCACGAGACATAGATTTAAAAAAAAAAAAATAATTCATATTTTTATAAAGGGTGGTTTTTCTATAAGACGCCAGGGGTTTAGGACATTCAGTTTTTTACTGTAAAGTGTTATTATATGGTTCTTCTTACATCCACTAATCGTAATCTGTCACGAGACATAGTTTTTTCAAAAAAAAAATAATTCATATTTTTATAAAGGGTGGTTTTTCTATAAGACGCCAGGGGTTTAGGACATTCAGTTTTTTACTGTAAGGTGACCTTATAAGGACCTTCTTACATCCACTAATCGTTATCTGTCACGAGACATAGTTTTTCACAAAAAAAAAATAATTTATATTTTTATAAAGGGCGGTTTTTCTATAAGACGCCAGGGGTTTAGGACATTCAGTTTTTTACTGTAAGGTGACCTTATAAGGACCTTCTTAGATCCACTAATCGTAATCTGTCACGAGACATAGTTTTTCACAAAAAAAAATAATTTATATTTTTATAAAGGGTGGTTTTTCTATAAGACGCCAGGGGTTTAGGACATTCAGTTTTTTACTATAAGGTGACCTTATAAGGACCTTCTTACATCCACTAATCGTAATCTGTCGCGAGACATAGTTTTTCACAAAAAAAAAATAATTTATATTTTTATAAAGGGTGGTTTTTCTATAAGACGCCAGGGGTTTAGAACATTCAGTTTTTTACTGTAAGGTGACCTTATAAGGACCTTCTTACATCCACTAATCGTAATCTGTCACGAGACATAGTTTTTCAAAAAAAAAAAATAATTTATATTTTTATAAAGGGTGGTTTTTCTATAAGACGCCAGGGGTTTAAAATATTTAAACTTTTACTGCATGAGACCTTACGAAATAATTAATATATCTACTCGTCGTAATCTGTCACTCCTCTTGTTTTTTTTAAGTAATCCTCTTTTTATAAAGGGTGTTTTTTTGAGAAGACGCCAGTGGTTTTAGACATATAATTTTGTGACAAACTCAGATCTGAAAGGGTACCTTTTTTTCCATTATTCGCTGTCATACGGCAAATTTTGAAATATACCTCTTTCTAATAGAAACTTTACAAACCACACCGTTTAATCAAAAATCGAATCATAAACATTACTTTCCTATAAATTTAGAAACATTATAAATAAATGCAATAATTAATTTTAGTTGTGTGAACTTGGTTAGGAGGAGGGGGTAGAGCGCTGAGTTTGGGCGCCAGCGCCGGGCGCTAACTTCACACAAGTTGCATACATTACGTATTTCTTAGCGGAATCTCTAGATCTTACGATTTAATAGATCTACGGAATTTAAAGGTTTTGTCGTGTTTAATTTAAATAAAAATCGATTTTTCCATAAGGTCAAATTATTTTAGCTCTTATTTAAATTATTTTGTAATGAGTTTATTCAAAAAATTAATATGAACTTGAAAATTGTTTTATTAATAATAAATAATGAAATAACAGAATAACGGATTTCATAATCAAATAGATGGTGTTAACTTATTTCATTATACTTAAGTCCAGTATTCAGTTTAATATTATGCGGTAAAACGTCGGTGTTTATTTAAAGATTTCCTCTTTTTCTACATAAGGAAATAAAAAATTTAAAAAATCACACATACTTTTATTTAACATTGCACTAACCTACAAATAAGAGACAGACTAGTCAGTCGAATTATATAAAGTGGACTGACCAAGAAGTTAGTTTTGTAACTCAATGATTTAACATCTACTTTTATGGAGATTCTCTGGAACTAATTAAATACGAATGAAACGATGTAATCAATGATAATATAACAACAAATCATAACTGGCATAAATATTCTGATTTAAACGGGTACGTGTCAAAAAAATATACGTGTGGCACTCGGAGACTGCCTCGGTAAAGCTATTGCATAGCATTTTTTATCAACTTATGCAATTATAATTATTTATTTATTTATTTATTTTAGATATGCAGTATTTTTTATCTTTGATATTAATTCAAGTTACACTTTTTGAGCGTGGTGACCAATAAGAAAACAATTTTTTTTCTTTTATTGAATAAATGAGAAGTTAATATTGTTTAAAATAGTTTTATTATCTTACAATACATGTAGGTTATTCAGGAATTTTTATCATTGAAACTATAGGTTTATGGTAACTGAAATAAGAAACATAAGTTTGAGACTTGATATCCTCTAAATATCTGGAAAATACCGCGTCAGTGGTGGTCCCATATTTGGTTGTGGATTCTTGTGGATCATTATTCATTTTCAAATTCAATTTTTCCGAAATTATGTCTAAAAGAGATAGAATCAGTTATGAGCAGTTAGCAGCTAGTCTACACGCAAACGTCTAGTCGCACGCACACAAACACCGTGCCGAAGTCTGCCGAACTGAAACGACGTTAGACGATGCACGGCTTTTGAACGCCGCACCGCTGTGCCGGTCGGAGTGGGGGGTGTTAGGTCTATTTTCGTTACGGAATTTCTTTTACGATTTTTTCGATTTTTCGTTTTTTCGATTTTCTTTTATTGAATAAATGATAAGTTAATATTGTTTAACGCCGCACCGCTGTGCCGGTCGGAGTGGGGGGTGTTAGTTTTTTTTTTTTTCGTTATGGAATTTCTTGATTCGGTCGCCGCGCTCAAAGCCCGCGATAAAAGCTATGCAATAATTAATAAAAATTAATAAAAAAAATTGCCAGGTATCACATGAAAAAAATTCTCTTAAATAACGAACTGTTGTACACTTTTAATAATTGAGATTTGAGAAATTCCAGCGCAGAGGGATATGGTCAGCTAGTTGGTTTAATATTTCATTTTTTATTTTTTTTGCCTCTTCGAAAAGCCAGTTTTTATCAAGAAGCAGCCTCTTTTTCAATATCCTTCAGAAATACTGAGTAATAAAAAATAACTGAATATTCATGTTATTTGCAGGTATAAAAAATATGTACAAATGTGTAGTATTTACTATAATAAATGTTCAAAATGGCCTTCATTTTCCTGAATACACATTAGGCACTGTTATAAAAAGAAAAACCAAATTTTTTTGGAAGATCATTGGCTTCTGACCAAATCGATTTGCACTTTCAATGATTCGATGCCTCAGTTATTGTTCGTCGATTATTTTAACAGAATACAAGTCCTCTTTAATACAATCTCAGAAGCAAAAGTCAATAGGGTTAAGATCTGGCCAAGAAATAGGTGCATCAGAGCTCCCGTCCAATCCAACGTCCAGGGTACAGACCGAAAAGATATTCCTTAATTTCGTTATCGAAATGCGCAGAAGCTCCATTTTGTTAATAGCACATATTTTACCTTATTATTAAATTTACCTCTTCCAAGTACTTTGGTAAATCTTTTGTAAGATCTGCAGGTAATTTGCACCATTTAAATTATTTGGAAGAAATACTGGGTCCTATCAAATTATTATTTACAATGCCTGCCCAAACATTGTGTTTGAAAGTCCTTTGGTGATAAGTCATTTTTTGCGTGAGGATTTTCTTCGGCCCATTTGTGTTCGTTATGGTAATTCATAATGCCATTTCTATTGAAGGTAGCTTCATCTGTAAACAAAATATGATTAATGAAACTGATATTTCGAATGTTTTCCGTTAAGAGCCGCAAAATGGCATACTTTTTGGATAATCTTCATCTAGTAATTCTTAAACGGTTGTTAAGTGATGAAGCTGCTGTTCCTTCAATCTTCTCCAAACCATCATGTGACCAATATCTAATTGAGCAGCTATTGCTCTTGTACTGTGTTGGGCGGCCTATGTCCATCTCTGGGCTTAGACGTTCATTTAGGTGAGGTGGCCAACATCAACCTTGATGTGCCAAGAAAACCATCTGGAACCGGCTAGTCCCAAGCTTCCATAAATAATACAATAAGTATAACTAAAACACACACTCTGAAAATGCGCTTTTTATTAACACTAGATAAATCACAAATTTACACTGCACTTATTACACTTGGCCTCTACTGGGCTACTATACATTGAAATATTAAATTTAAACCATTGTTGAGATAGAGTTCTTACAAGAGACTGGCTTATTTTATTACAATACTAAAATTACTGAAACATTTTTTGCAGGAAACATCCCCTTACGTCATGTATCGGCCTCTTGCCATTGGTCTGAATAATTATTGATTTTGTGTCCCTCTCCTTCTGGAGATGGGATTGCACATTTCTGTTTAGAAGGGTGATTATGTATATATGTGTTTAGTAATAGTGTTTAAGTGTTCAAATGTTTTCTTCGACTAATTTTAAAATCTCCTCATCGTTTGTATCCATTTTTGGACCAGAAAGATGCAATCGCAAAGTACCTACCCGTCTTCCGTAAACGACGATCAATAGAAATAATGGTCTGTCTGATATATTCTGATTGTGATATTTTTCCGCATAACGCCATGCAGCTGCTGCACTATTCCCTTGGCATTAACCTGTGATTGCCAGAATTACAGATAATTATCTGAAACCTTGTTTTAGCCTGACCAAACGTACCCAGAATTAAATACATATCTGTCATTTCTGCAAACGTGTAAACCATTTGCACCGCCAGTCGTTATGAAATAAGCCAAGCTTAAGCTGACATCTTTACATTAGGTACATTAAGCGTGCTCTTTAATAAAAAATGACACGTTTAACGTGCTCTTTAATAATTATGGGACTAGGGGGTTAGACGATAAAATTACTCGTAAATAAGGACCTCAATCGTATAAGGACTCTATTTCCTTAAAATAGGCTTCGTGGCCATAAACTATATGTGGGGTTTATTCGGCAATTAAAAAACCTTTGAAGATTAAAGAAAACACAACGTTTTCTTAAAACAAATATAGTATATATTTAATATAAAAATACAAAATAGGCTACAGCTCGACATACACAAAAATGGGCTCAATGTAATAACAAATACATAAAACGTAAACTTACCAAATCCACTAACATTTGGGGCACACGTCACAACTCTTGCCTGACTATTAAAACGCAATTATTCAAAATACTAAAAAACGACTTAATTCAAACTATGAAGATTATGAGCTGGAGCTGCTACAGGGAATATCCTACAAGGAGGACCTTCTATGGGAAGGATCCGTTCCCTGTGGAAAAAAGGTTCGTGCATTCCCTCGACTTACCTTTATAACTTTCTCATAGTTTATTGTTATTAAAACTAATGTTTAATAATTATTAAATAACCAACCTTGCACATTATTGCTATTTAAAACATAATTAAACAAAGTTTTATGTTCAGGATGTTATTTAAATAATTAATTAAAATTAGGAAAAATATGAATTTATACGAATCGTGACAATATCACTTTAAGCTTCGTTTAATTATTAACGATTAGCGATGTAAAATCCACAATAATCGAAAGCATCAATATTGACAGTATATAATTGTTAAAGCAACTGTTTGTTCTTTATCCGTAGAAATTACAAGTGTTGAACAACCAACTTCAACATTTTTGAAGTAAAATGAAAAAGAGGCCGCATCTAGATAAAAACTGGCTTTTCGAAAAAGTGCGAAGAGGCGAAAAAATTTAAAAAATCATGTATTAAACCAATGGTGTCACAATACTAATTTAATTGTAACGCATAGAAAAGTTTGTGGGTTTTAGGGGTTCAAAATCCACTAAAATGTACATATTTCTTGGTTTTATGTGAAAAAGTCGCCATGTATCCATTTTCTTTACAAAATGTTAAACAGTTTATGAAATATTGGAAAATATCGATTTTTATTTTATACTTTCCAAGCGCTGTAACTTTTTTGTCTGGACATTTGCATTAAGGTAAATTATGTCCAATCGAGTCATTTATGACCTACCTTTTTGTTACACCCTGTATACTTCGGTTAAGAAAGCCATTATAAACCTCGCACATATTATAAAAGTGCTCGGTAAATAATAGCTCACTTCTCAACCTAAGTGTATAATGTACTATTTCTTTAGTTATGTATGTAAATCTCTAAAAATATATATTGTTTCCAGAAAATATCTTTGAAAATTGTCGTCTACAAGATCCTGACAGTGAAGAATGCCTTAAGAATGGATTAAATCAACTTAATCCTTATTTTAAAGAAGGTATTTAATTGATTTATTTAGATATTATCATATTGCACAGTGAATAAGATGTGAATAAAATTAACAGTTTGAATGTTCTCAATTTAAAATTTTTTGGCAAAATTCTCAAGACTTTTAAGACTAAACTATTATTTAAAAGTGTACATTAAAGTAACATAACATTTTTATAGTGACCTTAAATTTGATTTTACACTCCTAATTAATTTAGTTGCTGATCAAATTTTGGGACGTATTACGTATGGTCTGACCTATTTTTGAATAAAAGAAGGGATTAAATTTTTAACGAATATTACCTTTATTGAATAAATTTGTAAATAAGATGCCAACATCACTTTTCTGTGCCTGCCCAATATACGAGGGCGGGTCAATAAGTCCGTGACTTTTTGAATTTCCGGCCTCTTAATTGAAATGGCAACAATGCTCCCGTCAACAGTCATCTGTCTGTTGACTCTTGTCAAAAATTAACAAGCTGCGACATTTAGTTTGTTTTTGACAGCCGTTAATATCAGACTATCTCGTTGACTGAGAAGAAAATGGAAAAAAGTGAATTTCGTGTGCTCATAAAGCATTATTTTTTGCGGAAAAAATCCATTACGCAAACCAAGGCTAAGCTTAATAAATATTATGGGGACTCTGCACCATCCATTTCCATGGTAAAAAAGTGGTTTACTGAATTCCAATGTGACCGTACAAGCACGGAAGATGCCGAACGTTCTGGACGCCCAGTTGAGGTCTCCACATCGGAAACAATTGAAAAAATATATGGTTTTAGCCGATCGGCGATTAAAAGTGAGAGAGATTGTGGAAGCCATAGGCATCTCACATGGCTCAGTGGTTTCAATTTTGAATGATCATTTGGGTATGAGAAAGCTTTCCGCAAGATGGGTGCCGCGATTGCTCACAATCGACCACAAACGCAACCGTGTAACAATTTCGCAGGAATGTTTGGCGTTGTTCAGTCGCAATATGAACGAGTTTTTGCGCCGTTTCGTAACCGTGGACGAAACGTGGATCCACCACAACACACCGGAGACCAAACAGCAGTCAAAACAGTGGGTTTCTCGGGGTGAAAGAAGGCAAAGGTGGGTTTGTCAGCCAATAAAGTCATGGCGACTGTTTTTTGGGATGCACGCGGTATTATCCACATTGACTACCTTCAAAAAGGAAAAACAATCAATAGTGAATATTACAGCAACTTATTGGGTCGATTCGATGAGGCATTGAAAAAAAAGCGACCGCATTTGGCCAAGAAAAAAGTCCTTTTCCACCAGGATAATCCATGGCAAAAATCCATGAATTGGGCTACGAATTGTTCCCTCAAATCCATGAATTGGGCTACGAATTGTTCCCTCATCCGGCCTATTCACCCGACCTAGCCCCGTGTGACTATTTCTTGTTTCCGAACTTGAAGAAATGGCTCGGCGGAAAGAGATTTGCCTCCAATGACGAAGTCATCTCACAAACAAATACCTATTTTGAAGACCTCGACAAATCATATTTTTCGGAAGGGATAAAAAAACTGGAGAAACGTTGGGCTAAGTGTATAGAGCTCAAAGAAGACTACGTTGAAAAATAAAATAACTTTTTATCTAAAAACCTGTGTTTCATTCAAAAAGTCACGGACTCATTGACCCGCCCTCGTATTTTTAGCACTGTTTTTTTTATTATTATTACAACATGGAACGTAATTGATGTTTCAATGTCGAATCTCTCGTCAAAATTACTTAAATAAAAGGAATAAAGAGGCAAATTTACATATTATATTATTATGAAAGACTTGAATTACTTCTTTAGAAGATAAAACATGACTTGCACCAGAATTTTGAACGTAATAAATTTCTGCAACTGCAAAGGCTACTTCACTAGTAAACTTTGATAAAATTGGTTTGAAAAAAATCGTTCGTTATACTAAAAATTTGTAAAATTTCAAAATCCGCATTAAAATATAATATATGGATTGAAGTTAGTTATGGTAACCAGTAACTAAATTTTGCTAAATTAATTTATTATAAATAGTTAAATACACTACTCTCCAAAATTAACGCACCTCCTTAAACGTACCATAAGTTTGAAGTTTGGATTTCGATGATTTTTTTTTTTTTTTCACATTATAGGTCTATTTCTAAGGAATTACTGTACCAATGTTTTGTGAGAAATGTCAATTTTTACCCATATACGGGATGTAAAAATAAAGTTGTTTTTTCATCTTATTTTGCAACACTCTGTGAAATTTAATAAAAACTAACGCTACATCTCGTTAATATTGCGAGATAGCTTCATCTTTTCTCCACATTTTCATAAAAAAAAAACTCGATATCTCTGTTATCAAAGAAGAAAACTACGTGCAAAGCATAACGTGAGAGAAGTTTGGGATGCAATTGAGCAAGACCAAATACATCGCTTGATTTTAAGTATGCCTAGTCGCTGCGAAGAATTAGAAATAGAGGCGGAAATACTCGTTATTAAGTGTTTTTAAGAGAGGGAACTTGTTAAAGATTATTTAGGTTATGTTTTCTTAGGTTTTAAATGTCACTTAATTTTATGTAAGTAGTATTTTCTTTGCTTTCATTTGCTTTAAATGTCCATAAAAACTTGTTACATTTAAAGTTGTGTATAATATTTGATAATAGAGATATCAAGATGATTTTTTTTACGAAAATGTTGAAGCTATCTCGCAATATTAATAAAATGTAGCGTTTGTTTTTAATAAATTCCACAGGGTGTTGCAAAATAAGATGAAAAAACACAAATTTATCTTTACACCCTGTCATTTCCCAGAAAACATTAGTAAAGTAATTCCTTAGAAATAGACCTATAATGTGAAAAAAAAAACATTAAAATCCAATTAATAGTTCAAAAGAAAAATAGCTTCATTTAAGGTGGTGCGTTAAAGTGTATATTATGCCGTATATGTATGAAAATATTAATTTTTTATTGATTCATACATATTTATTACAACATATCATTTTTAAATGAACCTTTTTACTTCAAACATTAAACCTTTACATATTTTTAGGACTTCCCGATTATGGAATAGAATCATTTGATCCATTTTTTGCCTCGGAAGTACCCTACAAGAGCAGAACGCCATTATTTAATTTTAATTTAATCCTTAGAAACGTTTCGGAAAGTGGATGGACACTATCACAAGTAACAAAATTAAGGTATGTATGTAGTTTAATAATATACGGTGTTTCAATTAAAACACCATAATTATTATGCATAGGTGTTTGAAAATACTATTTATTAGGTTAATTGTACTGTCCAACTCGTAAGAACAAAATCTAGATAACTTCAATACAAATATCGAAACGGAGTTGTCAAGGTATTGAATTATAAGGTATTAACAGTTATATGTAAAAGATCACGTATATACATTAAGAATGGGACACAGAACAACTAAAGATTATCTGATAATTAAAAATTTAAAAAAACCGACTTCAAAAACGTGCAGATGCCGTCACCACATCTTAACCAATTTTACATGGGACCACCCTTGAGGTACCCCCTTACTAACAAAAAAGAATCATAGAAATCGGACAAGATGGTAAAGCATTATCGCTAAACATACATAAAAAATGAAGAGTTTGAGGATTTTCCCATGGATCCAATTATTAGATTTTAACCAAATTTATATGGGACCACCCCTGAAGTACCCCCTTTCTATCAAAAAAAAGAATTATTGAAATCGGACAAGATAGTAAAGCATTATCGCTAAACATACATAAAAAATTAAGAGTTTGAGGATTTTCCCATGGATCCAATTATTAGATTTTAACCAAATTTATATGGGACCACCCCTGAAGTACCCCCTTTCTATCAAAAAAAGAATTATTGAAATCGGACAAGATAGTAAAGCATTATCGCTAAACATACATAAAAAATTAAGAGTTTGAGGATTTTCCCATGGATCCAATTATTAGATTTTAACCAAATTTATATGGGACCACCCCTGAAGTACCCCCTTTCTAACAAAAAAAGAATCATTGAAATCGGACACTGTGTTAAAGAATAATCGCTGAACATACATAAAAAAAAAATATCGCGACGAATTGATAACCTCCTCCTTTTTTGAAGTCGGTTAAAAAAAAATAAGACAATTAAACGAAAAATGCCTAGATATAATATTACTTGTTTCCGAAATACAGAGTGTTAAAGTTGAAAATTCAAAAATTAATAATGGCTATTATTTTTTATTTCTCAGTATAATTTTACTAAATTCGGCAAACATTTTGGTGCCGTAAGATACACATATCAGTAAAAAAACAGTTACATAAACTTTGCCAGTGTCGTAGGGTATGGATTAATCAAAAATAACGAAAATCGATTTTGTTTGTAAATTAATCATCTAATCGATAATTTTGTCCACCCCTAGTTATTACATATCCACTGGCATCAATTTGTAAAGAATGTACTACAATATATATGTTGACTACTTTTTCAGTGTCTCCTAATTTAGTTGATACATTTAGCTATTGTCAACTAATTTGGGAACCTTCAAAATCATTTATTTTTTAAACGAATTTGAACAGCCAGGGTTAATGTGTTTAGATACATTTTGTTCACGCCAATTTTCACGTAAACCCAGCCTTAATGATGACTGTCTCTATAGTTATAATAGCTTGATCATTTGTAATATTAATTTTTTTGTAAACTGTTTGAAAATCATTTAAATGAAACTCAGTTTGAAATAATATACTCAATTGAATCTACTTAGATCCTGACATAAAACCACTTCGATTTTTGACTGCATATCAATTTTTGCAAGTATTTCAGTTTTGTTTTTAATTTAAGGTTTATTAACACTGATAATTGTTTTACGTAAAGTTCATTGTTATAAAGTTTCCAACCATTTATAGAATTGTCTATTGTCACATTGTCAATTAATATATATTTGCTTCCAAAACTTTGAATAACAAAAATTAAGAAATTATAAACGTTTAAGAAAAAATAAATCGCATGGTTTTATTGCTCTATGATTAATCTAATATTGATATTTGTCGTTTGTACAACAAGAAATCAATTAAAATTAAAAACATTTTTTTTAGTGTCCGCGAATCCAAAATTATTATCTATAGTGTTTCAAAGTGTCTAGAAGCTTTCTATAAAATTTCAGAAGTAATATATTCTCCGTTCAGACGTTGTATTATCAAAGTTTTTTTTTAAGTCTGAAAATAAAAATTACACATGATATTGATTATATGTTTTTTATCTCATTAATTCTTTTCATTTATCTTAACCCTTTTCTTTTAGATTAAATTCAAACAAAAAAGAAATGGAGATTACGCAATCTTTTCCCGATAAACGACTATCAGGATGGTATGCATTTGATGGAAATATACTTGGAAGAAAGATAAAAAACGAAGGTGCTTGGAATTTATCACTGTTTAATTATGTTCAAACGTTAACAATTTCGAGAAAACCAGCTGGTCCTTCGGCACCTCTTCAATATTCTCCCATAAAAGTGAAGTGCAGCTTAGAAACTTGCAAAAATCTGGAAATGCATATTAGTAATCTAGCTGGTGGACGAACAGTGATAGGTAAGTTTACGCCAAATTAGTGATGACGTAATTTTAGTGCCACTGACAATAATTAACCAATAACTTTGTTCTGAAACAATATTAATCTAAGTACTTATCAACATCAATCCATCGATCTCCATGTGACCAATCACAAATCAAAGACAGCAAAAAATGGTGGAAAACGACTATCGCATAGATGCTACCCGAACCATACTCTGTGTGCCATGTTAACATTCCTTTTAGTAACATTCTTTCAACATTTGGTGCTAAAACTATTGATTCCAAGAAACACCTTTCGACGTGTGGTATTAAAGAGACAAGAAAATCGTTTTGTATTTGAGTCGTTGGAAAGAAGAAATGGAACAAAATACCAAAATCACATCATGTTGAAATGAAAGTCGCATTGGTATGTGGTAATCTACACGTCGCTTTCCACATGACACAGAGTTAGATTTTTAATTCTAATTGGTCTATCAGCTTGGTGTTTTTAATGACGTAACCATGGATATGGATCGCAAAGTAGTTTGATAAAAAAGAATTGTAGCTGCAGACGTTAAAATGAGTCGCTTCTGTGCTACTTCAAATGAAGTTATCAAACAAAATATTGATGAAAGTATCACCAGTAACACAAAAAAATCAAAATCTTATATATGGAGACAATTTATGACATTTTGTGTGGAACGCACTTACAATTCAGATGCAGAAAATAGCAACGAAAGGCTAGTATTCATTTTGAAAGACTGGTCATTCAATATGCGGAATATTGGTGGTAGTGATTACAAGAAGAATGTTAATTTGGTGGACTTAGATTAAATTTATTAAGTATTAATTTCTTCCTTTCATTCTGCAGTTTTTAAATTATTTGACCTTTCACTTTGTAAAATAGTTTAATAAAATACCAATATTGATTGGATTTATCTTATAAGTTTGTCTTTTATTTCTAAACTCAACTAAGTTGCTTAAAGAAACTCACTTTCATTTAGAAATAAATCATCACGAAAATTAAATCACTTGTGGCATTACTACTGATAACTATATACAAGTCATTCGCACACTGTGCTCTGCTTTCACACATACACAACACTTTAACATTACATGAGATCAAATGGCCTAGTCCTCTTCAATCGTCGGACATATATTGTCTAATATTTGAGGAACTTCTGCATTGGTATGTAGGTGAAGTTTGGCTTCAACATGTACTTTTCATCGTAACTTGGCATCAAGAATCATGCCAAGGTACTTCTACTACTAATTCAATGACTATGAAGACTAAAGAGAAGGAGACGAATTGACAATGGACAAATTTCAGTCCTTTTTACTTTCCTATCTGTATACAGATATAAGGAAAGTATAGGAATCATGATTTTTTTCGACCTCGAGTTTTCGACGGATTTTTACGTTTTGAGGTCCCCTGAATCCGTTTTGACTATTTTCGCGATGATGTCTGTGTGTGTGTGTGTCTGTGTGTGTGTCTGTATAACGCATAACTCATGAACCGATACACAGAAAAACACCAAATTTTAAACTTAAGCTTTGTTTCAGCGTCCAATGAGCTGATTAGATTTTGGGCAGAGTCGGAACATCTGGGGGGGTACTTTATAGGTGGTCATTTTTATATTTTATGGAATATATCTGTTATTTACGTTTGGGGAAGAAAATTTTTTAAATAAAAGTTACTTCTTATTTTATTATCTATAATTTTTGTCATTTACAAAATTTTCCTAAAATGGTCCGTATTCGAGAAATTTGACAAAATGTAAAAAAATATTTTTTTTTATAAAAATTGTTCAAACAAAAGTTGTTTGTAATATAATTCTCTATAATTTTTGTCCCATAGATAATTTCTCTAAAATGGACCGTATTCGAGATATTTGAGAAAATGTGTAAATTTCGAAATTTGAAGAAAACTCAAAAACGGATAAAGAAAATATCAATAAATTTTAAACTTAAGTTTTATTTCGGCCTGACGTGAAATGATTAGATTTTGGATAAAGTCGGAACATCTGGGGGGGTACTTTATGGGAGGCCGTTTATATATTTTATGGAATATATCTGTTATTTATGTTTGGAGAAGAAAATTGTTCAAATAAAAGTTACTTCTAATATTATTATCTATAATTTTTGCCTTACGTAAAAATTTCCTGAAATGGTCCGTATTCGAGAAATTTGACAAAATGTGCAAAATTCTGATTTTTATGAAAATTGTTGAAATAAAAGTTGTTTGCGATATCGATCTCTATAATATTTGTTCATACATGATTTTTTTTAAATGGACCGTAATGGAAAAATTGTAGGAAAAGTGCTAAATTTAAATTTGTCAGTATTTTCATTTTCAATGAATATCTATAGAAAAATGTTTCGCGGTAGATGTATGTGGACAATGTATATATATATATATATATATATATATATATATATATATATATATATATATATATATATATATATATATATATTTAGTTTATCCTCTAAACATTTATAGAGATGCTGCAATAGGTTGTACACAATAAACGGAAAAAGCCTGTAATAACTAGATAGGAAAGTCATGTGTTGGACACATCAGATTTTTTTGTTTACCAAATTGACTACTTATCGGGTCGAATGTTAGATACGTTAATTTTCTATGTAAGTCAATGTGAAATAAAGTGTTCTCTTAAAAAATTGGTAAAAATTATCAAAATAATATGACTATAAGTAACATGAGTAACAAAAAACATCAAATCAAGATTTACTTCGTTCCAGGTTATAAAACGGGATATAAATCAGATGTAAAACTAAAGAAAACTCAAGGAGAAATCAATTCAAAGTCTTTTTAAAGCTCCTAGTGTCAGTAAAATAATTATTTTTTTTTTTTAATATAATATTTATTGTAAACTAGTCAAAACCCATATCTTACAGATTGTAGTTTATTTTTTGACAAATTTCTATAATATAAAATTTTACAATAATAATTTTACACATTACATTTAACTTAGTAGCATGTTTTGTTTTACAGAGTTTTAATGTTATATGAAGAGTTGCTGCTATTTTTTTGTTGAACCCTAATTTTGTCATTGTAAATGTTCTTATTGGATCCTAAACGTTTATACTTGTATCATAACAATAAATAAAGAATATTTTAACTATGTTTTATGTGGCTATTAAAACTATATTTAAGTATAATTCAAAAAAATTTAGTCACAAAATTGGACTTCACCAAATTTCACCATTTATCACTTAAAACATGTAAGACTTATTTAGAAATAAATACAACATTTTATGTGCTTTATTTTGTAATAAACAAGTTTATTTTTATTATTTTTACAAAATTATGTTAAATTCCCATAAGAAGCCATGTATTTTGAACATCTCTCGCAACACCACTGACCTACGATGAATTATAAAAGCTTAATTAGCGTTAGTTTTTTGGGTATTTCGGGTATGCCGATTCGCCTCCTTCTATCTAGTCTTCATATCAATGACAGAATGGCTTATTTTTGTTAAAAGTTAACTGTCAGTTGTCAATAGAACCAAAATTACATCTGCCAATATGGCATATTATTATTGTCACCGTCATCTTTAAAATTTCATCATTTTCTTTAAGGACAAGACAGCTATTTGTATTTGGGAACTCCTGAGCTAATGCACGAAACATGTTATCAGATTGTTCCATAATATTCTCAATTTTGTTAATGATATAATTTATTTTTTTTTTAGAAAATATGTTGGACCGCGTGATAAACACAGCTTGGCAACCAGGATTCGTGATTTTGAAACCAGTAATAAATCAACTAGTTGGAACGGCTTTTACAGAAATTTTCAACAAGAATTTTCAAACATTCCCTTTTGCTACAGTTTTTAAAAACTAAGTGCTTCAAATTTTGCTCAGTATTATTATTATTACATGTATTTTTAGTTTAAAATATATAGCTCCAAAGGCATTAAAGCCTGCCCACAAGTTTTTCTGTCCTTAAAAATGTTAGATGACCAGGTTTAAAGGACAAAGGATTCATATCAAAGTATTTTTAAGTGGTAAACAGACTAAATAATTTAAATGTGCAGGCTTGAGGATTAAAGGTAACAAATATTTTTATCTGCACCGACCTAAAGGATGAGATGCTCAAATAATTTTACATGAGTAAGCTTAAATAGTAAAGAGCCCAAACATTTTTACATAAATTGTTTGAACAATTTGAAAGCCACGAACATTGAATGGTTTTTAAAAACCAGGACAAGTAATATGAAGTTAAATACATTATGTATAATCTAATTTTTGAATTATGTCATAAAATCATCCGTATTGTCAAAAAAAAAAACATGTGAAAACGGGAAATTTTACATAATAGTCAATATTGCCTGACTTTAGTTTCACATCCCGAAAACCCTACAGTCTACTCTTACGAGAAGAAAATACCTGTCTCTTAGTGTTCGTTATTCAACTTTGAAAAGGGGTCAGGTATTTGGTTATGAAAAACTGTCTACGAGTCATATATTTAATGTTGATTATTATTAGCCAAATTGAGCCTAAGCGTAATTACGGAGGCTCCCTTTCTGTGTGTATTTCAATGGGAGAAGAAAGGAAGAAGAAAGGTAGAAAAAAGGAAGAAGAAAGGGAGAAGAAAGGAAGAAGAAAGAGAGAAGAAAGGAAGAAGAAATGGAGAGGGGCGAAGAAAGAGAGAAGGGAGAAGAAAGGAAGAAGAAAGGTAGAAGAAAGGGAAAGCTATTTCATATTCTAATAAAAACAATTTAAGAAAATAAAAAATGGCTTACCTTAGAGTAATATAGAAAACAAAACTATTTAAACGTCTATATTTTCATTTGATTCATTTCTAATATTAACTTGGTTGTTTATATTTTTTTATTTTCTTCTACTTTTTCGCTTTCTACTTCCTATTCTTCAATTTCCTCTTTACATATATCGTTTCTCTGATGGGCATATCGTAAATGAATGCCCCAACCATTCACTCCATAGATGGCTTCAGATCTTTTTATAACCTTTGTCTTTTTGATTTTGATTTATTTCGGATCATTTTTTATAATGCAATAATGTTTCTTTCAGCTATACAAATCTGATGTATACAACAAATGACTTTCCTATAAAGTAATCAAAAAGTTTTTATTAAATGATTTAAAGATATAAACATTTTGTCATATCTTCATTGCCAAAAATAATTAATAGTGAATTAGATTACAAACAACTCTTAAGAATTTTCTTCTATGATCATAAATAACAAAAATATACCTTAAAGTAGAAAAACTAGCTCTTATAAAATGTTCTATTATTTTGAATCGCTCAGTTCTATCGATAATTCGATATTTGATTACCTTATTAATATGTATTGAATTAAATATTTACAAATAATCGATAATCTGATTATTCGGAAATAATTTAATAATTATTCGAAAATAATCGATTTTCTATTATTTGAAAATAACTGATTAATGGAAAATAATCGATCTCTCGATTAATCGAATATTCAATATCAAACCAGGAATAGAAAATGTTTTTTTATAAAATAAATTAAAAAAATACTGGTTTTATTTCCAATATTTTTTTGATATAAGTGTCTTGTATGTATACGTCGCTGGTATGAGGAAAAATTGGGTCGTTCTTGTATAAATAACTTGAGAGTTTGTGTAGAAAACGAAGTGTTTTTATTAATCACACATGAAGTAGAAGGAATGCTGGTGGTGTAGATAGAACAAAACTTCTTAACTAATAAGTACAATCAAGTTGATTGTTTCCAATTTGAATTTAGGAAGAGATTTAATATTATGTCATATACTATCTCGTCATATACTATTTGGAGCCGAATTGAGTGTCTGGTACATAGTTGACGCAATAGATCTTTTGTACAATAGTGGGAGGTGGTTCTGGCGAATGAGGTGCATGACATAAGAAATACGTCACTTGGGGTGCGTTAGCTATGCACCGGACACTCATAAGGTCGCTTTTCTAAGAACTGCGTGAGAAAAAGAGAGTGAAAGTGGAAGAGACTTGAGTTAATTGCGCTGAGAGAGATAGACTATAAAAAACGTGTTTGTCCAAGTATTCACTGATGGTTAGAAATGTTTTAGCGAAACTGGGCCGTATTTGCACATGAAGATGGTTATTTTTCGTTATTTTAAAAAGTTACTTGTGATTTGACTTAACATTAAGATTAAAAGAAAAATAAATTATTTGATAATTATGTTGTTTAATGAACGTAGAAGTGAAATATTAATTTAATGATATTTTTCTGGTAAATTTATAGAATTTAACCATAAATAAATAATAAAATGTCCAACCTTTTCAGACATATTGTATGAGTGTTGTTTTTACACCCATTTATAAGAACTCAGTTAGATAAGAAAAATGTTGTAGATGTACTTTGATCAGTACAAATGATATGCCAAATTATAATTTTTTTTCGCTTGTGATATTTAAGAAAAAAAAAAACACTTTTTCCAGAATACTCTGTATAAGTATGTTATGTTGGGCATGGAGTGTTAATACTTTGCGACCTAAAAGATCTTCTGTCGATATGTTTCGCCACTACAGTGGTCTCTCTTCAGGGCCTGCATACCTTAGTTGTGTCCCTTATTAGAAAGGGTGTGCTCCCAGGAAAGTGAGTTTCTAGGTAGATGTGAGCTCTTTCCTCCTCACTCTCCGTGAAGCTTCCATTTGGTTTCTTTAGAGCCATAGCTGTATCCACTCCCTCTTTTGCCAGGACCCAGTGCAGTCTTGCTGCTGCAGGAGTAGAATTAATCTCCTCATCGAATTTCCTGAAGCTGTTGCGTTTATTGCCACAATGTAGATCTATCTGCCAATCTCCTTTGTGCGTGGCCCAGTTATATGAGTTTCGGCACTTAAGTTTGACAAATGACGGTTTACCAAGGAGCGTTCCTACTAGTTCTATTTATTTAAATGGGCCAGCTTGATTCATATGCCTCAAGTATTGCCTCATTTAATTCTTCGAGATCGCTTTCCAGAGCTAGAGGGTGTCTGGGCCCCTTTTTAGCCTGGATGCGTAATAAAATTTGTTTTATAGTGGTGTTGTATTTAGTCTGTTTTTCTAGGATTCCTCCTGAGGATCGTCTCAGGCGTGTCGCTCTCTAACTTAAACACAAGTATCATGTGATCAGATTGAGATGATTCACTCGATACCCTCCAGTTTGTAACTAGATTTTTAATGCTCGGGTACTTAATGTGAATTAATTCCTCACTTCTTACAGTTAAAAATCGATGGTTAAAGTGGAAAAGATCTAAGTCGATTTTTATGATTTATGCGTTTTTGATTATAAAAATAAACAAATTGCAAATATAATTATTAAAACTAATAACGTTTGAGCTTTTGTAGTTTAAAAATATCTGCAATTTGCCAACTTTACGAGTTTTTGCACTTTAACCAGGGAAATATATTTTAAAAGTGCTCACCTCTTCGATTGGTGTCTTTGCTTCCACATGTAATACTGTGGCAATGACAGATTTCTTCTCTGACAGTACTCTGCTAGCCTCGATACTTCCGAGGGTGGTACAGGCCCATCTCCTGTGAAATAACTAGAAGTTATTACTATATAAGTGTAGGTATTGAGTAAAACACAAATATAAAAATATTATTAACGTGTATTAAATCTTAAGAAAATATTAACTTATTTTTTATTTTGTTTAATTGAATTTCTTGTTTTAATTTTTCGATTTCCAAGTTCATTTTAGTCTTTTTCAACTCGTGCTCTTCTTCGGCTCTCTCCAAATTTCTTGTCAACTCTTCTATCTGTAGATTTGCAATTTGTAATCTTTTGTCCATTAGTAAATCATATTTTTGGGCAATAGCTGAATTGGATTGAACTTTAATAGTAGTTGTTGATCTACCTGGTTGGCCTCCAATCTAAAATCGTTGGGAAATAAACATAGATATATAACCAAAACAGATAGGATTGTTTACAAAATTTCTGAGGCCAATACGAGTTTACACTCTAAGCGTCCTTGGCAGAAATGCAATATTCTCATTAAACATTGTTGACAAGTTTACGTAATTTCGTTATCGAAAGAAGTGTGACGTCTGACGACAGCGCAATAAGAAACAATCTATAATATGTAAAGGTACGTTTACATCTGACATTTATTGCATGAGATTTATGTCTGACAGTTGTTTAGTCCAGTGTAAACACTCAAACATATATCTAATCTCCCAGAGAAATGTCAAATGTAAACGTACCTTAAGAGTTATAAAACCCGTTTTTATTCACGATTTAACTTCGAGATTTGTTTATCAGAGATTAAGTATGATGGATGCCATAGGTGTACAAAAACAAATTTAAATATCAAAAACGTATTTACAGTAAATCATTTGTAGATTTGTAGTTAACGATTTACTTTTAAAATGTTAGAGTAAAGTTACAAGTAGGTGGTTTACTTGACAGATTAACGAACGATAGCCATATAGTTTAATCAGCAAGTAGTTACTTTCAACTTTACTTAGAGGTGAAAAGATTAACCCTTAATCGGAAAAAACCTTTTCAATGAGTTTTTGAAATGTTCAATGTTAAAAGACGTCATAATGGTTTCCCTACAAAATTTTACAATCTTGGTATTGTTGATCTGTATTTAATTATTATAACATTTACCGGAATAGCATCAAAAGTGAATAAAACGTATAAAGTCAAATGGAATAAATTTAGTAGCTCAATTACTGTGGAAGTTTAGAAAAAATTCCGAAACAAGTCAATTTTAGATCATAAAATGATATCCTGCAACCTCAAAATTTCACTACTGCCTTCAACCCCTTTAGAGTGACCGTTGTAACCCCCATTTGTAAATAGGAAGTAGGGACGTGTGATACCTCATTTAGAAGGTATTTTTATTCTCTATTCAAAATTGCTATTATTTTCAAATGTATTACAAAAATTAACAGTAAAAAATTCATCTGATCAACGAAAACTCTAAACAATTAATAACTAATAGAGGAAAATGTACTCTCTCTTATAAAGGAAGATTACTTTAAAGATAAATCTTTAAAATGTTGTCAAATTAAAATTAGTAGAAACCTAGTGTGTGTAAATTGTGAAAACTTGTTTCACCTCTCCTGTGCAGATGAACAAGGTAGAATGCATAAAAATGTGTGTGATTCAAGAATCGTTTGTTGCAACTTAAAAAATACAATCAAACGAGGATAAACAAAAGTATCAAACTAATTTGATAACACATTCCAATTTATTAGAAGAAATTAATTTTCTGAAATGGATTATAAAAGGATGAAAAATACGATCTTGCAGAAGAAATTAATAAAATACTGAGACAAACTAACAATCTCCTAAAAGAAAAACTAAAAACAACAACAACAACAACAGGAAGATAGATTTTTCGAACACCGAAAAAGACTTTTTAAAAATTTTATTAATTAAATACAAAATACAAAGGCTTGTTTACTGCCTTAAAACTAAGCAAAGAATGAATTGAATATAATATTAAAAGTAAAGTTAATAATAATACAACCTAGAACCGCTATCTAATCTATGCAACTCTGCATAAATATATGTGGACGTCCGTAAATTGGCCCCATGTAACTAGGATTCTCTACTTTTAGCCAAGTGACAAAAAAAACAACACAAACAACTCTGAATCAAACACCAGAATAAATATCATTGAAGCAAGCAAAGTGTTGCCGGATCTATCAAAAGACTCGCGAACTTGAGAAACTTTAGCAATCCAAACAAATACACAAATACAAAGGGACACACTGAATAAAATAAACCATCTAAATCATGATGAGGAAGGAAATTATGGCTTTGAGTCTGTGAACTCTAGAAGGAATAAGCGCATTAAGAAAAAAATTGGTAAAAGTGAGACATCAGAAGACATTGGTGTAGAAAGGGAAATATGGCTTATATTGAGTAAAAAGACACATTACTCTAGAAAAAATAAACACATAAAAAATCAGGAAACTTTTAAAAATGCAGATATTGTAGTAAAAGAATTACCTACAAAAGATTCTCAAAAATAATGCTTTATGTTTGGCATTGACCACAGATATAAAGAAGACATTTACGAACCATCAGCTAGGCCCAAATCTGTAAGTTTCAGATGTTTTAACTTCCAAACATTTAACCAATACCAGCAAGGACATGAGGATTTTTAGTGGTACACCCAGATAAAACTGCCCAAAGTCAGTGCAAGAACTTAGATACCCTATCGAAAAGACATAATGTACAGTGCATTGGGAAAAATTCTTCAGTGAAAAATCTCATTGTAATGCACTTTAATATTCAAGGACTTGGTAACAAACTTGACTCACTAAGCATTACATTGGACGAAGAACAAGTAGACATACTATGTGTAAGTGAACACTGGCTATGAGAAGAGGAACTGAACATGGCAAATATTGATAATTTTAAGTTTATGCTCTCAAAAATATGGACAGAGAAGGGGTCTGTATATTTGCAAGAGATTACATAAACATTCAATCGATTTCGTTTTCTCACTCCAGAGAACAAGGTTTCGAAGTATGTCTTTCAAAACTAAAAGATCCAGTGGCAAAATACTTACATTATATGTGTATATTGATACTTTCATGTGAGGTTTATATATATTTTTGCATAAATATTTTAATGATAAAGACAAAATATATCCTATGTGAAGATATTAACATAGATTTTTTAATAGAAAGCAGAATCAGGGATGAATTGATCAATTTATTTTTGGAATTTAATATCAAACATCATATAAATGAGCCTACAAGAGTAACAAATTCTAGCCAAACTTGTATAGATATATTTTCAAATCATACAACAGATATAATTAAAGTACGTGACTCTTTTCTCTCTGACCATACTTATCAGATGGTAGAATTTGAAGGGTACCAAATCGGAGAACATGATCATAAATTTACATATAAAAGAAACTATAGTGACAGAAATACTCAAACATTCTAACATCTAATAAGAAATAAAAAATGGGATGGATTGTATGAATCAACATCAACTTTCCATGATAGATTCAGTTTGTTTTATAATACATTTTTGTACAATTTGAATTGTTCTTTCCCTTTGAAAAAAACCAAAGCAAAAATAAAAATCTGATGTGTCCAACACATGACTTTCCTATCTAGTTATTATAGGCTTATTTTGAACAACCTATTGCAGCATCTCTATAAATGTTTAGAGGATAAACTAAATATATACATTGTCCACATACATCTACCTCGAAACATTTTTCTATAGATATTCATAGAAAACGAAAATACTGAAAAATTAAAATTTCCCACAATTTTTTCATTACGGTCCATTTTATTATATTATAGATAATAATATTAGAAGTAACTTTTATTTGAACAATTTTTTTCTCCAAACATTAATAACAGATGTATTCCATAAAATATAAAAGTGGCCTCCCATAAAGTACCCCCCGAGATGTTCCGACTATGTCTAAAATCTAATCATTTCACGTCAGGCCGAAATAAACCTTAAGTTTAAAATTTAATGTGTTTTTCTTTATCCGTTTTTGAGTTTTCTTCAAAATTCGAAATTTACACATTTTCTCAAATATCTCGAATACGGTCCATTTTAGAGAAATTATGTATAGAGTAAAAATTATAGAGAATTATATTACAAACAACTTTTATTTGAACAATTTTTATAAAAAATTATTTTTTTTACATTTTGTCAAATTTCTCGAATACGGACCATTTTAGGAAAATTTTATATAGAACAAAAATTATAGATAATAATATTGTAAGTAACTTTTATTTGAAGAATTTTCTTCTGCAAACGTAAATAACGAATATATTCCATAAAATATAAAAATGACCACCTATAAAGTACCCCCCCAGATGTTCCGACTCTGCCCAAAATCTAATCAGCTCATTGGACGCTGAAACAAAGCTTAAGTTTAAAATTTGGTGTTTTTATGTGTATCGGTTCATGAGTTATGCGTTATACAGACACACACACACACACACACACACACACACAGACACACACACACACACACAGACACACACACACACACACACACACACACACACACACACACACACACACATACACACACACACACACACACACACACACACACACACACACACACACACACACACAGACACACAGACACACAGACACACAGACACACAGACACACAGACACACAGACACACAGACACACAGACACACAGACACACAGACACACAGACACACAGACACACAGACACACAGACACACAGACACACAGACACACAGACACACAGACACACAGACACACAGACACACAGACACACAGACACACAGACACACAGACACACAGACACACAGACACACAGACACACAGACACACAGACACACAGACACAGACACAGACACACACACACACACACACACACACACACACACACACACACACACACACACACACACACAGACATCATCGCGAAAATAGTCAAAACGGATTCAGGGGACCTCAAAACGTAAAAATCCGTCAAAAACTCGAGGTCGAAAAAAATCATGATTCCTATACTTTCCTTATATCTGTATACAGATAGGAAAGTAAAAAGAAAAAAATGGTATGACCCAACAATAAAAAGTATGTGAATTGAAAAACGATTAAACAGTCCATTCTATACTTCTAGGTACAAATAATTTAAAACAATCTAGAAAAATACTATTAAATATTGCCAAAAGAATAAAAATGATGAAATAATAAAAAATTCTGTAAATGTTATGAAAGATAGCTGGAAAATAATCAAAAATGAAACAGGTGCGGTACACTGCAGTTCCTCGGTACCTGAACTAGAAATTAATTGAAACAAAATAACAAATCCTCTAGAAAAAATTAATATATTAAATAATTATTTTGTAGGATTAGCCGATACTTGTCCAAAACCAGAGGGAAATGCTAGTATTCAGACAGTAAATTTTCCTAACGGATTTTTTCTCATACCAGTAGCCCCAGAAGTAATAACTTTATTGAAAAAAACTACTACTAAACCTTCCGCTGGTATAGACAATATAAATGGCAGAGTTCTGGCTACTATTGCTGAATACATATTATGTGTACCTCTTACATACCTAATTAACTTATCATTCACTACCGGATCTTTTCCGAATCTTAAAGAATCTAAATCCATCCCAATCTATATGTTTACAGAGTAGGGTGATTCATTTCCGCAAAGTTTTTTTTTCGGTACTCAAGCAAAATATTAATCTACATATAGAAAAAAAAATCTCACCAAGTTTGAGCTCTTAATATCAATTTTAAGTACTTACTTTAAAATGCAGGTAAATTTTTTTTTTATTTTTTAATTTTCTAATGCTTACCCACCTTTTAAACTAATGCAAATCGGTTTGATGGACCTTATGGGAAATTTCATGCTCTTCAAAATTGCTTTAGTGTTTTTTTTTTGTGTAACTCGCACTTGTTCACCAGTAAGAGTCATCAAAGTACAGTTTTTCAAAAAGAAAATTTTTTGTTTAATTTTTTCGAGCAAACCGCCAAAAGTAGGTAAAAAAGGGCTGATTTATAAAAAAAAGTTATCCGACCAATATTTAATTAAGTTACAGCCATTCTTATACTTGAAAACGTAAGAAATTGATAAATACTAACTCATAATGTTATTTAGATTAATTTGTTTCTATTGATTACCATTATATTTCTCTACACTAAGAACTTTTTTAGAAATATTATGATTTCTCACTCATAATGAATATAATTTCGAAGAGCGAGAAATTTCCCACAAGATCCATCAAACCGATTTGCAATATTGTAAAAGGAGGGTCGGCATTAGAAATTTAAAAAAAAATATTTTTTTTTTACATGCGTTTTAAATGGTAACTTTAAATTTAAATAGTAAGTTCTTAAAATTGATATTAAGAGCCCAAACTTGGTGAGAATTTCTTTTTCTATATGTATTTTGCTTGAGCACCGAAAAAAAACAAAATTTTTCGGAAATGAATCACTCTAATACAGAGTCAAATAGCTAAACTTTTTGAAGCAACATTTTCCAATAGACTATAGTAAAGTATCTCGAACACAGCAATATTAGAATGTATAAACTATATATATATGAAAAACTTAACCGGAAACAGCATATTGTAGGTATTTTTTATGACCTTACCTGTGCCTTTGACTCAACAGACCACAGCTTACTATTAAAAAAACTCGAAGGTATAGGATTAAGAGGAAAGCCACATGACTGGGTAGTCTCATAATTATTGAATCGGACCGATTGTGTTGTCTAAATGTTAGACAACACCTATTGATGGGGCTTCATCTGAATACAAGAGTAATGCATTAGGCATTCCCCAAGGTACATTGCTTGGGCCGATATTCTTTATACTTTTTATAAACGTCATTTCAAACATTCGTGAAACATCAGATAAAGCTCTTTTTTATGCGATGATGAGAAACGTATCAGTACCCTAGTAGAAAATGGAAATAACGTCACAATGGAATTTAAGAGATATTGTGAGTAAAATGGCCTTCAGTTAAATTGCGAGAAAACCTTATATACGAGGTTTCACCTAAAAATATTACTCCTGACGAAGATTTGCTAATTAAACTTTCTGGAAAATCAATAGAAAGTACTCAATCAATGATATTTCTAGGTGTAACTCTTGATCCTAAGCTAACATGGGAGTTGCCGAAATCTATTTAAGAAATATGAAAAATAATAACTATTTATATATTGCCAAAACAAATAAGCAAAATTCTATGAATACATTATTTTGATCCCTATAATAAATTGTCTATCAAAATTAATTAACAGTTCAATGGAACATATTTTTTTGTATTTTTCTAACATAATTTGAGATATTCATTAATTCTAATGTGATTATTATATTTATATTTTTCGTTGTATTTTAATATTCGACCCATTTATCTCATTTTTTTGTTTGTCTTGTATGAATATTATAGTTATCTATATCTTCAATGTGTAGATGTAGGAATAAATGAAATTTTAAATGAGATTTAAAGATTACATAAAATGTTTTTCAAATGCTTACAGTTTGTTGAAGATTTGGTCGCTTTGAAGGGATTGTCTCTGTTTCTTCTGGAATTTCTGTACGCTAAAAAAACAAAAGAGTAAATAAAAGAAGCCATACAAATATTTGTGAATTTTTACCAGACTCGAAAGAAATCTTTCTCTTGCAGTTCTGTATGGACCTGTTGTGGTAGTTGTCAGATTATCTGAAACTGGTCTCTTTAATTGTGTTGGAGTGTACTTGCTCCAATGAGATGAATTATTGTCCGCTCTAATTTGCAACACCTCCCTATTATTGAAGACTCCATTCAGGTCCATTGTTGCATCCTTAAACAAGATAATTGTAACAAAATACATGACATTAATATTCTATGAATATACTAAGAACATTCTGTTTATGTTCCTTACAGTGTGTCCTTTTTAGAATATTTTTAGAACATGCACAGATTATACTTTAAAAATATACAGTGAAAGGATGTAAATTGTGCTCCCTCACTTGTAACTTCTAATTGAAAGAATGTAGAGACATGAAACAAAAACGAGATGAAATTAGAGAGATATCATATTTTTGTTATGTACTTTACTTGAGACAAGATAGACAGCAGTCCTCACTGTATACTAAGCATGAGCTTAAAAAGTACCTACACAAATATATATGCAACCGATTGTCAAGCTGGTCCAAAGAGACACTAATTGAACAATATAGAAAAAAGGCAATAAGTAAACAAGGCCGTTTTTGAAATATATTGAGTTTATATTTTCCGCCTTTCATTTGTGCATTTCTCACTATCCCAGAAAGTCCCCTTTTTCCATGAAATTCAGGTACTGGGAGGATACTGTCAACAGGATGAAATGATACTCTGTAACTTTTTACACCTGCAACCACTATAACTTCCAAGCAATTACCTTTTTTTTAATTACTTTATGAGCTATCAATTCGTAACATCAGGTGCTCTGCTAGCAAAGCAACCCCATATTTTTAAAAAATAGCAATTTTTTTCTAAAAGTTTTATAACATTTCAAGAGACTAAAAGAATAATAAGGTGGTGATTAAAATTTACTGATCATTTGGGATTGAATATCGTTTGTCCTGATAACTCAAAAGCAATCTTACTACTTAATACTTTTAGTTATATCAATGTATATCAAATAAACTCTATTTCTAACAGTCTAGAGACAATTCTGGATTTAATTTTTCATAGTCCTTGTGATGTTACATTATCTGAAGCTATAGATTTGGGTATTACTAAATAATTTTATTGTTTTCTTATTTTCTTTATTAATTATTTAATGTCTGATGCTGTTTGATCTATATTATCTCTTTTAACGTTCTCATGCATATGGTATTTTTTTGTTGTAAAATGATAAATCCACTAAACAAATAAATATAAATGTAGCATAGTTGTTTTTAGAAAAAAAACTTTTAAAAAACCAAGGTACTCTAATGGCCTTGTTCGAAATTACTATATTATTTAAAACTAACAATTTTTAGTTTTATAAATCAAAAGCCTAAAAATGTAATGTGGTTGTTTTTAGGACAAAAAAAAAAACAAAATACCTGAAGTGCTCTACTGATAGACCATCAGATAATGACAGACTTAGATGCATGCCTCATTTTCGCATACAAGTCTCGAAGAGGGTAGAAAAATACATTGATTTTGAGTAGAATTAAATAATATTTACAAGTGGTTCCTGAGGATAACATATGGAAAATTCGATTTTCCTTAACAAAAATTAAGTATTTTTTTGCCTTTATTTTCAAGCAAGCCGTGTTAACTAAATTATTAACTAATAGAGCTAGTGAGAGAGCTAGGTTTCGAAAAAACCACAGGATTTATTGTTGCAAGTGGCTAAATGGTTGAAATAAGAACATAATCCAAACAGGAGAATATGACAACAAAAACAGCAAGACTGAAGATTGAAACAGTTGGAACCGTATTTCGTTATTTCAACACAATCACTTCTTACTCAAATGTCATTTGTCGTTTATGCCTTGTGTCAAAAGTTTCCATTTTTCATTTGATTTGAATATATCAAATAGATCGCATTCATTTTAAGTTATCTTGGTAATCAGAAGTATTAGATGATTTTTAATGTTGTTGAAATCCGTCTGATTTTATAAGGTAAGTTTTAATAATGATATATTGTTAAACATATATATTTTGTACAAGGATTTCTTGAATAAATTATCAAATTTTGAATATAATCTCAATATCAACATGTTGGTTTTATATAAAATTATATATTATTTTTTTTTTTTTGGAATAGGATATTATGCTTTACTATATTTAAATCTCGATTTAAATATATTAATTAAGATTTTTCCTTTTCATACTAATTTTAGTCTCTGTAAAATTATTCATTTAATAGTTTTAAATTGTTTATTTAATAGTTAAAACATTTTATCTGGATCTTGTTCAAATTTTCTATTTTCCTATCTTAATATTTTAACCCTTTCTTAGCATGGCTATATCTAGACGGTTTTAGTTCAATCTGAAGACAGTTGTTTGATTCCTTTCTAGACGTTTTATGGATTTATACCTAGACGTTGTTTTGGTTCAAACTGAAGACAGTTGTTTGATTCATCTCTAGACGTTTTATGGATTTATACCTAGACGTTGTTTTGGTTCAATCAGTTTTTGATTCATCTCTAGACGTGATTTGGATTTATCTCTGAACGTTTTCTGGATTCATCTCAAGACGTTTTGGTTCAATCTCCAGATAGTTTTGAGTCAAGTTTTAATACCATATATCACAAGATCATTCATGTTGCAGAATTGCGAAAAAGGATCCCTAATCCCTTAGTGGAAGTTGCCTGAGGGTATACCATGCGATAACCTAGTTTTACATTCCATATATTACCTAATTTACCAAAAGATAAGTACCTATTCAATAAATCATCTTAAATTTGAATTTAGTAAAACTATGTGAATTAAAATTTGATAGCTACCTTATCTAAAGCATGGTTTAAATATTATTTATTAGTGGTTAGTGATTTTCTATATTTTTATCAAGTGTAATAAGCTTTAAATATAGTGGTACCCAACTTGTTTTTCAAAGTTATTCGAGTTATTTAATAACCTCATCCACGCTCTATCATATGAGCTGAAACACATTAAACAAGTAGATAGAATAACTAGAAATCACATTACAAGATATCAGAATTAATGAAGAACATCTGTCAAAAAATCATGATAACAAAAACTTCATACTAATGCATTTCAATATACAAGGTGTACAGAAAAAAATTAATGAGCTAGAACGAATTTTAAAAAAGAATAAAGTAGATATATGTTGTTTTTCAGAACATTGGCTAAACGCTAATAAAATGGATATGTTAGAGCTTTGTGATTATTCTTTGATAACTAAGTAAGATAACACAATACCAAATGGGTGGAGTCTCTATTTATACAAAAAGTAGTATGTTAATAGAACCTGTATACTGCAATTTTACTATTAAGAAAGTTATCGAAATAAATGTTTGTAAATTTATCTTTAAAAATAAGGACATTTTTATCATATCTCTCTATAAACTACCCAAATCAGATTTCAAATTGTTTACTGATAGGTTATATTATAACCTTTTGTGTTTTTACTATAACCCTTCTAGATATTATGCTGTATGCGGTAATATGAATGTAGACTTACTTATTAATAGTAATGAAACAAAATTACTTAAGAAATATTTTTAGGGAATTTGGCCTGTACAACGTTGTTACAAAACCAACATGGGTCACCAGTATTAACTCAAATTTAGTTGATCCACTTTTTACTTTCCTATCTGTATACAGATATAAGGAAAGTATAGGAATCATGATTTTTTTCTACCTCGAGTTTTCGACGGATTTTTATGTTTTGAGGTCCTCTGAATCCGTTTTGACTATTTTCGCGATGATGTCGCATAACTCATGAACCGATACAAAGAAAAACACCAAATTTTAAACTTAAGCTTTGTTCAAGCATCCAATGAACTGATTAGATTTTGGGCAGAGTCGGAAGATCTGGGGGGGTAATTTATAGGTGGTCATTTTTATATTTTAAGGAATATATCTGTTATTTACATTTGGAGAAGAAAATTCTTCAAATAAAAGTTTGTTTTTTTTTTTTGGCTTGGGCACTTGCCATTCAGAAAGTCGCGAAATATATTATATAAGTTTAAATTACATTATCACTCTAAATACATATATTCAATCATACACACGTTTGTCCTAAGCAAGAAAAGAAGAAAAATATATCGTCCGTATTCGAGAAATTTGATAAAATGTAAAAAAATAATTTTTTATAAAAATTGTTCAAATAAAAGTTGTTTTAAACATAAGTTTTATTTCGACCTAACGTAAAATGATTAGATTTTGTACAAGTCGGAACATCTGGGGGGGGTACTTTAAGGGAGGCCGTTTTTATATTTTATGGAATATATCTGTTATTTATGTTTGGAGGAGAAATTTCTTCAAATAAAAGTTACTGCTAATATTATTATCTATAATTTTTGTTTTATGCCAAATTTTCCTGAAATGGTCCGTATTCGAGAAATTTGACAAAATGTGCAAAATTCTGATTTTTAAAAAAGTTGTTTGCGAAATTGATCTCTATAATTTTTGTTTATACATGATTTTTCTAAAATGGACCGTAATGGAAAAATTGTAGGAAATGTGCTATATTAAAATTTTTCAGTATTTTCGTTTTCAATGAATATCTATGGAAACATGTTTCGAGGTAGATGTATGTGGAAAATGTATATATTTAGTTTATCCTCTAAATATTTATAGAGGTGTTGCAATAGGTTGAACAAAATAACTTGAAAAAGCCTATAATAACTAGATAGGAAAGTCATGTGTTGGACACATCAGATTTTTACAAACATTGAATATAAAAATGTTATTGTTCAAAATAGTTTTCTATCAGACCATTCCTTACAACTCTGTGAATTCAACTTGCAAATAACAAATCAGGTAGAAACTATATAATCTTTTGTTAGGGATTTAAGTGACAGTAACAAGCTTATCTTTAAAAATATAATTATTAACGAGTCATGGGAAGACATGTAAAACTCATCTGAGTTCAATAACATATTTAACAGCTTTAATTCGACTTTTTTGTAACATTTCAACAATGCTTTTACATTTAAAACAGTTAAACCTAAACGACACAAAAATAATTCGAATAACACGGAATTAAGTGCACTGCATGAGATGCTGAGTGAATTACCTAGTATATACATAACTAGTAATAATGATACTATTAGGATAGATATAAAAAACTCAAAATAATTTATAATACCTAATAAAGTCAAATCAGCAAAACTTTTCTACAAATATAAAAGGGTAATAATTGCAAAAAATTCAAGCAAAGAATGTTGGAGAATTGTAAATGAGGCGAAAGGAAAATCAGTAAAAAAAATTGATGTGTCCAACACATGACTTTCCTATCTAGTTATTATAGGCTTTTTCCGGTTATTTTGTACAACCTATTGCAGCACCTCTATAAATGTTTAGAGGATAAACTAAATATATACATTTTCCACATACATCTAACTTGACACATTTTTCTATAATATATATTCCATAAAATATAAAAACGGCCTCCCATAAAGTACCCCCCCAGATGTTCCACCTTCGTCCAAAATCTAATCATTTCACCTCAGGCCGAAATAAAACTTAAGTTTAAAATTTAATGTTTTTGCCTCTATCCGTTTTTGAGTTTTCTTCAAAATTCGAAATTTACACATTTTCTCAAATATCTCGAATACGGTCCATTTTAGAGAAATTATGCATAGAATAAAATTTGTAGAGAATTATATTACAAACAACTTTTATTTGAACAATTTTTATAAAAAATTAATTTTTTTACATTTTGTCAAATTTCTCGAATACGGACCATTTTAGGAAAATTTTATATAGAACAAAAATTATAGATAATAATATTGTACGTAACTTTTATTTGAAGAATTTTCTTCTCCAAACGTAAATAATGAATATATTCCATATAATATAAAAATGACCACCAGTAAAGTACCCCCCCAAATGTTCCGACTCTGTCCAAAATCTAATCAGTTCACCGCAGGCCGGAATAAAGCTTAAGTTACAAATTTGGTGTTTTTCTTTGTATTGGTTCATGAGTTATGGTGGATACAGACACACATACACACACACAGACTGACACACACACACAGACATCATCCCGAAAATAGACAAAACGGATTCTGGGGACCCCAAAACGTAAAAATCCGTCGAAAACCGAAGGTCGAAAAAAATCATGAATCGTATACTTTCCTTATATCTGTATACAGATAGGAAAGTAAAAATTACCCATCGAGATGCTAAATTGTCAAGGCAACAAAATTTCTGGTGTACAAAATATATGTAATAATCAGTTTACTGATGTAGACTATCTTCTACCAAATTATATTGAAGCAAGGCTTCAAGATTTTTCTATAAGCACTCTAATTTTAACTCCAACTACCCCAGACGAAATAACAGAAATTATACAGAAAACAACTTGAAAAAAATCTACCGGTATAGATGAAATAGATGAAACAATATTGTCTTTTATTGCTGAAGATATTAGTGCACCTATGTCCTACCTTATAAACGAGTCTTTTTTATGTGGTGACTATTGTAGCATATTAAAAAAATCAAAATCCATTCCTATATATAAAAATAAAGGGTCTGTAAATGACATGGCAAACTATATATATGCATTCAAAGTCAACTGGCTAAAGTATTTGAAATGGCCTATAATAACAAATTCATTAAATTTCTAAAACATAATAGACTTTTGAGTAAATTTCAACATGGTTTTCGCAGAAATAAGTCAACATCTAGTGCTATAGGGGAGTTATGCGATTTTGTTTACACATCTTTAAATAACAAGGAATTATATAAATATTACCTTATACTTCGACCTCTCAAGAGCCTTTGACCATCGACTGCTAGTAGATAAATTGTACCGAATAGGTATAAAGGGCCTGCCAAATAAGTGGCAGTCATATTTAAAGAACCCTGAACAAGTTATAACCATCGGATGCAGTCAATCAAATAGTCAAAATGTGACAACGGGAGTACCACAGGGTTCAATATTGGACCCTGTTTTATTTTTAGTTCTTATTAATGACTTAGCTCTATCTTGTACAAGTCAAAGTACCAAAATTATATATGCAGATGACACAACTTTTGGAACATCTCCAAAAAATGCATCTGAATTTCAATATATTGCTTAAATGTTAATGTAAAAAATCTGAAATCATGACCGTTCTACCAAAAAATATAACAAACAACTTCAGCTACCTCGTTAAACTAAATCATCAATCACTGATACAAAGAAATTCGAGCAAATTCTTAGGTCTAATTCTGGACAGCAAATTAACGTGGAAAAACCATGTATTTATAGATCATGTATCAAATAAACTAAGTAGTGTATGTTTTCTAATGAGACAGTTAAAAAACACTGTAAATCCTGATATTTTAAAATTAACATATTTTGGTTTGGCTGAATCAATTATCTCATATGGTCTAATTTTTTGGGGCTTCTCAGCTCATCTGGAGCGATACCTTTGTGTAAAAAAAAAGTTATAAGATGCATGGCTGGGGCTTCAAGAACAACTAGCTGCAAACAATTTTTCATCCTAACACTTCCATCTTTGTATATATACTTACTAATACTTAATATAAAAAACAGGAATCCCAACTATCAGATTATAGACACTCACACAATTATATCACATGCAATCACAAATATTTACAGCAGTCTTTCTCTAGACTCTCAGTTAGACAGAATTCCGAAATCTACAGAGGTGCTGCATGTTTTAATATATATATACTCAAGTCAATGGTAATGAAAAAAATCTTTAATGTATTCAAAAATAAGCTTTATGCATATCTTTCGTCCAAAACATATTATTCCTATGCAGAAGTTATGAATGATACTTGGTGATCCATAATGGTCTCTTTATTATACTTAATTATTGTCTAATGTTTTTGTTATTGTATACTATTTTTAATTTGTACTTTATTTTAAACTCAATTGTATCATGTCTCTACTTTTTAAAATTGTACATGTTGATAAGGCTAATAGGGCTTATATGTTTATACATTTTTAACCTTTTTAAAATATTGTAAATATGTATGTCTCAAAGCAGAATAAATATTATTATTATTATTATTACTATAATCTTATAAGAAAAAATCAGGATTTTAACCTATTTTTCCACACAATCCCATCGAATGTATGAAAACTAGTCTGAAAAACATTAGTTTGAATGATCAGAATGTATAAATGCATTTTGGGTTTGGATAATTTTTCTGAAGAGAAAAATCGAATTTTCCATGTGTTATCCTCAAGAGACACTCGTAAATTTCCTTTTATTTCACACAACATTGATGTACTTTTCAACCCTCTTTGAGGCTTGTATGCAAAAATGGGGCGCAAATCGTTCACTATCTATGACTTCATTAGAAGCTAGCAAATCTCGCTATAATTTTTAAAAATTACATTTTCTTTTGAAAAATTTTATATTTCAAGGGCCTAAAAATATGATGTTGTTTTTAGAAAAAAATTTAAAAACCGAGGTAACATACTATTTTTGAACAGAGTATAAAAATAGCCTAAAAATATTGCATAGATTTCAACTCAAATTTCTATAGGTGCACGGGTGCCTTCTTTGTCATTTTATTTATTATAAGAGGAAAAATTGATTTTTATTATTTACCTCATCTTCAAAAACTTGTTCATCATTGGATGTGGATGGAGTAGTATATTGTACACTATCACTATCAAATTCAGATTTCATGCCATTAATTGCTTTGTCATTTATAATAGATAGCAGGATCTTATAACATTCGTCTTTCTCTGTATTATCAGAACCACCAGTTAACATTTCACTTGTATATTGTTTACGTGCTTCCTTTTTTTTATTTTCGTAGGCTTTCTTTAAACAATCCGCCGATCTAAATATGAAACTTGGACTGGATGCGTTGAATTCATCTTCAATTCTTCTCCAAACATTCTGTTTTCTTTCACAACTTAACTTATCAGTCTTTTTGTCTTCAATTATAGCCTTATATTTTAGAACCAGTTTGAGTAAATAACGTTTTTCCGGTAGAGTATAATTTTTTGCTCTGTTTACTTTTGCACTCATAATTAAAATATAAAACAACGGTATTCTGTGATAAAACACTAAAAATGCAGAGCAAACGACGTAAGTAGTAAGCTCCAAAACGGAAAGCACGCTAAAAGAAATTTCCAAATCAAAAAATTCAGAAGCTTTAAAACGGAAATCGTGCTTTTTAAAAATGGTAAATATCAATAAAAACAAACAGAGAAGAAGAGAACACATGGAGAACACAAAACACTTTGAAGAGAATTGACAGTTAATAGACGTTGCCAAAGTTATTTTACGGTGTTAAAATTCCAAGGTTATGTAATTATATAGATTGCTTAATATGTAAATCTGACTACGAAAAACGAATTTCATTGGGCAAAAATTTCTCTTTATTCGGCTATATCAAGCTAGCGGGCACTCTGTGGCGGCACCACACAAGATCTGGTGGGTTTTTTGTAGCTTTTTTGTTACGCTATTTGCGAATTTGTAGCTTAGCCCAGGGGTAGTATTCTCGAGTCACGAACATAGATTCGCATGCGAGATTTATGATTTGTCTCACTTGGTTTTCGTTCAACAAAGTGAGACACATTGTAAAATACGTATGCGAATGTCGGTATTCGTGATTCGAGAATACTACCCCAGGTCCGAAAAAACAGCGGATCCGCTAGCTTGAATTTCCATAGTAGCGGCACAGATTCAGACCCAACTGGTTTTTCGTAACTTTTTTGTAGCTTTTTTGTTACGCTAGTCTCCTTTTTGTAGCTTGTACTGAACCTGAGAAAAGCGCGGATCCGCTAGCTTAGCGGATATTTGTAGCGGCACCAGCTCGGATCCGGCTCATTTTTGTAGCCTTTTTGTTACGCCTGTCTCGATTTCGTTGCGAGGCCTGAACGTGAGTAATAATCGTTTCTCCATGAGCGTGAGAGAAAAGAGCGTTAATTTAAAATCAAGTTTCGGCCTCTACAAGTAATATGTGAAACTCGATAGTGTGACTATCTGTTGCTAGATGGAACCAGTAGTATTGCGTTTCACGAATTATGGCCATCTTCCATCCAATATATTTTTGAGAAATTTAGATATATTAATTATTTGTCCGATATTAATGTAAAATACATATTAACAAGATTATTAAAATAGTTGTATGCCGGACGCCACTATTTTCCCGATCGGGTGTTTTTGATTATTTTTACTGCTAAAACTTTTACTGCTAACTTCACACCGGTGGAAGCAATTACCTATTCTCACTATATACAGGGTGTTCCATCTCAACCCTTCTTCCCTATCCATTTTGAAGGGTTGAAGCGCCCCCTCATAGGGGGTTGCTCGTTCAAGCCTCAAATATACGTCAAAAGATGTCCCCCAAAGAAAATCATCCGACGTGTTTCGGGAAATTTTTCCAATTACTATGGGATAAGAAATATACGGGGTGGCTCGTCTGAGATGGAACACCCTGTATTTTAATTTGTATCAATTATTATAGTTCGAAGTTTTTCTTACTTGTGGGAGTTGTGAGCTTTAAATTTGTTTATTTCTTATAGTGTGTGATAGTGTGTTTTTATATTAAAAATTAAATTTGCGAAAAAGCCCCCAACAAATTGGAATCTATAGTATTGTGATAATGTCAAAATCAAAACTGACGTGTTCAATATTTTCCAAGCGTAAGTCGTAAAATTTTGTTTCTTACATATATACAAATTTATTACCGTTAATTTACAAAGTACTACACCATTTACTTCATAATATAAGAATAAGTATCATGGATAAGGATATAGTAGGGGCAGAAGGCAGAAGATAGGAAGGCTTTTGGTAGGTATATAGAGAGGTGGTAAAGCGTCAAACCCTTCGAACAACCTTCTAGCTCGAAGTTAATAACGGATCAAACCCTAAACTGGATGGCTATACTGCCGTGTTAATTCAAATGGACATATCTGTTTAATACTTGAACGTGAGAAAAATCACTTACGCCCAGTGGCTGCTCGTGGGCACTAGCGGCAGTGGGGCACACACTGGAAAGGAATCCTGGGATTCGTTTTTCCCTTGGGTAAACAAGTTCTCCGCTTAATGAAAATTAAATATATTTCAAAACAATCAGTTGGGGCAATAACTATTTCTGAATGTGACTACAGGGAGCTAAATGTGACCACTCAAAATGCATTTAACTATGTATGTGGCTATTTAATCAAAAAATCATTACATATCCACTCTTGCGAAATTTGCCTAAATTTCTCAGAAGAATGCAATTTACTTAACTATTCTAACTTGATAACGCATTTTAAAGCATACGACTCTGAAGAAAAGGTGTTTGGCAATTTAAAATCTACCAGCGAAAAATTTCTCTTTTATATTTTCAAATTAGAAAAAATATTTATATCTCTATTTGATAGTTTGTCAACTAAGCCTGGAATTTCCAACGCATACCTTTTTGAGATGAGCAAAATAGAATTTGGTCATCCTTGCCAACAATTTGCGAAAATGTACACCATTAAATTATTTATAAGACTCAGAATTTTTTATACTCCTAAATATGCAAACAGAGATTTGAAATCCTCGAAAAAGTCAGACAAACCCAAAATAAAAATTAAAATTTTGTCCCATCTCTATTTTCAGATGTACAACATCTACAAATTTATATCCCGTCATAATAAATTTCACAAATTCACAAGTTCGGCGATGTTTTGTAACTTAGGCGGTAGGACTAAACGTTCAACGGTCGCAAGCTCTGCTGAAACTGGAGCCAACGCAATCGTCCGTACTATTTCTTCCGCTGGATCTAGGAAGAAAGTGGTGGGAGCTCTAGGCTATTGCCGCCGCGTACATTTATATCTGGTGTAGGTTAATCTGGGACAGCGCCCTGCTTGTGACGTATAATCCATCGCATGTGTTCATCTCTTGCTAAGCGATATTGTCGTTGTCCTTGTTTTTCGCATCATAATGAGAGAGAAAACAACAGAGGAACACATTTACTGTGCCCTGTGCCCATCTTCTTTCGGAATTCCCGGAACGTCGCTCAACGCCCGGTCGTCCAGTGTCGTGCCAACGCGGTTTGCGCTGAATATTAGATAAAATAATAGTATGCATTGAGGAAAATATAAAATATGTAAGTTATTTTTTTTTTGTTTATTATACTAGGGCACGTGCCCAAGTGCCCTTACGGGCAAACTGTCACTGCTTACGCCCAAATTTCTAAGTGGTAAATCTCTGGTTTTATTGAAGATATATCCATGAAAGTAGAGATCAAAAAATTCATTGTTGTCATGCGTAGTGGTCATATATTTATTTCAAGGAAAATTATAATTACGGCCATTTGAATTAATACGGCAATAGCTCCACTCCTTATTTCTAAGCCGACACGGGTGAAAAAAACGGTCGGTGCGCATGACAATTTGGACGCAGACTGTCAATTTCAAGCATTCTACACGTCACGTTTTCCACGGCCGTACTGTGATAAGTTATATTTTTGATTAATAATGCCGTATTTTAATAATTATTATTATCGGACCATTTGTTTCAGCTTCGTATTAATCAAAAATCTGATGTGTCCAACACATGACTTTCCTATCTAGTTATTACAGGCTTTTTCCGTTTATTGTGTACAACCTATTGCAGCATCTCTATAAATGTTTAGAGGATAAACTAAATATATACATTGTCCACATTCATCTACCGCGAAACATTTTTCTATAGATATTCATTGAAAATGAAAATACTGAAAAATTTAAATTTAGCACTTTTCCTACAATTTTTCCATTACGGTCCATTTAAAAAAAATCATGTATGAACAAATATTATAGAGATCGATATCGCAAACAACTTTTAGTTCAACAATTTTCATAAAAATCAGAATTTTGCACATTTTGTCAAATTTCTCGAATACGGACCATTTCAGGAAATTTTGACATAAAACAAAAATTATAGATAATAATATTAGAAGTAACTTTTATTTGAACAATTTTCTTCTCCAAACATAAATAACAGATATATTCCATAAAATATAAAAACGGCCTCCCATAAAGTACCCCCCCAGATGTTCCAACTTTGTCCAAAATCTAATCATTTTACGTCAGGCCGAAATAAACCTTAAGTTTAAAATTTAATGTTTTTTCCTTTATCCGTTTTTGAGTTTTCTTCAAATTTCGAAATTTACACATTTTCTCAAATATCTCGAATACGGTCCATTTTAGAGAAATTATGTATAGGACAAAAATTATAGAGAATTATATTATAAACAACTTTTATTTGAACAATTTTTATAAAAAATTATGTTTTTTACATTTTGTCAAATTTCTCGAATACGGACCATTTCAGGAAATTTTGACATAAAACAAAAATTATAGATAATAATATTAGAAGTAACTTTTATTTGAACAATTTTCTTCTCCAAACGTAAATAACAGATATATTCCATAAAATATAAAAATGACCACCTATAAAGTACCCCCCCAGATGTTCCGACACTGCCCAAAATCTAATCAGCTCATTGGACGCTGAAACAAAGCTTAAGTTTAAAATTTGGTGTTTTTCTGTGTATCGGTTCATGAGTTATGCGTTATACAGACACACACACACACAGACACACAGACACACAGACACACAGACACACACACACACACAGACATCATCGCGAAAATAGTCAAAACGGATTCAGGGGACCTCAAAACGTAAAAATCCGTCGAAAACTCGAGGTCGAAAAAAATCATGATTCCTATACTTTCCTTATATCTGTATACAGATAGGAAAGTAAAAATTATTTTAAAGTGATTTTTCTTAAATTAAAATAAGGTGTAATTGAATGTAATAAGTGTTAAATTTAATTTTAATGTTCCTTTTTAGTGCATTTCGATACGCCACAGTGGCGTTTTAGCTATATTATAATTTTGGCAAATTTTAAATAATCATTAACAAGACATTAAGAGCTCAAATTTTGGGATTATATTAAGAATAGTGCTGTTGAAGAATGCATTTATTTTTATTATATTTCAAAATTTACAGCCCTTTGATTTTTTTTTTTCGGAAACTGGAAGGAATTAAAACTTTAAAATATATGCGCACATTCTTGATATTATTGCCTAATATATTTTGCCAAAATTTTAATTTAAAAAAATACTTTTTGAGATATCCTTTCTCGAAAATTATAAAGGGGTGGCTATAATCACCTTAAATCATTTAAGAGTAACGTTAAAAAAATTTCATTTAAAGTTTTAACTTAAACACCCTGTAACTTTTTCTGTGTGCAATTTTGACCCAAGAACATGTATGGTATATAATTTAATTATGATCAATCTTTTTGATACACCCTCCTGTATATATAAGACAAAAATTATAGAGACTAACATCACAAAAAACTTTTATTTGAAGAATTTTTCTTCTCCAAGCGTAAATAACACACTTTTTTAACACCCTGTAGATGAATAATAATAATAATAATAATTAAAGGCACGGCTATTTAGATTCTACTTTGTAAAGTCCACTGCGCCCACTCTATCCTAACGATTCAATATAAAAAATAAATATTCGAGGATTTACAGATTTGTCATAATAATTATTACCAAAAACAATTTAGCATAAAAATATCATTAATGGGAGATCCAATCAGTCGTTTTTTTCGGGTAAAACTAATACATTTCTACAAATCCATCTTTCAAGTCTTTCAACGCTAAACTGCGCAAGTTCTTTTTTCGCTCGATCACTTAAAGGAAATTGCGATAACTGATAATTCTTGGCTAGCCATGAATACAGTTTTATACTTTCCTTTAGTCTGCCGCATATCGCTGTCGTGCGTAAAAGTCTCGTTAGCCTTGCGTAGCCGAACAAGTGAGCGTGTCGTGCATTATTGAAACAAGTGCCGAGCCAAAAGCCGAGCTATGTTGATGCAATCCTACCGTAACCCTTCGGAAGTTCCAGGACGTGCACAACATCCTGCAAGAGGAACGGGAGGCATTCTGGATTCGCCCACGTTAGCCAGAGTTGAAAGAGCGATGTTACGGCACGAAGAAGGGGTTAATCGAGACGAACAGAGTATTTTGAGGGCGCAGCATACACAGGTATGTTGATGATTCATATTAATATTATATTTTCAAGGTAATAAATTTTAAGGGTCATTCAAAAATCAGTAAATAAATGTTTATTTCCTTAGATTTTTGTTATTATTTGGGTACGGTCTACAAATAATTTTCTGGTTAATATTTTTTTTTTATTTATAAATTATAAAATAAATTCGAAACACATGTTTAAATTATATTACTAGTTTGTTTTGGTTTATATAGTCATGTATTTTATGGGTATGTATGTACGTACATCTTGTATTTATTGTGTAGAATAAAAATATATGTGGGATATTATGTTAAGAGGATTTTGATTTTTTTTTAATGAATCAATAATTAGAATTTTATAATACTTTGAATTTGGCAACTGTTTTAAATTTAAAAACATGTTTTTCAACATGTGTAACATCAACCGATTATCAGATTTTTATTTTTTGTTTTATTCTACAATAATTATTTTTCGTATTTACACATTTTTCGTTGACAATTAAATGTTGGGACGCTAAACGAATATTATTAAATAAGTATAAAAAAACAAAATATACAGAGTGTCCCAACATTTCTGGGACAGACTATCACGTATTGTAAAAGTCAAAATAAGTCGATTGGACCCATAGTAAATATACTAGGTAAGTTTGGACAGACAAGTTCCATTCGCCCCTTTAACTCCAAACGACCCTTTTAGCGTTCGGTTTAGTCCGATTAGTGACAATTTAACACGCTTGTCATTTAAAAGCACCCTAAAAACTCTGCTCCTGTCCCGTTCCAGATCTCTGTTATAAGAGCTACACAATCGATTAAATTAGCAGTATTTTTCAGGATGATATTACTGAGGCCCTTCTTATGGGGCCTCAGTATTGTATTCGTGCAGACGAAAAAATTTTCCGACCCCCATTTTTTTATACTTTTTTTTCACGTTTCCGATCATTTTGAGTCCAAAAAAAAAAAAAAATTCGTCTGGTTGTCTATGCGTATGTATGCCGGCACAATAACTCTAGAACGAAAGTTCTGATTGACTTGCGATTTTGATTTTCTTGAATAATTACTTCTAACTTAGAACCCTATTGATTTTCAGAATTTTCGATTCATCCTAACTTCTTTAATATCAATGTTCTTAAAATCCACCTATGCATTTCTTATGTCACTTATTTTTACGCATTCCTATCATTCCTAACGTCTAATATTCCTAACATTCCATACATTCCAAACATTCATTAGAATTTAGAATTATATGTCATGCTCTGTCAATACAAATTAGCGCGGTGTTGCCAAATGTCCAATTAAAATCAACAAAAAAGAAATATAAAAAATACCTAATTTTTGACATAACATTTCCATACTTTTTAAAAAGCAGTTCTATTAATTTATTTTCGGTCACACCCGATGATTTATTTATCCATATTAATATTACGTTGAATATAAAGTAATAAACAATTATATTTTTCGAAAACTTTGAAACATAATTACTTTGTGTTATCCAAAACTTTTTAAAACTTTTTTTAATCAAATATTTGTTTGATAAATGACGCTAGCCAGCTAAGTTAAAAGAGGATAGCTGAATTAGTTCAATTTGTGCTGGGTTAACTGTGACGTCACTCGGTGGATACTTTTAAGACATTTCTTTATACTTGGTTACAGTATTGTGGTTACTACGATGAGTTCAAACCATGGCAACCGTTGCCGTAGTAACCAGTAAACACAAACCCAAATCTCGTGGTGAGGAAATGCATAGTTGCCAAGTTATAGATCATTTAATGTTCACTTTATTTTAGACCAAATGAGTTTTGGTGAAACTCTTGCTATGGGAACGCTTGACATATAAATGACTAAACAAGAACCAAATCCCATGGTGAGGAAATGCGTGGTTGCTAAGTTACAGATGAGTTAATTTTGCTGTATTCAGTTACGGAGAAACTATTGCCATAGAGACGCTCGTCATGGTAAAGACGAAACAAAAACTCAATTCCCGTGGTAAGGAAATGCATAGTTGGCAAGTTACAGGTCATTTAATTTTCACTTTAGTGTAGCTGAAGTCGATTACGGAGAAACCGTTGTCATAGGAACACTTATCGTGATGTCGACTAAACAAAAACCTAAATCCGGTGGTGAGGAAATGCGTAGTTGTCTCTTATATTTAGGTTAACTCTTAACATAATATCTCAATCTAAACTAAAGTGAAAATGAAACCGTCTATAACTTGGCAATTAGGCATTTTCTCACTACGGGATTTGTTTAGCCGTTAACATGACAAGCGTTTCCATAGCGACAATTTCTCACGCTCGTCCCACCCACCTCCAAACCACTACAGAGGAGAGCGAGTGAAGCGAGCGCGCCTGGCCGACGTGCCTTTTTTCCACCCACATTATAAGATCACGCTACGCTCCTCCCACTCACCTTCTAATCAGTACACAGCAGGGCGAGGGAAGGGAGCGCGCCCAGCCGACGTTTCGAAATTCGGCGGGAATTTGATTCATTTCATTTCATAAAATTTTATTCAAAATTGTTTTGCAAACCTATCAGGAATCTAAATATTAGTATGTTACGTTACTTTTTGTACACTATGTATATAAATTTTGACTTATACCTTAACATTTCAAATTTCTCAATATTTCTTAATTAAAAAAAATGTTTAGATAACATGGCCATAGCAATTAAATGTATTTATTACCTACTACTTGCCTATTTATTTACTCCTATAATTTTTAAAGGTGATTAATAATCTCTTTGGGTCAAAATGATATTTTGAGACAAATTTAACTAATTCAGCTATGCTTTTGTTGATAGTAGTCTTTAAATTTGACTAGCTGGCGTCATTTTGTCAACCAAATAAATTTACTTATTTTAAACTTTTGGAAAATACAAAGTAATAATAAAATTATTGTAATGTTTGTTTATTTTAAACAACAGTTTATTTATTAATAATTTATTTAAACACTTATTTATTTTAAACAATACTATTTTAATTTTTATATATTTCGAATCTCCTTAAACTGATCACTATTTGTATTCACCACGGTCTATCTACAACTGACCCCCCTTGTTCCTCCACCAATATTTATATACACATTTAAAACTTTGGCGAAGGTACTAGAATTTTCATCAATTCTCACCAATACTAGAAATATTATCACGTTGACTCTGGAATATACTCGAAAAGCGCCTCCGCCATAGTCGTCACATATGTTTGGTCTTAAGGGGTTTAATTATGTATGATAATAGGACAAGTTGCGCCTCAAAGGCCAAATAAGACTGAGAAGGACTTGGAGGATTAGAGCATTACTAAATAATGAAATACCTCGCATTACATTATGTTTAAAATTTTTCGAAAAGTACTTTATTTATTACCTACTTTATAGATGATTTAATATTAATACTTAATTATTATGTACTGCAACAATTCAATCAAAATGGATAAATAAATCGTCAGATGTGACTGGAAATAAATTAGAGAACTGCTTTTTAAAGTGTATGGAAATGAAATGTCAAAAATAAGGTATTTTTTTAAATTTATTTTTCGTTGATTTTAACTGGACACTTGCAACACCGCTCTTATTTGAATTGACAGAGCATGACAGATATAATTCTAAATTATAATGAATAAATACATATTAAATGATCACTTAAAGATCCTCATATGCCTTTAATATGTATTTTTTTTTTAAAAAACGTTAATTTATGGGGTTTCCGGTTATAAATTTGAAAAATACTCTTCTTCCTAAAGTCTAAAATGTAAATTTGTAAAAAAATTGTATATTTAAGAAAGGGCATCTTTGCAATATTTACCAAATTCCTACTTACAGAACGGTGAAAAATTGTTATCTTCATGGAAAAATTTAAACTGGGACCAAGGTCAGGAAAAGGGTTAATCAAGGTATATGTAAAAAATACATCAATAGTCGTCCAATTCTACTATTTTTAAACTATCAGAACAATAAATACACTGCCCAAAGTATTGGTACTAATAAATGTATCAAAATGAAAAAAGATGTTGCAGCTTTTTTGAAACCATTTGAAATGTTTATACGTAAGAGGCTTAAGCAACAAATATTTTTACATGAACAGATCTAAGGGAGTAACGGGATTATATAATTTTACATGTATATATTTAAAAGAGACAAAATATTTTTAGATAAATAGCCAAAGTAAGAAGCCCAAATACATGAGCAGGCTTAAGAGGTAAAGGGACCAATTATTATTGGATAAATTGCTCGAACAAGTTTGTAAACCCTAATCAAAAAGCGATATAGAATGGTTTTAAAAATCAAGGTTTATCAAAATCATCACATAGTTTGACCTAAGTAATGCCAATACTTCACAAACCAGAAAATTCAACGTCTTAATACTACTATTGGCTTTTGGTCTTTCGTTCCAAGTTACATTATTTCTCGATTTATTTACGCTACGAGTTTACCCTTGTGGGCCTCAGTCTCGATAAGGTGGAAACCACCATTTTAGCGTCTCTCGAATTACTATTACAGAACTGATATTACAGTTTATCAATTATTTTTGGTATCTCGTAATTCGAAATTTGCACTTTTTCAAATATCTCGAATACGGTTCATTTTTAGGAAATTCATGTATGGGACAAAAATGATAAAGAATGAATCACAAGCAATTAATTTTTATTTTAACAATTTTCTTAAAAATTTTGCACCTTTTGTCAAATCTATCGAATACGGACCATTTTAGGAAAATTATGTATGGGACAAAATTTATAGAAAATAATATCTCAAGCAACTTTTATTTGAAGAATTTTCTTTTCCAAGGGTAAATAACAGATATATTCCATCAAGTAGAAAAACGACCTTCTATAGAGTTCCTCGCCACAGATGTTCTGACTATGCCCAAAATCTAATCATCTCACCGTAGGATGGATAAAAGCGCAAGATTAAAATTTATTGTTTTTGATTTTGATCTTTGTTAGAGGTATAAGTGTGAGAATCTATAAAATAAGCATATGAATTGTTGGATAAATAAAATAATGAAAATTTTTATGAGAGTGCAACCCATCATAATTTAGCGTTTTACCGTAAAACATAAGTTTTAACTTCCGAATCGATTTATTTTCATTTTGTTTAAAAACAAGCTAACTAAATTGATTAATATTAATCAATAACAGCAAGTTGATACTACTTATTTAACATTATGAGGAGTATGTTTACATAAAAAGGCAATATTACATGTTAGATAAAATATATGTTTTTATATTTAAACAGGTCGATTTATTAAATTATATGAACTATAAGCGAATGTTATTGAACTGTCCCTTTGTTTTTGATTGATTGCTGTTTTAATAAATTAATATTATGATAATTTCGTGGACAATATCTTAAACAATTTTCATTCAATTGAATAGTTTCATATCAAAATCATTTTTTAAAAAGAAAACTTAACTTCGATTGACTGATTTGATTTTTCCAAGATATTCATAAGTAAAATAAAGAAAATATATAAGCTATGTGTCGCAAAACAACTACCCTCCTTTGGCTAATTCACCAGACATTTGATTATATTTAATTCCAGTTTTTAGGTAGTCATATTGACCTCAAAATATCATGATAGGCATAAATGCTGCGAGCAACCCACCCTCTGCACATTTTTGATATTATGTCCTCGAGAATTTGGTTAACCATTATTTTGGAAGAATTTCACTATTTAAGTATCTTTTAAATTAATCTTTAATTGTGGAAAATAATATGAACGGCCCAAATTGTATTAATTATACAGAATAAAGTCAGAATGGGTTACATTATTATAAAAATAATTTCATTCATGCTCTTTTCGAATAGTTTTATATCACCATCCTGTAAAATGCACACAACTAATACATGCGGCTTTTTAAGCAGTTATACCAGTAATTATTTCAAAATACAATATACGATATTTGTCTTATCTAGGCATATCTAATTTTAACAAATATTTACTACTAGACATTTTAAAATAGTGTAGTTTAAAAATTTATTACATAATATTTTTCACATTTGTTCAGTGCTATAAGAATTGGAATATTTTCATTAAAAGGAAGAAGAAATATAGGGCATAGAAAAACTAAAACATATAGGGTGTCTCAAAAATATTTTCGTTTATTAATCCGTTCGCGGCGCAATGGGCACGTTTCCTGAGAAAGAAGACAGTTGATAAACGGTGGTCGACAGTGTTAAGTTTTAGTTGCAATGGAGCAATTTACGGGGCTGCAACGTGCTTTTTGTATTCGTGTGTGCATAGTTTTATAAAAACAATGATTCTTACATTCTTGTACTTCGTTTGTACAGAAATCATTACAACATAGCAAGAATGAAAGATATCCCAAGTGCAAATTTAATTTACAGTACCCTCAAACTTTGGTTAACTTTGGTTAATTAAATTTGCAGTTGGGACATCATTCATTCTTGCTATGTTATAATGATTTATGTACAAACGACGCCAAGAATATAAGAATCATTGTTTTTATGAAACGCACGAATACAAAAAACACTTTGTTGTCCCTCTATTATATTGCAACTAAAACTTAACACTGTATACAGAGACAATCCAGCGAGACGTGTAACTCAATGTATTTTTTTTGTTCGGTAAAAGTTATTTGGGCGATTGTAACCACAACCAGTCTATGATGGCGCCACTAGTAAATAGCGGGAAAATTAAAAATGCTTTAGGGCGGGAAATTCAAACATGAATTCAGAAATAAAGTTTTTCTATACAAATTTACAGGAGAAACAAAAACTATTGTTTCACTGTATATTAAAAAAATATAAAAGCTTCCAATAACATCAAATTTTTTATCACATAAATAATCATTTTAATAAAGGAAGTTTTAATCAGTTTAATATAAACAGTGAACATAGTTTTCATTACTCTTGTAAATTTCGCTAAAAAAAAACTTGAAAATTCTATTGATTATTAAATATTTAAACTTGGAAAAATAATACACCAAACTCTTTTTCTATAAATTATATTTTTGTAAGGTACAGAAAAACAAACTACAATTGCTTCGTTTAGAAAGTACCTCGTATCATTTTGTGACAAATTACAAAGAAAGTAACAGTTGTTATATATTCATAATATATTTAAAAACTAATGTAACAAATATTTTATAAAGTATAGTATCGATACCTTTTTGCCAGACTATCATAAGTGCCATTTGAACAAATGTCACTTATGTTAGTCTGGCAAAAAGGTATGGATATGTTATGACTGTTTATTTTAATAGAAACCATGGAAACGAAACACACATACACTCAACACAAATGTATAAGGCCCGAGTCAAGTAAGTTCCCATCCTGTAAACTGGATCGAAACCTGCTAACTCCTCTTATAGTAATCAAGATCAATAGATTTATATGCCACGCCTTCTAAAAGGGAATGAAGGATGACATACTATCATTTAAACAGGACGTTGCTGAAGGCTTACCCCTGTTATTTCGTTTTTGTTTGTGTATCTTGTGTGTGTGTGCATTCCTGTTGTGTCCCCAGTCATGTAAAAGTTTTCCTAGTCTCCTAATTTGGTTACTAGGTGGACCTTCTCCAACTAGTAGTCTAATCTATTCAATCTGTTCGGAAGCAGGAGGTACTTTTCAAACATAGCAAATAATATTATTAATAATAAACACTATTTAAAGATAAATACATTTTTGGAATTGCCCCTTACCTTTCTCTTACACCACCAGGGTATACCTATTTTCCATATTCCCTTAATTATAGATTACCTTACAATGTTTGAATGAATATAACATTTTACTCATGAAAAATCTAATTTCATATTTAACTCTTTTTCAATTTCATTTGAAACAATAATTGGTACACCTATATTACAATTTATTATCAAAGAAAATTTCTAATAAAGTTATAGCAAATCCTACTTAAACTACTGGTTGTTCTGCAGGATAAAGTAACTCTTCTTGAGATTGATCTCTCTATAAAATCCAAAACCGACCTGATGTCCCCAAATTTATTTTCCAATGCATCCTGATTTAAAATTCTGCCCTTTTGTGATTCAATTTTTTTTTTTCTTCCTTTAGAGTGGCTGTTAGAGGTAGGTGTATGTAAGAAATAGCTAATCTCTAATCATTTCAAAAGTCCTTTGCCAATACTACATGTGCAGATTTTTTACTCAGCATACATTTTACTTTTCTAGTAGATAGGAACTTTGTGCTGCCATTAAAGCTGTCCAGACATTCATCTTCCTACTTAATGAACACAAGTAGCTGTAACAATGGATCTCTGTTCCAATTCACCTAAAATAATTATAGTCATTGTGTAATATATTATTAAACACACACATTATACAGTGGTTTTCTTAATAAATTGGAAATTACTTACCTCTAGAAAGAAATGTGTACAAAAACGCGAGTTTGGTTTCAGAAATTGCTTCATGCAAAAAATAATATGCAAAAATAAACATTCCCCCCCAAAGAAAATTAATTAAACAACAAAATCATACTAAAAGAAATATACGGGGCCCAAATTAAATTAATTTTAATAAAATGCACATGTTCATAACAACATTCATAACATTGTCAGTTGTCAGTTTTAATACTTTTAATCGATATTTCGACGTCAAAAAACCAGCAACACCAGCGCCCTCTGAAAATGGTGTTAGTTTTATTGGAGAGAGATAGACATATTATATGTAAAGATCAATGTAATAGAAAAAGAGGGTCATATATGTAATTTAAATGGACCACCGAACATATTTTCCTATTAAGTTACACGTCTCTGTTGTCTCTGCTGTATATCACCATTTTTCAACTGCCTCCTTTCTCAGGAATGTGCCTATTGCGCCAGCGGACGTATTGATAAACGAAAATATTTCTGAGATATCCTTATAACTAATTGAAGTTGAATTATCATATTATGTTGAGAACATATATTTTTTTCTGTACACTGGAATTTAAAATATTTAGAGAAAATGTAATTTATGTTAGAAAAAATGCTAATTAAATAGAAAATAAGAATTACAAATTACAACTTTTATTAAAAAAAAGTAAAATAAAAAGTTAAAACTCGATGAGTAAGAAAATTTAATTTGTTAATATTGGATTTTAGAAGCAATTTAATTTAACTTTAAACCTTACCGTATTTTTGAAATTATAATAATTATTCTCACATTTAAACTAAAACTCTTCATTAACTCGAAACATTAAAACATTTGTTGCTATAATGGTATTTTTTCAAATTAATTTGCTGTTTTTGCCGCCTTGCAGATTCTTTAGGATCTTTTTTATTGGTAAAAAATTATCGGGTGTCTTTCTTCACGTTTAAATTAAAATATTTGCTAGATATCTGTCTTATGGTTAGTGTTTCAATGTCATTGTCTTTATGAACATTACATATATCAATTATGGTCTACTCAATTGCAGAAATAAAGGAAATTATTTAGCTTTTTTTTTTTTTTTTCAAAAAACAATGAGTGTGGAAATCGGGTCGCGGAGCTGTTTAACCAACGGCATCCTGATAAACATTCCCCTTCCTCTTTGAAAACTTTTGGAGGATGACACCCCTATTAAGGGGGTTGAAGGTTTTACTGTTTTTTGCGTCAAAAGGTGTCTCCTCGGCAAACAGACTTGACGAGTTTTTGGATTTCGCCGAACAGTTTTTTTCCAGCCTGTAATGCCTTGCCGTACGTTTTCGATGGGCCACCCTGTATCTTTAAATGAAATGGATGGTATTATATAGTAAAGGATCAAGCTACAATAGAGTTGACTGAAGAAAATAAAAAAATTGAGAATTTTATCTTTGAATAGAGGAAAGAATCAAAATTGCAGGGAAACTGGAATGAAGTAATTTTATTGTAAAAAAAATATTTGTTTCTTTGTTTGCATAACACCATCTAAATGTATCAAGTATGATTATATCACCCTATTAGTCAAGTACTTGATGTGATTATCCATTATTAATCAACTAAAAGTATAGGAAATTGTGAGTGATTTAATCACTATCTAACTTTCCCACAATTATAATGAAATTGTAAAATTTTGCTTTTCAAAATAAAAGATAAAGCTTATCTATCAAACAAAAATGCGTGACCGCAAAATCTCTGGTGTTCGGGTTTTTACTGTATGACATAATCTTTTCTCGATTATCACCTGTTCGAGTTAAATAAAATGAAGTAATATGTTTATATTGATGTATTTAGTATTAAATGCAGGGTTGAGCAAAATGGCCAAGTTACAAAAAATATGACGATTTTGTTTTTTAGTTGCGCATTTATAATATACGTATATTTTTTTATGATTTCATCACTAATTGAGTTGTGACGTTGTCGGCAATTTTTCAACACTTTTTTGATAGTACGAAATAAAAATAACATTTTTTTCACATATGGTCGCCAAATTTCGTGGTATATATAACAATATTTTCGAGAGAAAATTCCTTGCTGGATGTACTTAATTCTAACATTCGTAACAATGACTAAAATAATTATCTCGAAAATACCAAAATTTGGCATCTTACGTAAAGTATTTCTTGATTATATCATACATTTTTAGAAAATTCCTATATTTTAATTTTTCTTACACCTTATTTTGTAATCTAATATTGATTCTTGAGTATAACAATAATTAACAATTTAAATATCTCATTTTTTGGTTTTGAATGTCAATGACTTATTAAACTGTTTCTGTATCGTAATGTTATTACTAGGGCGCCAGCGTAGTAAACAGAAGTAGGATAAGAGAAAAATCAATACCGTACAATTTGCTAAAAACGAAATATTATACAGTGAACACGTAAACGTTGGAACAAATTCAATAAAAGGTTTATTGGTCAAGTAAAAGTTAATGCTCGGACAAGTCTGTTATATTTTTAATATGTGCATATTTTGGTATACATGTTTTTCATGACTTTTCAAATTATGACATCATCGCCAGTTTTTTGATAGAGCCATTAAAAAATGTAATTTTTTTTGCCCATAGACAACAAACACATTTTGTGTACGTTACAACACAATATTTTCGTAATAAAAAAAGTTTTAAAAAGTACACTTAACAACATTTTGCAAGAATTTTTAAAAACGACTAGAATTCTCAAGTAGCAAAATTAATACCTTTTAAAAGTGAATAGTTATACTGGATGTATCAAAAATATTGGTACCGCATATTCTTGGTTAAAAAATAGGTACAAAAGTGCACCCAAAAATTGTCACAGGGTGTTGAGTTAAAAATTTAAATGATTTTTTTTAATGTAGCTCCTTTTAAGGGATCACCGCCCTTTTGTCCACTCAACATTTTTGTAGTATAAAATCTGATCCAACCTTTACATGCTTACTGTATATTTATATAAAAAGGTGAAAAGGTCCATATAAATAAATATTGAATAATTTGTTGTACAAGATAATTACCGAGTAAATTAAAATCAGTCACAATTATTTTTTATGGCTTCAATTAGTATTTTTTTTTAAATTTCTAATTTCTACATTTACCCAAATGTCGTTAATTACTTGTGATTAATATTTTTAATTGGAGAGAAATTATTTAATTATTTATTGCAAATATAAATGTGACAATATATTTTAAATAAAAAGATAAAAGTGTATCTTTTAACTAATTTAGAAGTAATTCACTATTTCAAAATTCAAATTCAATCAAAATTATGACATCTTTCAAGAAAAATGGTATAAATTATTTCCAAAGAATTTTATTTACAAATCTAAAAACCCTACAATTGAACCTTGGCCTTAGTAAATAGTTAATCTTTATGATGTTGATGAGGGATCAGAAATGTTAAACAGCAACCATTAGTGTTTAAATATTATGAATCATTGTTGTGTACCTAATCATTAAGTTTGTGACCGCATTTGCTTAATGAGAAATGCATAAGTTTATACCAATATTAGCCAGTTTTATGTAAACACCGTATCTTCATTAACTTGCTTTTTTATTCGTTTAGATATTGTTTTTTCTAAATTTCACTCTGAATTTTTTTACTTATTAAAAAATTATAATAAATAATGAATAAATTTAAATTATTATTTACATTAGTCACTGCACAACCTAATTGGTTTTTATTATGTCATCAGCAGGCCCGTTCACAAATTAGTCATGAAGAACCAACAGTAAATTAGAAAAGTCAATGATCAGTGATTATACATAAAGCAGCTTTTACCAATAATTTACACATATTATTAATGTTTAAATCGGTGATAATGTTATCAATTTAATGTATCAATTTTGAAAATTGACATAATAGTTTATTAAGGGTCAATCTTTTCAACTCTGAGTAAACTTACATGTAGATTTAATTGACAGATTAACAAACAATAACCCTATAGCAAGTAGTTACTTTCAACTTTACTCAGAGGTGAAGAGACTGACCCTAAGTAAGTTAAAGTCAACGTAAGTTTAACTTGTGAAAAATCCAATAGAATCCTTTGTAGCTAAACACGTCAAGTTTATAATAAAAAAAAAATTGGCAATGAACATGTACTTATTTCATTCATTCGATTTTATTTTGTGAATCAAAATAAACTTCGTGGGAGTAGAAAATAATACACATTGCAGTTATATTTCCGGACCAGTTTTTTAGATGAAAATTATTATCTAAATTTTTGGGATGCGATTATAGTTTTGCTAAATAGGAAATAACCTACTACCTATATCTGGAGGAGATGAGTCAACAGCTGCATGTGGGAGACATAATTGTTAATTTTTTTTTTAGAATTTATGTACAATTAATTTATATGATGCGGCATTAACCATGGAATTATTAATAGAATGTGATATCATAAAATGTTCGCATTGAGTAGTAGTAGTAGTAGTAAACTTGAAAAATTATGAATATAAATTCATAATTTCTTCAAATTAAATTCATAGTTTTCAGTAGATAACAAAACTGCTGCTAATGTTTTCATAAATGACTAATTTCCTTTATTACGAGGTTTGTTAGAAAAATAATCAGTGCAATAAAAATAATGCTGCTCTATAATGAAGGACAGACACAAATAGTTCTGTTAGGAAATATTAAATATCAACCATACAATAATATCGTTTTTCCTTGAATAACTATTTAGGTGCCAGATTAACTTGCACAGAACGGTAGGAGGCATAATCTTAAACAACTACAGATTTAACAGGTAAATTTTGAATTAGTTTTTCCCGTAACCATTTGCTATAATTCATGGAATTCATTTCTAAGTGGTGCCGGTATGCCGGATTTGTCCTAATTGTTTATTTTTAAAGCAAAGTCAACCCAGTTGACAATATTTATTTATTGCACAATTTACAGAGATTATTTTATACTTGCAGTAATTATATAGTGTGTCTACGTAATTTAGCGACATATGAAAAACATTTTTAATATTAATTTTAGAAAAAAGTTATTCTTCCTAAAAAGTTCTTCATGACTTAGGGCGAGATTACAGAAAAAGCAAGTCTGCCACTTTGCGAATCTACAAATATGGCGGACTTACTATGTTTAAAAACTCGATAAGTTTGCAGAATGTTTCAACCTCCTGGTACAGTTATCTGCAGACACAAAAAGTGAAAACATTTTTCTGTAATACCAAGTTTCTCTTATGCAACTGCAACTGATATTTCCAAATGCAAGTACGATTTGCAGAGTTTCTGTAATCTCACCCGTAAAACCTAAAATTCAATCATGTGTTACCAAATTTTATCAGTCGTATACGAAGTTTGTCAAAAATAAAGGTACTTTACTCTTGAGCAAAAATATTTTTTTTGACAAACCTGGTATAAACATTTAATATCTGATGATTGTATTTTAGGTTTTAGACCATGCACAATTTTTAATGAAAAATACATTTTTTCATAAAAATAATAAAAAACTTTTTCATTTGTAGTCAACTTACGTAGATACATTGTATAACATCGATACAGTTTATAAAAATATAATATGATGCAATTTTACAAAATCTCTTCGTTATTATTATTTTCTAATATTTCAGAACTTAACATATTTGTCTACGTCTAACAATTTTGTTATCGTATTCAATAGGCTCCTTTACATTTTGAATGAACTACTTACGAAAAGTCCGGTCTTGCTATAATCCCTTAAAGTCCCTCTCTGCTCCCTTTGGCTCTTTTACGGCATCCATTTTTCCGTTACCAATAACATTCGATATTGTGCATAAACTTCCGAACTCCCTTAATATGCATATGCTTGGCCACCGTTAATCGAAGTGAATAATTCTAGAACATACTGGACCCGTGACTAAACGTTCAAAGACATATTGTAAAATATTCTAGAAGCCACTTATGTATATAAATAAGCTCTTTTGCTTTTGGAGTAGTCAGTTTTAGTCAAGATAATAAAATTATAGTCGATATAACAGGGTGGCGCATCGAAAACAAAACGGAGACATTTACTGGCAACTCAGTTCCTTTTTGGAAAAACGCTTAGACCCGTCGATTTTATTTTCGAGGGGGACACAAAATTGGCAAAAAATCACGTTAATTAACAGCCCCCTAGGCGGGGGTGGCACTATCACTAAAATCTTAAATGGAAAGGGGGTCGAATGATTCATCATTTGAAAGATCTTTCATTTCCCTTTGCACCCAGACAGCACACCAAATCCTTTGGATATCTACTGGACATCCCAATATCCACTGAATGTCCAGTCCATGGTGGATATCTATTTTATATCCATGAGATGTCGTAATTTATAGACATGCAAATGTCCATAAATAATAGTAATTATATTAGACCGTCAGATAGTGACCGATTTTGGTGCCCCATTTTCGCATACAAGTCTCGAAGAGAAAAGTACATCGATGTTGAGTAGAATAAAAGAAAATTTACGAGTGGCTCTTGGGGATAACACATGGAAAATTCGGGCAAAATCTCGATTTTCCTTAGAACATTACGCCCTTATTTCAACTCTTTAGCCACTTGCAACATTAAAGCCTTTGGTTTTCTAAAGCCTAGTTCTATTAATTAATCATGTAGTGAAAACGGCTTGAGTGGAAAAATGGGCAACAAATAACCTTTCATTTTTGTTAAGGAAAATCGAATTTTCCATGTGTTATCCCCAGCAGCCACTCGTAAATTTCCTTTTATTCTACTTAAAATCGAAGTACTTTTCAACCCTCTTCGAGGCTTGTATGCGAAAATGGGGCACCTAAACCTGTCACTATCTGACGGACTATATAGCAAATTATTAAAAAATTACACCATTGTGCGCGCCATTGTGGCTAATAGGACCGTTCAGATATTTAAAATTAATTTTTTTAACGTGTATTCAATATCCCATGGACATCCACTAAATATATTAAAGTCTAGGCGCGAACGCAAACCATGGTGGATATCCAATAGATGTAATTTTTGATTTTGCCCACTAAGAAAAAAGTCATTCTTAGACCGGTTTCGTCCTTATTAGGACTAGAATTATTTCCTTTTTTAATAATAGCCCGCCTGGCTTTTATTCCACCTAGTCTCTGAACTAGGTACTACAGCGACCTTTGATTTTGCTTATTAAGTATAGATGGCGATACCACTTTCGCCGTAATTGAGTTCGATTGAAATTGGTATTGCAATCAGACTCTATTAGAGACTGGAGTCGAGAATTTATTTATTGCTGAATAGTCCTAATAAGGATGACTTTCTCCTTAGTGGGCAAAATCAAAGGCAGAGTGTTGAAAATATTTTCTATCTCTGCTATTTTCTTTCGACGTTATTCAATAATCATTGGTTACTTATGAATAATCTCTACTAAAGATACCCATAAAATATTTTGCTGAATATCTACAGAATATCTTCTATATCCTGGGATATAGACGGACATTTGGATATCCATATTAGATCCACGGGATATTTCTGATATCCTGTGGATATAGTGGATATCCACAAAAGATATTCTGTGGATATCTCTGGGATTTGGTGTGTTGTTTGGGTAATGATGTAAAATTCATGTACTTCGGTTTAGTAGTTTTGGAGATTTATTGATTTAAAGCTTAAAGTAAACTTTAATAGGTACATCAGATTAGTTTGTACTACTTTCAGAAGAAATTTGAGTAAATGCTTTTCTTCTCTACGCCCATGGTGTATTTATCATTGGCAAAAAAGTCGTTTCTTGAAGAAAGATAACTTACTTATTTTAAATAGGAATTCAGTACATAGCTTGCGATTGATTCGACCAAACTTTGTTGTTAAAATACCTTTTAACGCTTTATACATAAATTAACCATGGTATTATCAACGGCAGAAAGGGTTATAATTATCGAAATATTTTTCGGAAATAATCAGTGCGCTGATAGAATAGCATAAATATTTAATGAGTGACATGAGGACAGTAATGTGCATCGAAAATATGGTCTAGAACTAAATTTTGGTATCAGTCGCCAATAAATAACGCAACATTGAAAATCCCATAATAAAATTCACCTTGTACAAGAACTTAATGAAGACGATTTTGATCGGCGATTACAATTTTGTGAAGATATAAGTGAACGAATTATAAACGATAAACAATTTCTATTCAACACTTGCTTTTCTTAAATGGCGTAGTAAATCGTCATAACTGCCAATATTGGGCCCAGAATGTATCATGAGGTACACAGAGAGCTGCCACAAAAATTAAATATTTGGCCTAGTATTTTTGGCGATCATTTAGTTGGTCCTTTTTTCTTACCTGAAAATTTGACCGATGAAATGTATTTGGAATTACTGCAAGATGCCATAGATCCTGCACTAACAGCCATAATTGAAAATCAGAATAATCGGCGGTACATGTTTCAACAGGATGATGCCATAGTTCCTGCACTAACAGCCATAATTGAAAATCAGAATAATCGGCGGTACATGTTTCAACAGGATGGTGCCATACCACATTACGTATTACGTGTTCGACAATATTTAGATCAGACGGTTCCAGGTCGATGGAATGGTAGAAGAGGTGCCATTGAATGGCCCTCAAAGTCGCCATATTTATCACCTTTGGATTTTTTTCTGTGGGGTCACTTAAAAAACAAAATCTATGCTACTTAGCCAACACTCCTCAAATATTGCAAAATGTGCGGCAAAGTTTTCAGCAAAATCTTTATTACTGCATGGAGAGTCATGGTAGTTATTTACAACATTTACTGACTGACGGGTCATTTCATTCTTCATTTTTAAACTACTTTGCTGCTAAATGTATTGATCTCCACTAATGATGATGTATTAAAGTCTACTTTAAGCTTTAAATCAATAAATCTCCAAAACTACTGAAAAGTACATGAATTTTACATCATTATAAAGGGAATTGAAAGACCTTTTAAATGATGAATCATTCGACCCCCCTTTTCATTTAAAATTTTAGGGATGGTGCCACTCCTGCCTAGGGGGCTGCATGTGTTAACGTGATTTTTTGCAAACTTTGTGTCCCCCTCGAAAACAAAATCGACGGATCTAAAAAAGAACTGAGCTGCCAATAAATATCTTTGTTTCGTTTTCGATGCGCCATCCTGTAGTGTTTTATTTAAAATAAATTAAATAATAAAATGTTTAAATAAAAAAAAACGTTACATCAATTTGAAAATTGTTCAGAAGATTTACCAATAAAACATTTTATTTCACGGTTCAAAGAAATATCCACTCTATATCTATAAAAATTACGGAACAATATAGCTTAAAAGTAAAGAATTATGTACAACGAATTTATATGAACGATATTTCTTCATCTAATTCTCGTACAAGGAAAAGTAAAAACTCAAAATAAAACTATAATTATTATATACTTTCTCTAATCAGTGTAACAGAACCGTATCACTGACAAAAAGAAAGTAATTCTGCGTTATCTAGTAATAAATAAATAGAATTAACATATGCAGGCAACTGAAAGACTAACAGAGAAATTATTGTACAGTGTAAGACAACATCATTATTAACTTGTTTGTTAAATTCTATTTGCAAAGTTTCTTCACCGAGTAGCATTTATATATTTTAGATTATAATTTTAGGTTCTGATTAGTTTTCAGATTCCAGTAATTGTTATTAATTCTAGTTTGATATCACTGGATTACAAAGCATAGTCATAGTTAATTTTGTGATTTTTTTTTTACCACAACTTATAGGTAATTTATACTTTTTAGCACTTTTCACAGCTTTACTGTAGAAACCGTTATTTTATGTTGGGAATGGGGTGTTAATACACTGAGACCTAAAAGATCTATTGTACTCCCTTCTGTCGCTGATGCAGCATGGAAATATATCAATACCTATAACGACCCTTCCAATCCAATTTTCTTAAGGTAAATCTCCCTCTTCTATTTGATATGCTTCTAGATATAGTGTCCTTGGATTCTGGAGTGCTACGTATTCACTCAGAATGAAATGGAAGTTTCGTTTTCCTCCTCACAGAATCTACTACACTTACTATCTTCATTTAATAAGGTGTCTTACAATACGTAGCCTTAAAAATTGCATGGTATTTTTATCAATCCCGGTTCGTTGTTTTTTAAATATCCCGCGTTCCTATCAATTACAAATTTTATTCCACTTGAACTTTCCATATTTATATAACTAACCAAAATTTAAAAATAATGTGACAATGGCTTCAAATCGATAAACAATGTCAATAATTAAAAAAATAACTATTCAAAGTTACAAGTTGTAATGTCAATGTAATATAAACAATGCAATTTATTCATTGTTTTAATTGAATTCTCGAGCAATTAAAAAAAGAAACAAATGCTAATTAATGGCTTATAATAACCTCTTGTAAATTATAATTAGAGTCGATTTAACAAGTTTATCTCTTGTTCCGGAAGGAAATTATGGCTTTTGACTTGTTTTATCAATATTATTTGTAATTTTATTGACCGGAGAAATACCCAGCTTCTGGTCAGAAGCGGTATACAGATACATTAATTATTATCTCAAGGCGCTTTGTCAAGAAATTACACAAAGAAAGACCGAAAAATAAATATCTACTTATTGGTTTTTCTACATGTAGGTAAAATAGGTATATTCCAAAATATAAAAAAACAATGTTAAATAATATATGGTAGGTATTGATCGTATACTGTATTATTCATTTATGCATTCTAATTTATAAATTGTTAAACAATAAAGAATGTATTAATATTTATGTATTAAAAAAACAGTTGCAATTTAGATAAAATATATAAACACGCACATTCTTTCGTTTACAATTATTTTGTTTTTTTGTTTTTTAACTTTCGTAACTATTTATTCTTGCAACAAATCCTGGTTTAAGCGATTTGTATTAGGAAGTCCGCAATTTAAATTAGCAGTCAATTCATTTTGTAATTAGTTTCATTGAATTTAGGAAATTGTTAAATTCATTTTTTTTACTAATCAATAGTTATGGAAATAAATTCTACTTAAAAAAATAAAAGGTCAGGAAAACAAATTTTTACATATTCTGATGCAGTTAAGAGGAAAATTTATATTACAAACTGAAAAACCTGCGGGGCAACGGTCAGTGGCGGCTTGTGGCCAAAAAATTGGGGGTTCACAATGAGAGAATAAAGGTACAAATAAAGTACAAATTTAGGTAAAAAACTTTCATTGATTTGAAAAGGTATATAAAAACGTTTTTTACCTAAATCTGTACTGAGATCTATATTCTGTCATTGTGAACCCCCAATTTATGGCTCATGAGCCGCCACTGGCAACGGTAGTTTAGTAGGTATAAAAATTACAACCCTAAATACTACAAAATTGAAAGAAAAAAGTGATAGGTAATAAGTTTTTTTATCTCACAATGTCGGGTATAAGAAGTTATATAGAAAAAGTTAATATTCAATATCATCTAGACAAAAAACAAAAACAAGTTTAAATGAATATATTAAATAAAATATGACTATTCGTTAACAGAGATATATTTATTTGTATTATAAAAATAATGTTTATGTGTTTATTTTCGGTATATGCTATGTAACAATTTGTAAAGATAACTTTTTGGGGGCGTCCATTAATTACGTGAGGTATTTTTGAAAATTTTTTGACCCCTCCTCCCCCCTGGTGAGATTTCGTAAGATTTTCTTCAACTCCTTCCCCTCACCCCTAATATCACGTGAGATTTTTCAAAATTTCTGTTTTATTTAAGACTAGCAAAGATTAGTATTTGAGAATATTGCCATCAAATAAAATTTCTAGAAACATTATTTACTTTAATTTAACTTAACTTTCACGCAATTTTGCACCGTTTTCTACTAGAAAAAAATTACGTCAGATTTATAAAGACCCCCTCTCCCCAAGTGAGATTTGGTAAAATTCAGCTTGATCCCCTCCCCCCCCCTGGACACACAAGGTTTTAAATAAGGGCTTAAAGATATCACAGTTCGAAATTCCTTTTATTGACCATAATACTTTTTACTTTTCTATCTGTATACAGATATAAGGAAAGTATAGGAATCATAATTTTTTTCGACCTCGAGTTTTTGACGGATTTTTACGTTTTGGGGTCCCTTGAATCCGTTTTGACTATTTTCGGGATGATGTCTGTGTGTGTGTCTGTATCCACCATAACTCATGAACCGATACAAAGAAAAACACCAAATTTTAAACTTAAGCTTTATTCCGGCGTCCAATGAACTGATTAGATTTTGGACAGAGTCAGAACTTCTGGGGAGGTACTTTATTGGTGGTCATTTTTAAATTTTATAGAATATATCTGTTATTTACGTTTGGAGAAGAAAATTCTTCAAATAAAAGTTACTTATCAATTTTTTTTTGTCCCATACAAAATTTTTCTAAAATGGTCCGTATTCGAGAAATTTGACAAAATGTAAAAAAAATATTTTTTTATAAAAATTGTTTAAATAAAAGTTATTTGTAATAAAATTCTCTATAATTTTTATTCTATACATAATTTCTTTACCACCGTATTCGAGATATTTGAGAAAATGTGTAAATTTCGAATTTTGAAGAAAACTCAAAAACCGATAAAGGAAAAAACATTAAATTTTAAACTTAAGATTTATTTCGGCCTGACGTGAAATGATTAGATTTTGGACAACGTCGGAACATCTGGGGGTACTTTTTGGGAGGCCGTTTTTATATTTTATGGAATATATCTGTTATTTATATTTGGAGAAGAAAATTGTTTAAATAAAAGTTACTTCTAATATTATTATCTATAACTTTTGTTTGATGTCAAATTTTTCTGAAATGGTCCGTATCCGAGAAATTTGATAAAATCTGATTTTTAAGAAAATTGTTAAATTAAAAGTTGTTTGCGATATCAATCTCTATAATTTTTGTTTATACATGATTTTTCTAAAATGGACCGTAATGAAAATATTGGAGGAAAAGTGCTAAATTTAAATTTTTCAGTATTTTCGTTTTCAATGAATATCTATAGAAAAATATTTCGAGGTAGATGTACCTATGTGGAAAATGTATATATTTAGTTTATTCTTTAAACATTTATAGAGGTGCTGCAATAGGTTGTACAAAATAACCGGAAAAATCCTATAATAACTAGATAGGAAAGTCATGTGTTGAACACATCAGATTTTTCTTTGGAATGAAAGCATTAGTTCCTGTTTTTCAGTTAAGATCCATAAATCAATTCATATTTTAATCTGAACGGTACTCAAGCGCAGTAAAGTTGCAACAACTAAGCAATATAATGAACTTTTAAAATGAAATTCAATTTATATTTAGAACTAAATAAGTCAGCTAAAATTGTTGAACGTATTGTAACGATACTTTTCTCTAAAGCCAAGTAAATAATAAATATATAAATAATTTTAAAAAGGATAATAACAAAATTTAAAATTTTATACATACTCATCTTTTGGTTTTATTTCATGTGTAGGAGTATTCAAAATAATAACATTTGGTTAACAAAATTAATAGAAAAACAAGAAGAACTTTTTACAGAGTTAAAAATTATCAGTGGCGTTACAGTAAAAACTGAAAAGCCTAAAATTAATTATGTCGCTTTTATTATTTACAGAGTTATTTTTTTAATTGGCTCTTTTATAGGAATTCTTACATTTTCCAAACTGAAATTTTTGTTAGGGCAGTACCTAGAATTTTGATTATTAGTTAAAATATTTTTATGGTGTTTTGTGTAAAGACAGACTCCATAAATCAATACCTACTACGATCCTGATAATTTGAATGAAACATGCAGCTGCTGCTGCTACTACTTAACCTTTCTTATAATCCTAGACCTCTTTTATGAAAGAAACTAATATACATCTTCACGTATCACAAAATTGGTTAACCATAAACCTCGTATGAAATCGACTTGTGCAATTACAATACTCAATTTAGTAATAAACTTCATTGCAAAAGTAGTTTTTCGTGTTTGTAAACGCATATGTGTCATCTTCTGACGGAAATACTTGATTTGAATACTAATTCTTGGTGAATTGTCGTTAGGCATCCATTTATAATACTTCGATTTCCGCCATGAATCGTGTGGCTAATATAATTGCGAATTTTATTTTAATTATGACCAATACAATAAGTCGAAAATTAACCGCAAATAAGTGCAAGTCTTTACCACATCCAATTTATTAAATTTTAAGAATAATAATTACTACTAATTTTGGTCTTCATAGCGATTATCAGGCCTCAAGCCTACAATCAAAAACATACTGTTGCATATACCATTGGCGTAACAGGAATTGACAAAAAAAAAAATAAAAGAAGAAATTAACAAAATGTAGTGATTAGTGACTAGTTAAATAAAAATAATCATTATATCCCTAACAAATCAATAGTTGGAGGGGAATTTACAAATAAATAGTCTCTATTTGTGTTTTTTTTTATACACTAATCTAGTTTTTGTAAATTTAATAAACATGAGGTCTATGTTTTAACAATTCTAATATAAACAGTTTTACCAAACCCCTTTTGCAAATCTTTTAGAAACGTCTTGAGGAGATCGAGAAAAAACAAAAACTTTAAATTTTCGTAAAATAATTTATCGAGGAAAATAAGATTTTCTTTTCAAATCGGGTATTAAAGCAAAGGTGATTTAATAAATCGACAAATGAATGTTTTTAACTTTAATTAATTGTTTTGCCAACATTAATTTCGAGTTCTATAAATATTTTTGTGATATTCTTTTGTCATCAATTTTTTTTGCCAACTAATGCAAATTATTATGAAACGAATTAATAATTCAGCGCTTATAATCTAAAATATTCCTAATCTATTGACACGTACTTACCTCAATTATTTTTATATTAATCCAAATTTTTAACATTTATTAAATTATAATACCTAATAATAATTTAACAAAAAAAAAATATTATTTATTATTTACAGGTTTTTCTTATGGATGAATGACAAAAACTACATATTTTTACTTTCCTATCTGTATACAGATATAAAGAAAGTATAGGAATCATGATTTTTACTTTCCTATCTGTTTACAGATATAGAGAAAGTATAGGAATCATGATTTTTTTCGACCTCGAGTTTTTGATGGATTTTTACGTTTTGAGGTCCCCTGAATCCGTTTTGACTATTTTCGCGATGATGTCTCTGTGTGTGTGTGTGTCTGTGTGGCGCGTAACTCATGAACCGATACACAGAAAAACACCAAATTTTAAACTTAAGCTTTGTTTCAGCGTCCAATGAGCTGATTAGATTTTGGGCAGAGTCGGAACATCTGTGGGGTACTTTATAGGTGGTCATTTTTATATTTTATGGAATATATCTGTTATTTACGTTTGGGGAAGAAAATTCTTCAAATAAAAGTTACTTAAAATATTTTTATCAATATTTTTTGTTCTATACCAAATTTTCCTAAACTGGTCCGTATTCGAGAAATTTGACAAAATGTAAAAAATAATTTTATATAAAAATTCTTCAAATAAAAGTTGTTTGTAATATAATTATCTATAATATTTATCCTATACATAGTTTCTCTAAAATGGACCGTATTCGAGATATTTGAGAAAATGTGTAAATTTCGAATTTTGAAGAAAACTCAAAAACAGATAAAGGAAAATACATTAAATTTTAAACTTAAGTTTTACTTCGGCTTATCGTGAAATGATTAGATTTTGGACAAAGTCGGAACATCTGGGGGGGGGGTACTTTATGGGAGACCGTTTTTATATTTTATGGAATATATCTGTTATTTATGTTTGTAGAAGAAAATTGTTTAAATAAAAATTACTTCTAATATTATTATCTACAATTTTTGTTATATGCCAAATTTTCTTGAAATGGTCCGTATTCGAGAAATTGGTCAGAATGTGCAAAATTCGAATTTTTAAGAAAATTGTTAAACTAAAAATTGTTTTTGATATCGATCTCTATAATTTTTGTTTTTTACATGATTTTTCTAAAATGGACCGTAATAGAAAAATTGGAGGAATAGTGCTAAATTTAAATTTTTCAGTATTTTCGTTTTCAATGAATATCTATAGAAAAACGTTTCGAGTTATATGTATGTGGAAAATGTATATATTTAGTTTATCCTCTAAACATTTATAGAGGTTGTACAAAATAACCAAAAAAAGTCTATAATAACTAGATAGGAAAGTCATGTGTTGGACACATCAGATTTTTTTTTTGATTCTCTTTTGTCTTCTTTAGTTTTTTATTCTTGGCTTTTTTTGTTTTTTGTTGGTTTTCTTTGTTTTCTTTCATAGCTTTCTTTTCGCTTTTCGGCGTCCTCCTTGTCTTTCAAAATTTTCATACACTTCTGAGATGTGATGACTTTTGACCCTAAACAAACTTTGATTTTCTTAGCTGGCGGACCTCTCTGATTATGGGACGAAATAGTTGATAGTAGCAATTTTTCGAAAGTATTGAGAGAGTTCTGCACCTGCTCTAGGTTGCTTCCCGATGATGTAGCCTCATGAATTTCAACCTGGTCATTTTTGTCTTTTTTAAAACCTGCAACCATATTAGTTAATTAGGTGGTAAGAGATGATCAATTTCGGATGCTTCAACTTTGTCCATTTCGGGTGCTGCTACTTGGTCCAGTTCGGGTGCTGCCATTTGATCAGTTTCGAGCTGCAATGATTTCTATCGTTCCAAAGATAGTTGGTAAAAATTATGTTTTCATTCTGAACTCACTACAGCTTGTAACGATTGAACCCAAATATGCTAATTAGAAATAATTAATTAAAAACTTTATAAGTGAGTTCAACATGGCTCCGTGAACTCTGATACACTCGCGGACCCGACGAATAGAGGACTCACCACAACAACCTTACTTATCACATCACAATTAAATGTGATTTTCTCTAAAAATTCCTCCCTAGTATCAACCGGAGAGGAATACACCAAGGTTTTGAGATGAAACCACAGGTAAAAATCCATAGGTGTTAGGTCGGGAGACCGTGAAAGCCAGGCAATTGGACCTCCGCTGCCTATCTAACGGTTTCGATAGACGTTATTCAGGTGGTCCCGTACAGCGACGCTAAAGTGAGGTATGGCTCCATCATGCATAAAGTGACAATGCTCTATTGAATCCAGAAAAGCGTTCTGAAGGAACTGTAAATAAAGTTCACCATTCAATCGTGGCGGCAATACGCATGGTCCAATCGAAAAATTGCCGATTATTTCTGCCCAAACATTAATTGATTGGAACTGATGTTGATAATGATGAACAACAGTGGCATGAGGGTTTTCATCAGCCCATACATGCGAGATATATAAATTTACAATACCATTTGTTCGTTGCTGATCTAACAGCCAGTTTGCGAACTGGATTCTTCGAGGAAAATCTTCAAGAAGTAGTTGATGCACTTTTTGCAGATGATAAGGGTATAACAACTGTTCTTTAGGTACTTCAGCAATTGTCGTTTTTGACACATGAAGCTGCGCGGCTAATCTTCGAGTGCTTATTGAAGGTATATCAGCTGCAGTATCCAAAATATTTTTCTCCGATTGCACTGTACTGCTCTTGTCACACCAGCATCAGTACTTGTTTCCCCAAAACTTCCAAAAAATTATTAAAGAAACTGGGAATCGCCCACCAATCTCTCTTAGACCTTGGTCAAGTCGCTGAAATGTTTTCTTATTTGGAATATTGCGATTATGATATTTTTATTCATACGACCTTCTTGCTTTATAAGCATTGCAAGATGCCAGACCGTACATAAGATGCATATCTGCATACTCACTAAATGTGCATCATCCCATTATCGAATTAAATTTACCAAGATGTTCAAAATTCAATAAATTATTATCGGAGTACTAAAAAATCAACGTATCAACAAGATTTAAAATGCACACATCAATGCAATTATTCATTTATTTCATAGGTACCATAGTAACGTTTGTGAAAACAGTGCATTTTTTAATACTGATAACAGTTCTATTTCTATGACTTTCGTATCACACCTTGTTGCAGACAAAAAAATCATGGTTTCTTTTTAATAAAAATAAAATAATATTTCTTTTATTTTTTTGTTCTCGAAAACAATTCATTTTATCGACAATGGAGAGAAGTACCTTTTCTTTAGCTTAATGTTCAAGGTATCGAATTTAATTTTTTTTAACTCCTTATCATACAGGGTGTTAAAAATGTAAGCATTCAAATGTACAACCTAGTCCGCCCCTGGTAAATTAAACAAGTTAATTATGTTTTAAAGGCAGTGTTTTAAGAGGTCCTTACTACTGTTTATCATATTTAATTTTCATTAAGTTATATTACGTAGTTTGAAAGTTATTCAAGAAAAATTGATTTCCAGTGGCGTCCTTTTGGAGACTGTATCTCCGTAGGGAGGGCCGCTAGGAAAAAAAATTATGGGAACTTGTCATCTTATTTTATTAATGTTTTATCTGAATTCGAGAGACCTTCCACATTTTTCCGGACACCCTGTATAGAAGTATTAAAGTGTTTCGTTTTTTCAAAGAAACCAAAGATATCAGGAACAATAGTTTTAAACATTTTGCAAGAAAATTTATATTGAAAAAAGTGTCTACCTCTAAACACCAGAATAGAAATCAGGCAATAAATTTTACAGGAAATAAGATTTTGATTTTTTTCAATAATTACCACTTTAGTTTAGGATATTACAAACAATTTGGAAGCTTGCAAGTCACATGTTGGAAAAACTTCACTAAAACATAGATCAGTTTTTATTGTATTGTTTTTTCCCAGTTTCAGCGGTTTAATAAAATTATTTCATTTTTTTTTAATGATTCAATTACTTATTTTGATGTTTTGAAACATAAATATATTGTTATATTGATAAAAGGATATGGAACTAAATTATATATTGGTTTTTTGGTCAAATTGTTTAATTTTTTTGTATAATTTAAGAACTACATACTATGTTTCGAAAAATACTATTTTTCCATCTTCTGGAATTAAATTAGTTTCATTAAAAATTACTTGTTATTCTGATCTCTTTTCACTAGTAATGCAGCAGTGCTGACTTCATAAAATGACATCCTGTAATGTGAAAATTTAGTAAAAACGTTTTCGAAATACTTATAATTTTCATTTTTGTTGCAGTCGCTTCTTCCGAGCTTTGGAAAGGAGTCAGCACATGTGATAAAAAGGGGTCTGATGTGGCAACAAAGAGACAGGCTCTTCAGTAGATGGAAAGAGCGGTATTTTATTCTCACAAGAGACTACTTGCACGTATTCAGAAGGGCTTCGGGATCAGATCGAATTTCGGAGATGGGGCAGTTCTTGTTCAAAGTAAAACTCATCGATATAATCAAAATAGAATGGGAAAACAAAAAGACTTATAGTACAGGTGAGTCATATTTATCAGCAATAATCTACGGGGCGATTCTTGTAGATATAAAAAACAAATCCAAAAAAATTAGCAAACAAAGTTAAAATTAATAGAATAATGTTGCTACTCAAAACTAAATATGTACACGAGTTTTGTTGTTCTATAAACATAAAACTAATGATAAAAAAATATCACAAAATTTTAATAAATTGCTTCACATAAAATTACACTGATATGTATTATTAGGTCTGGAAGTTATCTTAGGAACATGAATATCAAACTGAGGTAACAATTCCGAACTTTATAATTATTTAAAAGCTTATGTACGAATAAAACAGAGCATTATTTCCTATGTTTTTCTAAGTTAACAAAATCAATATTGATTTAATAGATTATTAATTATAACCTCTAATCGGATAGATTCCATCAATTTTAAAAATTACAAATTTTGGATACCTCTTTTGAATCTTCTCAACAAAAGTATAAACTGAAAATAAATTGGATTCTAAATTAATGATCCATATTCCAATTTTAATGTCTGGAAATAAAGCACGATATGCTTGAATTAATTTAAATATTTTAGCACCTCAGAGGTAAGGTTAAGTCACGTTTTTTAGAGATAGTTTTCTTTACTTGTGGATGTGAAAATTCTATCTAGTGGCAAATAGATTTAACTCCCTAGTTGCATAATTTCGCCAGAAGATGACGGAACACTCGGTAAGTCACAAACTTGGGGTTAATATTGTTAAGTAACATCAAAGTCAAAATTTTAGGATAACGTAAAAATCTAACAAAAATCTAAATAAATTGACCAATTGACCCCAATATTTAGTAAATTAACGGTTTCTATACATTAGTTAAAAGAATACGTGAACTTTAAAATGCCTCTCCCAACAAATGTAAATTTGGTGACTTAACAAACCTCTGAGGTGCTGATATGCATATTAAAAGTTAGTTGACTATCAAATATTTATTTGTAGATCCGTCGTATTTTCAGTGTGTTCTAGTGTTATTTTTATTGATTGAATAAAGAAAATGATAAGATTTAACATATTCAGATATAATTAAAATATAACATATGGTTAATATATGTATTTTTTTATAGTATTACTTTATATTATTCAGGATTTATTTAAATCAGCTTAATTTGATGCGACATGTTTTTTTTTTTTTAATAAATTTTATAGCATAAAAAATGTTATACATACATTTTTTTCAGTTGCCTTATCACTCGGTAGGGATGGAAAAATTTATCTAAGATCTGCAGAGGGATTGGAAGATTGGTTTGAATTACTAGAAGAATGCATGTTTACTAGTAAAGAAAGACGAAAAGCACTGAGGTATTCCCAGAACGATAATAATAAGCCTAGAGATAACAATAATGTACCGTCTTTGGATGAATGGGTTACTTCACGTCAAAAAATTGGTAAGATTTGTTGAAATTTTAAAATTTCGTTTAAGATATAATATGATTTTAAACATACAGTTTATGAAATGTGATTTGTATGTCAAGTTTCTTGATTTATTTTCGCTGCATTTGTCTCATTTCCTGTTGATATCTGTTGGTTTCTCCAGTCATTATCCTCAAAATTCAAGTTGGTGAAATTAATAACAATAAAAATAATTTTATATTCTGACTTGTAAATATAAAAGCTGATCAAAGTTAGCCAATAAACTAAAACGTTTTAAGGTTCAATTATTAAGATAGTAGGTATATTTATATTGATTTAAAATAATATTTCATTTCTTTTTAGATTTAGGACGATTGGTGACAGAAAATATGAATTCAAGACACGAGTCGGTAATGAGGCGAATAAGACCGCAAGTTGAAGATGACTGGATACCTCCTTCATTGGATAATAGACTTTCTCGTAAGAATTTTTTTTTTATTTTCACAATATTTATAACACATATTAGACATTTTTTTAATACAGGATGTCCTAAATGGCTGGGAACAGAGCTATCACGTATTGTGATTAGGAGTAGGTAAAATAATATATCAATCGATTAGTAGGAAATCCCCTTTAATTTTTAATTTATTTAAATTTTTATTATTTGTCGTTAAAGCGGCAACAGAAATACACATTTTTTGAAAATTTCAACTGTCTACCTATTACGGATCATGAAATAAAGCTCACTGACAGACAAACGGTCGGACGGACAGCGGAGGCTTAGTAATAGGGTTCCGTTAGTTACCCTTTGGGTACGGAACCCTAAAAATGAATTTATTCCATGCACATGGACCGCACTGTAAAAATTTTGTTCCAATCGACTTATTTCGTCCTCTATGTCCGGTAATTTTGGGATATCATGTATAGAAAAAATATATTTTCAACGTTGTTTTTCCATATAAGTGCATAAAAGTACTTAGACTATACATACAAAGATAATCATAAAATTGAAATTCAGAGTGCTGAGGCTAAAGTAAAAGCATTTATTGCCATCATTATGCCTATTATAATCAATAATTACAATGAATTTATGAAAGATACAATGTAGACTGAAATATGAACGAGAAATACAATATGTCGTGAATCATTTATAGATTACATACTTGGCATTGTTAATAATAATTATAGATGAAAAGCAGTGCAGGCGAATATTTTGTTTTTTAATGACCTTTCTTATATTTATAAATTTGCGAATCGAAAATGTAAGTTTCATTTTATGGATTTTTTTTGCCGAAGTATGTGGTTTTTAGCACGTTTGATTGAAATCGCTGCAGTTTTTTAATATTTGAGTGGTAAACTGTACTCCCACAGTTCCTGACACTGTAGCTCTGGAAGGAAATCAATTATCATTGGTGCCGATTGTTCAAAGTATTAAAATATTGATTTTAGAAGGATTAATATCTCTGCCATCTATGAATGTCTTCAGCATTGTTTGAGAGGTGTTACAGATATATCAGAGCAAAATATATAGGTACATATTTATAGTACCTCAAATTAGCTTAATAATGGAATACAAATTATTTGTAGTTCATTTATTCTTTAATACCTAATGAATTTGTTGATGATTGAAAAGAATAATTCGTTTGCTCCCTAAAAATATTCATGTTTTCTTTTATATACAGGATGTTTCAAAATAGAGTACCATAAACTTGTTTAACTAATTAAGAAAAGCTAAATATAACTTTCTCGTAAACGTTTCAGTTATCATACAATAAATGTACTATTTATGAAATCCTTAACTCCAAAATGTTGAAAGAAGTATTTGAAACGTGTGGTCATGTTATCTTAAATCTAATTAATACTTCTCTTCAGACTGCAACAGTACCAGATTCACTAAAAATAAGTACAATAGTTCCAATTCTTAATGTAAGTAATACAATAAATGTTTCGGAATTCCGACCTATAAATACTTTGCCATCTATAGAAAAAGTGCTTGAATCTGTTGTATATGAACAAACATATTGAACACAATTATATTTTATTTATTAACCAATCTGGATTTTGCAAAAAACACTCTTGTGAAGCAGGTCTGCAACTCCCCTTATGTAAATTTAAAACGGAGGTAAACAATAATAACTATGTAGTAACAATTTTTCTAGACTTAAAGAGAGCATTTGAAACAATAGATCGCAATATTATCTTAAAGAAACTTACTGGATATGACATTAATGGTTGTGTTTTGAATTGGTTTACTAATTACTTTGGAAGAAAATAAAAAGTAAAAGTTAATAATAATATATCTGCTGAAAAGGATATTAACATATTGCTGTACCCCAAGGTAGCGTTCTGGGGCCACTTTTATATATCTTGTATATAAATGATTTAAACCTCTTTGTTGATTGTGATTTTATAAATATATTTGCAGATGATTCTTTAATGGCTTGTTATGATAATAATTTTTCAAAATGCGGTACAAAAAATGAATATGGCTCTAAACTCAGCCAATAATAATAATAATAATAATAATAATTATTTAATGTATAATAAACTTAAACTTAACGTATTAAAAACTAAAGCTATGATAATAACTACTAAATATAAATATACCACTATAGACTTAAATGCAATTAATCTTACAATTAATGATGAGAAAATTGATATTGTAACATCTACTAAATACCTTGGCTTTCAACTTGATAATTTTTTATTGTTTAGTGAACATTTTAATTATATTTTTAAAAAAATATGGAAGAAACTTTACTTCTTTGCAAGAATATCAAAAAACCTATCAGCTAAAACTAAAATTACAGTTTATCACTCAATTATTCAACCACATTTTGATTATTTTTTAGCGGTTATCTTCCTTTTCAACTTAAACCATACGACACAGTTACAAAAACTGCAAAATCGTGGTATGAGAATTATAATGAGATGTAGCAAATATACTCCTATATCTACCACGCAATGGATTTCGGTTTATCAGAGATCATACTATTTGACTATGGTGTTTGTATATAAAATATTAAATGGTTTGACCACACCCCATTTTCGAGAATATATTAATTTTTAACAATCATATTCGTAACTATTCTACCAGAAATAACAGTAAGGTCCATTTGCACCACTAGTCGTTAAGAAATACGCCAAGCTTAAAATGACATTTCTACATTGACAATGTCATTTTAAGCTTCGCTTATTTCTTAACTACTAGCGGTGCGAAAGGCCCTAACTTGCACATAGAACAAATAAACGAACATCAATGAATTCCTTATTTTTTAAATGCTTTGACCATTACAATAAATTGCCGTTTGGTATTAAAGCTAGTTCGTCAGTAACAGTTTTTAAATAGAAAATGATAAAACATGTTCATGATTGATGAAATTAGTGTCAAGTAGATTAAATGTGCAAATCTCTTTTAAAAATTTTTATTTGATTGTATTAATATGTATATTTTGTATTTTAGACTTTTGTATTTGGAACTTTTATATATATTGAAATGATAACACCCTATATTAAAATATAATAAAACTAAAAATAATAACATTACTAATAATAATAATAACTATAATATAATAATAACATTAATAAATAAAAATAATGTGGGAATATGTACCCTGTATATTAAAAATTGATATGAGAAAGTCATAAGTGAAGGAGACTTTGGGAAGGTAATAAGGATGGGGTTTCCAGGTTGTGGAGATTATTGATTGTCAATTTTGAAATTTAAGAAAAAAAAGATGTCAAAAATTTTGGGAGTAGAAATTTATTTTTAGAAGATATGGTCAAGACGAATTAAATAACTGATAATACATACTGAATGAGCAAATTTATCTAACCAAACACGTATAGTTAAAATTAGTAAGGTGTAATGATAGTTATAGAAAAATATATAATGGTTTTCCGGCGAGACATATACAGAAGAAGGAAGAGAGGACAAATAAATCGTAGAAAGTAGAATACCGACTAATGAAAATAGACACTTTATAAGATAAAAAGTGAGTAATTTTTATAAACTAATTCAAAAAATAAGTAATTGTGTTTGAAAAGACATTGGTAGTTGTTATTTTTTTTTATATAATTTAATTTTAGTATATAGTTTAGCAAGAATGAATGAAGAGTGAATGAATTTAGATTAGATTTAGTGATATAGTTTCTTTATAATCCCCAGAAACGTATATAGCGGGGAAATGTTGTTAATTGGAGATTTAAATAACTTCTTTGATAATAAATATTATATTTTTGGTTTTGAAAATTTGTTCATTTTGATTTGAGAATACAGGGAAATAAACAAGTCCAGTCATAAATTTTATTTTGTTAATTATTGACAAAATAAATTAAAAGGAAATTATAATAACATTAAAATAGAATTTTAAAAAAATACAATTGAAATAAAATTAAATAAAATTAAATAAAATTAAATAAAATTAAATAAAATTAAATAAAATTAAATAAAATTAAATAAAATTAAATAAAATTAAATAAAATTAAATAAAATTAAATAAAATTAAATAAAATTAAATAAAATTAAATAAAATTAAAATAAAATTAAGTTGAAAAAGTAATAATAATATAATTGGAAGCACCCCTGAGAAAAAAAAAAAAAAATTAATAATAAAAAAAAAATTAAAAAAAAATACTTTAATTAAAATAAAAAAAATAAAATTGGTATGTGTAATATCATTACAAATGGCGACCAACGTGGGGCGATAAAGCTGTCAAACTGACGTATGATATAAGTCATATTTGATAGTGATACAGTAATATAGTTATTATTAAATTTGTAAATCAAAAATATTAAAATATAAAAAAAAAAAAAAAATCTGTGAATAAATATAAAACATAAAATAAAAACTTTAATATTATGGAAAAGATGGAAGAAAGCAATAAAGAAAAAAATGAAGAGAAACAGAAAGAAGAAGAAGAAAGGAGAACAAGAAATACAATAGGAAAAGAAAGTAGTAAGATTGAAGAGATGAGTGTATCCGAAATGATCAGAATGATGATGGGAAAGATGACTAAAATGGAGGAAAACATTCAGAAGATAGATGATATAAAAGAAGACATGAAAGAGTTAAAACAAGTAAAAAAAGAGATGATTAAGAAATTAGACGAATTCAAGATAGATTTAGAAGATAAAGAAGAAACAAAGAAGAAAATAAAAGGAATAGATATAGAAGATATTAAAAAGGACGTAAAAATAACAGAGGTTGAAAATTTGCAAGAGAAAAGATTTGAAGTATTTGAAAGAAAAGAAACAGAATTTAAAGGAGAAATAAGAGAAGAATTAAATAAAATAGAATTAAATAGACAGGATGATGTAGAAAGGATGATTAGTTTAGAAAATAAATGGATGAATACTATTACAAAAATCGATACTAAAATGGAACAGAATGTAAAAGAAATGGAACAAAGAATATTAAAAGGAAATAAGATGGGAACAAGAATTAATAATAACCAAAGGAGAAATAAAAATAAAGAAAAAGAAATTGCTAAAATTATATGGGAAAAAATAGGAAGATTAAGAAGAAAAATTAAAAATAGAATTTTGTCTGAAAAGGAAAAGACGAGAAATAAATTTAAAGAAAAGCAGAGATGTTAAAACAAAAGGACAATGAAAAAGGAATAGGTGACTAGGATAAGAAAAGGACTATGAGCTTACGAAACATGAATTAATAATTAGTAAATATTTAGAATGGTTTAGTAAAATAACAGATTAGTGAAATTAGAGATAAAGAATTAAAGAATTTATTAATAGTGGAATAATAATTGCAGAATAAATGAAAAAAATAAAAGATAATAATAATAATAAAAAATAATAAATTTAAAATAAAAGTATAAGGAAATTTGCATTTGAAATTTTACATAAATGAAAAATTTCAAATGTAAATTTGGGAAGTTGAAATGATAACACCCTATATTAAAATATAATAAAACTAAAAATAATAACATTACTAATAATAATAATAACTATAATATAATAATAACATTAATAAATAAAAATAATGTGGGAATATGTACCCTGTATATTAAAAATTGATATGAGAAAGTCATAAGTGAAGGAGACTTTGGGAAGGTAATAAGGATGGGGTTTCCAGGTTGTGGAGATTATTGATTGTCAATTTTGAAATTTAAGAAAAAAAAGATGTCAAAAATTTTGGGAGTAGAAATTTATTTTTAGAAGATATGGTCAAGACGAATTAAATAACTGATAATACATACTGAATGAGCAAATTTATCTAACCAAACACGTATAGTTAAAATTAGTAAGGTGTAATGATAGTTATAGAAAAATATATAATGGTTTTCCGGCGAGACATATACAGAAGAAGGAAGAGAGGACAAATAAATCGTAGAAAGTAGAATACCGACTAATGAAAATAGACACTTTATAAGATAAAAAGTGAGTAATTTTTATAAACTAATTCAAAAAATAAGTAATTGTGTTTGAAAAGACATTGGTAGTTGTTATTTTTTTTTATATAATTTAATTTTAGTATATAGTTTAGCAAGAATGAATGAAGAGTGAATGAATTTAGATTAGATTTAGTGATATAGTTTCTTTATAATCCCCAGAAACGTATATAGCGGGGAAATGTTGTTAATTGGAGATTTAAATAACTTCTTTGATAATAAATATTATATTTTTGGTTTTGAAAATTTGTTCATTTTGATTTGAGAATACAGGGAAATAAACAAGTCCAGTCATAAATTTTATTTTGTTAATTATTGACAAAATAAATTAAAAGGAAATTATAATAACATTAAAATAGAATTTTAAAAAAATACAATTGAAATAAAATTAAATAAAATTAAATAAAATTAAATAAAATTAAATAAAATTAAATAAAATTAAATAAAATTAAATAAAATTAAATAAAATTAAATAAAATTAAATAAAATTAAATAAAATTAAATAAAATTAAATAAAATTAAATAAAATTAAATAAAATTAAAATAAAATTAAGTTGAAAAAGTAATAATAATATAATTGGAAGCACCCCTGAGAAAAAAAAAAAAAAAATTAATAATAAAAAAAAAATTAAAAAAAAATACTTTAATTAAAATAAAAAAAATAAAATTGGTATGTGTAATATCATTACAATATATATTTTTTTTTATATTTTGGACTTTTTTCTGTTTTGTTCAGTCATAAATTGTATTTTTTTCTCATTTTTGTATTTTGAATTTGAGTTGTTGTTTAGTAACAAAAAAAAAATTGTTTGTATATTAGGGTTACCTATTTCAATAAATATATTTTCATTTCATTTTTCATCATTTTCATTTATTCTACAGGGAAAATTAATTTAATAAATACATAATTTTCTAAATATCTTCTCTTTCGGTAAAGACTAACTTAAAAATATGTACTTGTTAGTTATTCACCATTATTAATTAATACACTTTATTTCGATAAATTACAATTACCCATTGGAGTAGAATCATAAGAGTTAAGATTAATAATTATTCCTTATACAATTTGTCTCAAAGAGACTCTTGGTTGATCTCTGTAAAACATTTCATTTCTGAGATTTTTCAGTTTTTGTCCTACTCAAACAAGAAATCTGAATAAGGGAAGATATTTGGAAAATTATGTATTCATGAAATTCATTTTATTTAATAATTATTTAAGATCTACAAGTCCTTCTGTTTATGGTACTTTATTCTGAAATACCCTGTATATAATCTGACTCTGTCTGCCCGAACTTGCAGTGTGTAACAATTTTGTATTAGTAATTCTATTTATCGTATATGAACTTTTTCCTGTCTTTATACCACTTTCTTCCTAGGTCTTTCCTTGAATCACCTTTCATGTATTTTTGGTTTCCAAGCTAGTTTTGAAAGGCCTTTCGCTTTTAAGTCTGGTTAGATGTCCAAGCCATTTGATAATTTGTATAATTTATATAATTTATACTTTTAGTTTCGTATATTTCAAATTTTATTGAAATCCTTGTTCGACGGTAAACGAAATTCATCTACGCCTTTGATATAGGTTTCAAACGAAGTTAGAAAGCGCTTGCAGTATGCGGTACATTTTTAATTACGATTGGTATCACTTTCTTTTCGGCAATCGAACCATAAAGATCAGTAAAAATATCTTGCGCAACTATCTAGATTTAATCAGAGTAGTAGTTTTAATTATTTTTGATTGACTTGGTTTTGTAATTGATTAATGTAAAAAGTTTTACTTTGTAATTATATAATTTGTTTGAATTAAATTTGAATAATATCCCTACAATTCGCCCTCTTACAGTAAACCCCATTCTTGTCAGTTTCAACATTATATTAAATAAAAATAATAATAATAATAAAAATATCTGATACATACAAAAAATGACGACACTATCTAATTTTAATCAGGTGATACATTTTTATTGGAAAACCTTAACCCATTAGCGCCGAAATTAGGTTCTTTTACATTTTGTTATATCATTTGCAAAACTTACTAAAAATAGTTTATGGAGGCTGCAAAAAATTTGGTCAGTCTCATATTGTAGTTATAGTCAATAATTTTAGCAAATTGCGATTGCAGTCTAATATTTCTGTAGTAATTAGAATTATTTATTTACCCTTTAGAGATATTTTTAATGCATGTGTTTGCCGTAATCATATCCCAAGTAACATTTTTAGATTTGTCAAAGTATACAAGGTAAGCATAAAACCCTTTTTTAAAACACTGATAAAACTTTTGAATCCGCGAGATAGCCTTAGGGCTGCTATAAATCTGCTTTAAGAGTAAAAAGGAGAATCCTATAATGGTTCTTAGGAGTATTTTTAAAACAATATCTTAAGACTAATTAGACTTAAGACAAAGCCCGTAAGAGTATATTAAGAATTTTATTAAACCATTTTTAAATCTTTTTTTAAGATAATGATAATAAGTGGGATAGGCATAAAAACTAATCAGTTTAGAGAATTAAATTTTAAACTGTTTTAGCTTTATTTTGTTTTATCATACTCTCTGACAGAATGATTTTGTAAACATATTAGAAATTAATTATTATATAGTGTATGTTTAATTTGTTTAGTTACACTTGTTATTTCTTTAGATTTCAAACACACACCAAAGTACTGTTAAAAGTGGGCAAGGTGGGTCGTAATAAATGATGGGCCTTACAATATATGAAATATACGTGACAAAGGATTAATATACGGATTCTAATCTATTTACTGAAAGTTATTTAATAGAAAATAACATTGTAAATATCGAATATATAGCACTATAAAATGATTACATTTGTCTTTGATATGTTTTTCATATAAAATATCACCTTTTTTATTTTCAAATTATTTCATGGAAGTGACTATTTAACCGCCAATATAAATTCTATTGTAGATTTGTCTTTGCATGGATACTTGTCATCGTCAGAAAACCATTTTAAATTGCGCATACTAACTACTAGACTATCAGAAATAAACTTTGTATTTAATCAAAAATTACTTTAGGCGAGGCAAGAGTTGTATAACATTACAACAACATAATATATTTCAATATAAATTACATGTATATACCCTAAAAGGAATAAGCTGTAGATATGTTTGACAAATTTGACATTATGTGGTTAAACGCAGTAAACTCAATCATAAATAATACATTTACTGTCATTGGCACAATGTTGTCATTGGCACACTATCACTGTCTTTGGTACACAAAAGACGTCATTACTAAAATCGAAATTTAGAATTATTTGAACTTTGACCATAATTTATTTAAATATTCTTTAGGTACAGGTCTGGTAGACAGGTACTATTTTACATGATATGTGATTAAACAGCCACTGCCATATTTAAAATGGAGGATTTCCTCATTGTGTTCTATCTGTACCTAAATACTTTTTAGAACTTTCCAGTTTTAAAAAGCTCCTGCTACACTTTTTAAAGCGTTTCATAAAACAATAGTAAAAACGAAAACCTCAATAAAACATTCATAAGTTCAATCAGACGGGCATAACCTAACCTCACTTTTGAGCTTCTTATTTACTCTACGAAAAAGTCGTTCAAAATAATAATAATAATAATAATAAAAAATTAGTAATAATATATTAACCATTTTTCTCTTTCACTCATCATTTCCAGAATATTAGGAGCCTAGGAATGTTTTGATATTTGTTAAACAATGGAACACAATGAACTTAATATACACTGAGGAAAAGGAGAAACATATACATTTTTTTCATTCTCTATGGAAATTACCACTTTTCTTTATTTTGAACAATTTATCTTTCAACGTCAACATAATGTGATTGGGTTGAAAAACTAGGTTATGCTCTTAAACAAACTTTAATTCTTATTAAAACTATGTAGTTTTAAAAGAGCCCTATGGTTTACTAGATTAAATAAATTATAAGAGTTATGTTGTAAAATTGTAGAAAATGTACCTAAAAGGTCTGGGATCAATTTAATACAAAGTATAATCCTAAAACACTTTTTAAAACTAAGTTTTAAAACCTACTTAAGATAACTGCTAAAAAGTATGCCTCTTTAACACCAACCACACCTTAGGAGTATCTTAAAACTAAATAGTTTTAAAATTACTCATAAATTAACCCTTACAGGACAGCGATAAAGCATAGTTTACTTTAGGATAAACTAGTTTTCTTAAACAGATTTAATGGAATCTATAAAACCAAGTAATAAGATCAATTTATCCTGCAGTCCTATTAGCAAAAAAATAACTGTAATAAAATAATTGTTAATTTTTATGCTTTTACAAAATCCTAATAAAACATAAATAAAACTTTCTCTTAAAAATGTTACTTGGGATGGCAACGCGGGTGTAAAGATACATTATTACTTATTTTAAACACATTTTTTAGCCATTATTTTGGCTTTATACATTACTTATACATTAAGTACAGATCTTTTCACCTCTGAGTAAAATTAGATACATACGTAGGTTAACGAACAATAGCCCTATAGTGTAATCAGCAAGTAGTTACTTTCAACTTTACTCAGCGGTGAAAAGATTGGTCCTTAATCTAATATATTGTCTTTTCTTTCTAGGTTAATAAAATTTAAGTTATAAAACAATAAATTCCGAGTATATTAAATAGCTTTTCTTTTCTGTATATTTACCTCTTTTCTAAATTCTTTGTTTGTTGTCTACTTTATTACCTACTTCTCTTATGATCGAAAAAAAGTATACCTACTCAATTATTCTTTGTCCATTATTTTATTTTTAATAATTTCTCAATGTCTACCTATTAATGCATTTTAATGATAATGTAATTTATTATTTCGTTACAGTTTTGACTGACATAGACGTTAGTGCCTACGATGATAGCACCATAGGAACAACTCCTTCAGTAACTTCATATAGACTGAGCGAAGACGTTTTTTGTATTCAGCCACCCTCACTTAGAGCATTAGGATCGTTCCGTTCTTCAAGAGAAACTGAAACCACTTCGCACAATAAGCAAAATGGGAATACTCCAGATACCAAATATTTTAAATTTAGAGGTTAGTTTTATTAATGGTTATTTAACGAACAAGTGGGTTAAAAAGGACGATTAACAATCGAGATTGTTAATCGCCATTTTAATTCACGAATTCGTTACAGAACATATCCGTCAACCGTACTTTTCAAAAATAAAGATATCTTACTTTCAATTTTTATTTATTTAATGAAAAACAACAATTACTATTTTTTATTTATATTAACTTTATTCACAGTTAGTTCAATTTTCCTCAGTTTCTTCCACTTCTGGTGGAGTTAAATTAAACTTTTGTCAATATTCATCTTTTCATTTTAAACTATGCATAGAATTTTTGAATTTTAAGAAATTAAATAATGACACAATGACATAGTATTAAATTAATACACCTTCTTGATTTCAAATGTATATGTATGTTTGGTTGCCTACACCATAGGTAACTGTCAATATAAATGTATAATAATAGCAATGTATGTTGGGTTGCATATAATAAAATTGTTGATTAATAGAAAATCATTCATTAATAGTGATCGTTAATCAACGATTTTGAGTTAAAATATTATCATAAATGGTTGGTCGCTGAAAAATATTATTTAACTCACCTTTTAATATAAAATTTCCTCCTTATTACAAATGCTTTTAAAACTATTATGTAAAAATCATCATATATATTCTGTGGAAATTCTATAAAGAATAAAATATAGCTTTTATTCAATGAAAATAATGTTTTTCTTATTGACATTTAATGATCTTTTTTAATAATTATGTTTTTGTTTTTCAGAACGTTCTTACAGCGATATTCAAAGAGTTTAAACACATTCCTACAAAGAAACAACTAGAGCTGTCTCTTATCAAACTAGTCATATCCAAAGTCAGTGGAGGCATTTTTTTATACCAAAAGGAATACAAATCGAATTTAACGAATTTTTTAAAATGTTGAATCACAATTACCTATATGTTTTTATTTATGAATCAAATGTATTTTTCCTATTTAAATACCTACATTTATTGAACCAACTTTGAGACAATCTAATGTAATGGAGGTATTATAATTTTGTAGATTTTAGAAAAACTTTTGCATGTTTATAGACCAATTAAACAATTTATATTAAAATTGTTTTTTATTGCATAATGTATAAGTAAAATATCGGAGGATATTCGATCAGCTTTTATTAAATTGATCCTCGTTTCCTGGTACTACATCAGTTTTGGTCCACACTTAGGGTTGCCGACAATACTTTATTTATTTTCCGTCTTTGCTGTGATACCTAAATCGAAACATTCATTATGGGTAAGTAAGAGTAGGTAATTTATTTATGGATACATATAAGTTAAAACAAAATGTATCTATGATGAAAACCATTAATGAGGTCTTTTCCTTTGCATCGAAAGTGTAGCACTGAACTATGCCACTTCTGAAAATATCGTTTCATTTATACAAATTATATGGATTGAACGATATATTGTCTTGGGGTATGTTTTCCTATTCTGCTAATGCTGCATCAATAAGCTGTGAGACATTTCCTGCATTGTTTCGACGAGCTTTAATCCTTCTTTTGAGCTGGTCCCACAAGTGTTCGATTGGATTTAGCTCTGTTGAACATGCAAGGCAGTCTAAAACTGTAACACCTTCTGTTTCAAGATATTCTGTAGCCACTCTGCTAGTATAGGGAGGGAGGTGCATTATCGTGCATAAAGATAAAATTATCCCCAAAGCCTTACGATTGGTTTTAGCACTAAATCAACATATCTCTGACCGGTTAAAGTTTGTTGAAGTGATAACAATGGAGTTTTTGCTTCCAGCATAATACCGGCCCAAAACATTACAGTTCCTCTTTGATTTCTTGGGACATATCTGACAGCGCTCTCGCTCATCTTCCTGGAGCTCTGAGAATCCGAATTCGATAGTCATCTGATCTTAGGCCAATTCTGGTCTCATCCAAAAAAAGAACATTTTTGCCAATTCTCAATTGTCCAGTTTTGGTGTTGGAGGGACCAATTTAGCCAGTCAATTTTATTTTGCCTAGGTGGGACCCATAACTCTTTCCTACTGTACAAACCTTGTGCGCGAAGTCTTTCTCTTAGAGTTTCAATTGAAACGTTCACATCTGTAGCTTCCAGGAGTTGTCGTTGTAGCTCTAGATGAGAAACATTTGGATTTCGTCAAGTAAATTGGCATACAAAGCGGTCCTGTTGTTCAGTTGTGACTCTTTGACTACTTTGTATGGGCCTGTTCTTGAGAGTTTCTAGTTCCAAGTACCTTTCATATGTTTTCAATACAATACCCTGGGTATTGCTTACTACCTCTGCTACCTCTCATTGGGGCATTCCTTGTTCAATGAGAGCAATAATTCTCACCCTCCTGCATATTTGTTAATCCAATATAAGGCATTTTGTTGTTTTTTTGGACCGAAATAAAATTACCGGAGAATCGTGATTTTTACTTCTGAACACAAAATTCACAAGATAATAAATTTTAGCAGTTGTTTCTTCTTTATTATCATGTTTGTTAAGAACAAAAGGCCTTATCTTAAAGTTAGTTACCAAAGTTTTTTCTTACAAAACGTTTATTCAGAAATACACAGTGGGAATCACTTATAAGTTTGGTTGTGTGTATATTTATTTTCTAGCATAGGGTAGGTACAAATACGACTTTTAAAATATGTTAAAGAGAACGACTTGCAAGGTCAAATAGGGCGTCAATCAACCCCAAAGGGAATTTTCCGATTATTTAATAGGAATAAATATCTCCGCTCCTAGACATAGAAACATATATCTTTGTCTAGCATAAGTTAGGTACTAAAACTACTTTAACTGTCCTAAAGAGAACTATTTGCAAGATCAAATAGGGTGTTTTTCAACCCCAAAGAGAAAATAGTCGCAATCAAATATCTCGGTTCCTAGACATAAAAATATATTTATTTTCTAGCATAGGGTAGGTACAAATACCACTTTCAAAATCTGTTAAAGAGAACGACTTGCAAGATCAAGTAGGGCGTCAATCAACTTCAAAGGGAGAAAACGGACCAGGTCAAAAACTAAATTCTGTTCAGGATAAGCAGTGCTTGTCAGCTATCTGTTTTCGGCTCCATGCGTGACAGCAGTGCAAATTCATTTAGGTACTAATGGACTATTTCTGCATGTACTGACAATACAATTTTTAATAGAATTCGTAAATAAAAAGTATATATGTTAGTTTTAATAAAAGTATATGGATTTATAAAATAAGTAAAACATTAATTTATTATTCGTATATAACTTTATCGCTTAAATTAAAACAAATTAAGTATAATAAATAAAAATCAATAATAAAATATAGACAGGCAACAGTATTTACGGGAAAATGTACGAGAAATAACCTAAGTCTAATAGTTGTCTTTGAAGAATCAAAATAAAAAAATACCATTAAATAGTATATGTTACGTTGTAATCGGCACTCCCTTTTAATAATTACAATATTTAATTAGTTCAAATATTCCAATATATTCTAATACTTTTTGAGTGCCCCTCTTATTTGGAAATATGGATATTATATTAATTCGGGGAAATTGTCTCTGTCTAAAAATCAATAATTACTTACTGTCAGAGGTTGTGCGCACGCCTGGCCACCTGTTGATGTGAATACATCACGTTTTCTCGTTTGCTAAATTCTTTTCAATTTTGCAGCCGAATGAATCAGTTGGTTAGTGCTTTGTTAAGTGTTTCCGAACTAACTAAGGTAACAGAATCATTTTTTTTATAATGAATGGTAGAAATTAATTTTATTATGTGTATATCCTGGTGAAATTATCTTTGAGTTATTTCATTCATTAATAGCGAGATTTCCGCGTAATATAAGTTCCATGTAATGTACAAAATGGCGGCCATTAATTTTATATTTTTTTCACTTATTTAAAAAAAAATCTTTCCATTCTTCATGTATTTTAATTTAAATACTATTGCAAATCTCTATTATTGTTGTAAACTTGAAATGTTCAATTTAAAAATGTTTAATTTAAATAGTAAGCTTTTATGGTTGACTTGTAGGCTGACCACATGTTTTTTTTTGAAGCAATGGAAAGATACGGTTTTTTGTTGTAACTGACACGTTTTTTCTTTCTTAAAATTAAGGAACTGGCCCAGTAAGGAACATTTGATAACTAAGAACTTGCAGAATATGTCTAGAAAGTCATCGTAGGCTGAGCTACATCTAGAACTGCAGAATATGTCTAGAAAGTCATCGTAAGCTGAGATACACCTAGAATTGCAGAATATGTCTAGAAAGTCATCGTAGGTTGAGCTACAGTTAAGAGAGCGACACGGACCAGTTCGACCGTTGAAATCCGGAAACACACAAGATAAGTGTCGGCCAGGACCACACACAATTTTTAAGTCAAAGTTCATACTAGTCAATTTTAATTTTAAAAAAATAATAACTCATTATCAGTCAAATAACGTAAACCGTAAAATTTGTTAAAATCAATAAATTTCATTTTTCTTTTTTATTGTTAATATCACTCATTAATGAATTAATTTTAAATTAAAGCCGATTAATTGTTTTAAAATTTAAGTTCTTTTATTTTCCTTACTTTCAACTGACAAGTTAATGGCAAATTTACTTTTATTGTACATCTAAAGGTATGGCGCCCAAATTAATTTAATCGAATTATTTTAAGTCTTTTTAATTAAAGACCTTGTCATTGACTTGAAGGTAAATTCTAAACGAATCCCACTGACCCATTTTGATCTGAGCTAGGCCTGAGGCTTGTAAGAATTCTTATTATAAGGATTTTTACAGGTTAACGTATCATCTGGTGCAAAATATGTTTTTAAAACATAACTTTTAAACGTAACATATAGCATGAAGTTAAAATGTATAAACAGAAGGATTCTCATTTATATTTTCATTTTTGTTCGAAAGAAAACAGAATGAATGATTAAAGTCACAAAATTGCATTCCAATCACAAGTCACATACAATAATCAAATGCGGAAATCTTGAAATTTAGTCCTTGCTGAATATTTAAGAATAAAGGGATGTTGAAGAACATCGTAAAATGATAATTTCAAACCTTTCAAGTTTATGATGTTTCCGGTATTACTGTTATTATTACAAAAATAATGGTAATTTTTCTTCCTATTGTACACCTATTCATTTATTTCTTTGATTTAATTTCCACCTTGCTACTGAAAAGTTTTTTAATTTTCAGTTTTTTTGCTAGTATTTTTACAATTTTCAACACAGCAACTTCGGTTGCTTATTGTATTGATTTTACTTACTTTTTTGAAAAAAAAAAAAAAAAAAGTAAAATGTATACGTGTATTTGATATGCCAAAATTACAAAATATCACCCTAAAATGCGCGAATTTTCCACAGCTAGTGCTAGTATCGCTTTTGCTTCCCCTACCATGATTTCGTACTGAGCGAATAGATGATCATGTTCTTTCCAGTGATATTATTTCTGGTGATTTATTTTGCTACCATGTTTGAATTACAGTGGCACTATTGCTCACAGCCCATTTTATGTTTAGGTTTAAAGATCTGAGATTTGTTTTGGAAATGTCGGTGTAAATATGAATCGTACCTGCCACTTCCGGCTCTTCTGTTAAAACTTTATATGGCTTATGAAAGATACGTCTTGGTGAGATGAAGTAGCTTGAAGCAGTGGGAGCGTATCGAGCGTCTCCTGTCAAAAGCGTCGTCTCACCTCACTAGGGTTGCCACCTATCCTTCTTGCAAAGGACAGCCCTTGTATCAAACAAATAGTCCTTTGTAACTTTTTAAAACTTAAATGTTTTTTTTACGGCACATGCCTTTTTTATGGCATATGATTTTTTTACAGCACATGTCCTTTAAAAGACATGGTTTTTATGTAAATATAAGCCGAGGATCTTATTTTTTTAGAAGCTCGGCAGAAGGACCAGTGGTTTATTAAAATAACTGACGAAGACCTTTTTTTTGAAGCTCGGTAGAAGGACCAGGGGTTTATTAATAAAATATTTTAACCGAATCCCTGTCGGCACTGTTGTCCTTTATTCACTTTTCGAAAAGGTGGCAAACCTACACCTCATCGAGATATATCTTCCATAAGCCATAGAACAAATAGAAGAGCCAGAAGTGGCAGGTACGATTCATATCTACACCGACGGTTCTAAAACAAAACAAGGCTCAGGATGTGGAATATACTCCAGATTCTCAAATCTAAACATAAAATGGGCTGTGAGCAATAGTGCCAGTGTAGTTCAAACAGAGCTAACGGGTATTCTCATAGCAGCAAAAGAAATAACCAGAAACAATATCACTGGAAGGAACATGCTCATTTATACAGATAGCAGACAAGCACTACTCACCCTGAACAGACCACGAATTTACTCAGCGTTAGTACAGGTTAGCAAACAAATACTTGACTATGACTAGACAGAATCTGCGCCTAGTCACAGGCTTTCTGACTGGTCATACGAAAGCATCTTCATATCATGGGGTTGTCAGAATCCGCACTCTGCAGAGGGAGCGAATAGGAAGATGAGACCATCGAGCACATCCTTAACGATTGCTCGACGCTCTCATTTATTAGAAGTTTTGTGTTCGGCGAATATCGGCTAACACCGGCCGATATAAGAGAAGCACCTCTTGGCGACGTTGTCAACTACATACAATCTGTAGGCTGGTTCAAGAGCTAGGAGGTGCCTATCATCTCAGGAGGAAGCACAATGGGCCTAATGAGGCCTGTGCCGCGGGGGCAACCCACCCTCCACACGTTACAGATACATCTCACCAGCAGTGGGATTCTCATCTTTCAATACGGCACATGTCAAGACGCATATCTACATTCAATGGAATGTGATTCTTATGTCTCTCTTTCTCTCTCTATTCAACATGTAACGTGTTGAGTTCGCACATAAGAATCCCTGTCCAGGTTCTATTCCAACCGTGTGGATGCGTGTTATTGTCACCAGAGCAATATAAGTATTATGGAAGACTAAGAATGACTTCCATGACTCTGGTTGTGTTGTTTTCATGGCTTGTTTATGTTGAGACATGCTATTCTTTGAATTTGTTCTAGTTCTAGAATAATGTCATGAAAATGTCAATAAAAAAAAATTATTGGAACATTGCCATCTTGCCTTAATTTAGACATCTTGTGTAGACACCAAAGATGTATGTATCTATTCACCCACGTTTCATCAGAAGTCAAATATCTCTCAGTTAAAATTGAGTTCCTTTACCATGTGAGCAAACGAAACTTCTGGCTTCATACAATTTTTCGTAAAGTTTTATGGCTGATTAGTTAAGAAAAAATGAAGAAATTCAGTTGAATTTCTTTATTTTTTTTAAGTTCCTTTTTACTTTATATTATTTTTAACCCCAAACTCCTAGGCTCTACAACAAATAATGAGTAATTTAGGCAAGCAGTGATAAAGAATAGAATAACATTTTGAGATCTAAACATGTGGGTCAGCAGCGTAACACATTTTAACTTTCCTATCTGTATACAGATATAAGGAAAGTATAGGAATCATGATTTTTTCGACCTCCGGTTTTCGGCGAATTTTTACGTTTTGGGATCCCCTGAATCCGCTTTGACTATTTTCGGGATGATGTGTGTGTCTGTATCCAACCATAACTCATGAACCGATACAAAAAAAACATCAAATTTTAAACTTAAGCTTTATTCCGGCCTGCGGTGAACTGATTAGATTTTGGACAGAGTCAAATCATTTGGGGGGTAATTTATTGGTGGTCATTTTTATATTTTATGGAATATATTTGTTATTAACGTTTGGAGAAGAAAATTCTTCAAATAAATATTACTTACAATATTATTATCTATAATTTTTGTTCTATATAAAATTTTCCTAAAATGGTCCGTATTCGAGAAATTTGACAAAATGTAAAAAAAATAATTTTTTATAAAAATTGTTCAAATAAAAGTTATTTGTAATATAATTCTCTATAAATTTTATCCCATACATAGTTTCTCTAAAATGGACCGTATTCAAGATATTTGAGAAAATGTGTAAATTTCGAATAAAACTCAAAAACGGATAAAGAAGAAACATTTAATTTTAAACTTAAGTTTTATTTCGGCTTGAGGTGAAATGATTAAATTTTGGACAAAGTCGGAACATCTGGGTGGAGGGGGTTACTTTATGGGAGGCCGTTTTTATATTTTATGGAATATATATTATAGAAAAATGTTTCAATGTAGATGTATGTGGAAAAAGTATACAGGGTGTTATTGAAATACACGTACATATTAAAACTGGGTATTGCGCAGATCCCCACTGAATGTAGAAAAATATTATTTTTTAAAAATACCCCTTATTAAGGGAGTTATTAATTTTTGAAAATTAATTCTAAAACAAACGTACTTCACTGATATGTTGAGGATGACCTATATAAATTAGGTTTATTTACCTATTTTAAACATCAACAGTAATTAATATGCAAGTTTTTGTCAGATGATAAGAAAACTAGTCTTGTAAGAAATAACCATGTTGCCAAGATTTTCGAATTAATTTCTATTTCCGAAGACTGGTTTTTACTACCCTCGTTATCAAAAAACTAGAATATTTGATAAATGATTGTTTTTAAACTATACATTTTTGAAACTATAGATTATTAAAATTTTAGTTGATTTACGAATCTGGCTAACACGAGCGCGTCATTTCCAAGTTGGTAAAATGTGTTGTTACGATTACTTTTAAATATTTTTTTACGATGCCACTATTTACGAATATTGAACTAACGGATATAGTGCTGGTTTATGGGGCAGCTGGAGAAAATTCTCGGCAAGCACAAATCCTGTATCGCGAACGGTTTCCAAATCGGAGAATTCCGGACTGTCGTACGTTTATTTCAACTGTTCAGCATCTAAGAGACCATGCAAAATTTGAGAGTGTCAATGCAGATCGAGGGAAAACAAGAACACAAAGAACATTGGCGGCCGAAGAAGAAATATTGGAAGCTGTTGAAAACCGGCCTCAATTAAGTTGTAGAAGACTAGGTCTTGAAATTGGAGTGTCCTCATTTGTTGTGTGGCGGACACTTAAAGAACAAGGTTTACATCCTTATCACATCCAAAAAGTCCAGGCCTTATATCCAGGTGATGAAGAAAAGAGAGTGGAGTTTTGTGAATGGATGATTCAAAAATGTGTTGATATTTCTGATTTTCTAAAAATATTATTGTATACTGACGAGGCTTCATTCACTCGTGATGGCGTATTCAATATGCACAATACGCATATTTGGAGTGATGAAAATCTTCACGCCATTAGGGAAACTGGGCATCAAAGAAAATTTTCAATAAATGTTTGGGCTGGCATAATAGATCAGTATTTAATCGGGCCTTATGTTCTCCCGAACAGATTAAATGGGCCAGGATATCTCCACTTTTTAGAAGATATTTTGCCAGTACTCCTAGAAGAGATACCGTTACAATTAAGGCAACGGATGTGGTACCTACTAGATGGCGCTCCTCCTCACTTTGATTTAAACGTACGGCAGTTTTTGAACATTAGATTTCCTCAAAAGTGGATAGGCAGAAATGGACCTACTAAGTGGCCTCCGAGATCTCCGGACTTAAATCCATGCGATTTCTTTTTGTGGGGTCACATGAAACAACTGGTTTATAATGAACCTATTAATAGTGTTGAACAATTAACCAATAAAGTTAATGCGGTAGCCGAGGAACTACGACAAAATCCAAGACTAATTTCTAATGTTCAAAGTTCTTTGGAAAGACGATTGCAAGTGTGTGTAAATAATAATGGAAGGCATTTTGAACAATTACTGTAATAAACTTTATTTTGAATTAATTGGTTTTGCTACGGCAACACTGCAATTTATATGGGTAAGTTCAATTTCGATTTATTTTACTTCTTTAAATATGGAAACTAGTAGGTCGGAAAAGGGGACTCTTCCCCAATATTTAAATTTTAGAATTTGAAGTTAAAATTGGTGCCAATCGTTTTTGGTCATTACATACTATTCCCCATTTTAATATGTACGTGTATTTCAATAACACCCTGTATATTTAGTTTATCCTCTAAACATTTATAGAGGTGCTGCAATAGGTTGTACAAAATAACCGGAAAAAGCCTATAATAACTAGATAGGAAAGTCATGTGTTGGACACATCAGATTTTTATTTTCAATAACAAAGATGTGAAGCATAATTAGGATCGAACTTCTTTCAAGTAAGTCGTTTGATCCATTAAATAATGTGAATTTTCCACTGTAAAAAAAAATGTGCAAATAAATCTATTCGTAATTTATCTGTTTACTTTGTTCTTCGTCTATTACAGCTACATTGAACTCTTAAACGTAAATTAGTGGTACAAAAATCGTTTCGTGGGGGATCTACCAGATGTACGAGTAATTTAGACAAATAAATATTTGAAAAACTAGGTTTGTATAGTTATAATGAGTAATTGTGTAATTATTAAAAGTACTATTGTCCCTAATCGGAGTAGGTGTGTATACCCTGTATGATTATTTTTGTGGAAAAAGTTCACATAATGAAAAACATGTAAGTAATAAAAAATTTTATTCAAATAAATACAGTCATTTTTTTTCTAGTCTCTAATCTACATTTACAAAACAGCAAGAAGTATTATTTGCCATTTTTTTTATTGAACTCCTACTACTTTTCGACTAGTAAAACAATTGCTTAAATTTTTCGTAAAAAAAAACAACAAAAATATACAAATTGTCACTATATAACACAGAAAGAATACTTTTACTACGGCCAGCACAGTAAATAATATTTTTTCTATTAATTTTGTTAATTACTACAAAAAAGAACGTACACAGTGAGAAAAACTATTTACAAAATTTAAATTAACTAAAATTAAAATCATCTTCATTCTTCATAATAAATAGCCTTAAAACTAACATAATGTCCTTTATTATACAGATCTGTACAACAGATGCTCTTATTTTTTATAATAAATATGTTCAAAATGAAAAATATTATGGACAAATAGTTAAACAAAAAAATAATACATTACACTTGTTTTCGTTTTTTTTTTTGGGAAATACATTCTCTCAAAACAAATATCGAGTATTATTTTAAATAAATAATGTCAATATACAAAAACAATTATAATATATACAAATAAATAATAAAAATGATATGTTGGCTTAAAATTGTCGCAGAGACGTATTTCCTTATTTTTAAAATTCAAATAAAACCAGTAATACTTATTGAATTTGAGATCTTAGAAAAATACCTACAAGAATAGAAGTTGCATAGGTAATGGTTAACCATTGTATTTAGTTATTGCTTTCATGAATATTTGTGCAAAATTGTGATAATTAACTAACCGTAGAACGTAGAATGAATATTTTTATTAGCAAGTTTCTAATATCGCAAATTCAAAATTTCCATAGTCATCGGTTTTTTAATGACATTGCAAATAAATTCAATGGACTCAAAAATACCTAACATAATACCTACTTACATAATTTAATTGTCTTTGTTTTTCAAAAAGAACGTTGTAGTTTTTATCATATATTAATTTATCATGAAGACACAAATAGCTATATTGTATTATCAGAGGTATTTCGTTAAACTGGGGTATATAGTAAGCATTTTCGTACATATTTTACTAAAAATATATGTCTATTATAAAAAAATTCATTCGAATTCTTTGAAAATTATATTTTGTTTCTTTAGAAGTAAATTATTTTTGTACTTCTGATTAAACTTAATATTATATATAATATACAATTAAAGAATAAATTACCTAGATGTCTTTTGTGTAACCATACGATTTAGTAAACTTGCTCTTTAATGTACAGTATCAAAAATAAATATATAAAATAATTTAATATAAAAGCTGTCAAACTCTTTTTTAACCAGGTGTGTATATCGTGGATTTGAAACCTTCTTAGCGAATGAATCCCTCTAAGGAGAAAATGTTGATGGGAAGCATCTCAGGACTTATTTCCATAAAAAATAATGCCAAAACATAAAATATAGTGTAAAACTAAACTGGGGGTTAAAGGGGTATAAGTCTAAAATATTCAAGATTGAGTTAAATCTGCCACGATACTTCTAAATTCATTCTGTACCCCTGGGAAAAGGAATATAAGTAATATAATTGTTAATTTAGAGGACATATACCCCTTTACTCCCCAAGTGCCAAATAATTATTAGGGCTCGTAAAACAAGTATTAGAGTATTTTAGAGAAAGTAACACGATTGCGCATCTCATACACGTCTGGTTAAAATTCTCGAGCATCTGAAATATTCAGAAAACAATTCGTTCAATTTTAAACTGATTTTTCATAAAAATAGGTAACACTCCATAGCAACTATTTAAGTTATTTCATTTAAATGTATTTTAATAAAAACTGGACTTAATTAATTGAAATTTATTATTGTTTGATAATAATTGCTACTTATAAACTACAAATTAACTAACCTAACTATACGAATGACTATTTCGGTTAAGCAGTCTTGTCAAACATTTGTCATAGGATAATGTTGCTCTTTTCAACTATATTAAGCAATCTTGATCGAATCATCGACCAAGATAATTAGAAAAATACTTCCAGCAGTTGCTAAGTGTGTACCAACCTATTTTTTTACAGTTTTTATATACTGTTTTATCAGTCATAATGAAATACACGTAGGTATATACATAAAGAGGTATATAATAATATTTGTTTGGTACCTATTCGTAGTTTACTGGTAGGATTGTTGTCTGAACATGGCCGAAATTTCTTCTAATGTCTTGTTTTTAGTTTCCGGCACCTTCTTATAAATGAATAATAGGAACAATACTTGTAGTACGAAGAATATCAGGAATACGTAAGATCCCATTGAATCCTAGAAGAAAAAAAAAACGATTATATTTAATGAATATTTAATAAAAATGTATTTAAATTTTTAAAATAATTAGATAATGTTTTAGTAGAAAATAAATTGTTATTAAGTTAAATTATACAGGATGTTTCCATGAGTACCAACAATAAGTATGTGTTGAGCATTTCAAAATATGATGTACCTCTCAGAAGTTATGTAGGCCCAAATAGAGGTCATACTTTTCGAAAAATATAATATCTTCGCAACGATTTAATTTTGAAAATCTATATTTGGTATATTATTTAGGCGATTCACGAGTTTTAATTTACTGTAGTAAGAATTAATTAAAACATTTTAAAGGGTGGTTTGGGGTCAAGTCATACTTATAACCATATAAAACTTATTTTGCCAATCGGATTTTCATTCTATGCGAAATTTTATTTTTAAAAAACCAATGTATTTCCAGAAAAACGAGGAAAAATTAATTCAATACGTCATAATAACAATGTTAATAGAAAAATCACACGGAAACTTTAGTTGGCCACGTATTTGATTTAATTTGATTTTTTTTTTATTTGGGTCACAATATACAAAGCACCCCACACATTCCTTTTGTAAAATCAAATTTTCTGAAATTTTGATATATTGTTGTACTCAACCTAGTAATGTAACCAAGGATGATACTTAACTTCTCTATTAGGATGAGCCAATCTCATATAATATGTATATTTCACTGTGTTACGTCATTGCCGGACCAGATATTTACAAATTCCTGTGTGGTTTATACGTTTGTACATGGTTTTTACTATTTTTTGGATTGTTTTTGTAACTTTTTAATTGACTGGACTTTTTATAAAGAGTATTTTGGTAAATCAACTTAGTTTTATCATAGGTAAGTTCTACAGTGGCAAAAATGGTAGTTTTTAACTAATTATAGTGTAATTTTTTTAGGTTTTGAATGTGCCAAACAGATGGTGGTCAGTAATTATAACAGCAGCCGTGTGAAAACAAAATTAGATAACCCAGATTTAATTTATCATGATTTTCCATTGGGAAAACATTTTGTTTCACCCGAAATAAAACAAGAGTAGATTCGGAGGTACCGTAAATGGAATCCCACAACAAGCTTGTTCTAATAAATTATTGGGTGATTGAGTTTGCCAGTGAGGAAGCGATTAAAGAAAACTACAGTCCCTACTCTAATTCAAATGAAAATAATATGTTAAAAAAATAAAGGGAAAGTCGAATCTTAAAAAAAAATGAAAAATAGGGCGGATGATGTTTAAAAGAATGTACTAAAATTTCCACACATTTAGGGATTAATAAAAGCAGCACAATTGAAAGTGAAAACAGTATTGTTAAAAGTGTTAACTGAGAGCAAAAATATAATAAGCTTAAAGATGAATTCAAAATTATAAAAAAAGAAAAGGCCAATATGTTTACACAAGTAAAGCTATTTAATAATTTTAACAAAGGTATGAATTTTAAATTCGATACTATGATCAGTTTTTAACAAAGCCTTAAAGTGGAGAATTGCTGATTTTTGTTATTTTTTCTTTAAACTAAAAAGTTAGATTGACTTTATGTAGCATATACAGGGTCCCTACTATTTCATAGACACAGTATTGCTATTTCTTAAACAGTAACAGATAGAAAATTGGTTAAATTAAACAAAAGTTGTGCAGTTTTGTGATCCTTAAAATGATGTAAGAAACTTTTGATACCTACATGCAGATTCAAAATATTGTAGACTGAAAAAATTGATCTTGGAAATTTTAGAATACAACCCAAACAGCACAGTACGTCTTAAGTACGTACAGTTTTGGTACAGTACGTACAGGACGTAAAATGTACGTTTTAAGTACGTACACAATAGTACGTACCAGTACGTACAGAAAAATACGTACTAAGTACATACCTAAGTGTACGTAATCCTGGTTGCATACCTATTTTATTGAAAAACCTAAGTTTTTACCAAATTTCTGTTGACCGTAGGCCAAAAAGACAAAAAATGCAAAGAAGAAACACATTTTATTTAACCTAACATAAACTCTAAACTAAACGCGCTCGTTTTTTAAAGCAACCACGTTTCAACAGTTTGTTATTGTTAGTTTTTTTATGTTTAAGAATTTAACTATTAAGTGTTTCTTTAAATAAATAATTGTGTATAATGTATTATAATTACTTTTTAGTGCGTGTTATAAGTACATAGTTTTGTCATTTTATTCTGGTGAGTGGTTTCATTTTAATTTAAAAAAATTATGTGTAATGAATATAATTTATAGATATGTCTACCATCCCATAGTAAACATTACAAAAATGCTACAAAACAATTGAAAAAGTTTAAGGAAATGAATAAACAGGAGGACAAAAGAAGTGATATTTTACAGACCCTAATAATTTAATTTTGGATTTTGTCAAAAGGAGTATGGCTGCTACCTTAATAACTATAATCAGCTGGCAACAAATTATAATTGGCTGCAGTTGTAGTGGGTAAGATGTTTTGATTTTTTATTTTTGCATGCCAGTTTTCATAAAGTTGTTGCATTAAAAACCCTCTATCCAGTCACAATTATTTTTGTATCTAATGAAATTGTGTACTTCCAACCATTGGACTTCAAATCTGGCGGAGAAAAAGAAATAAAGGAGTTCCGATATTATAGAGCAGTGTCAGGAACAAATTGGATTTCAAAGGCATAAAGCCAAAAGAGGTGGATACAAATTAGAGAGGTTTACATCCAGGAGTATATTGACAATGATAATTTTGAGCCGTAGAAACTATCGCTTACTTTACTCTACGTCTTTTTGTTATGTTGTTTTTATTATATTACTTATTATAAAAAGTACCCAAGTTAAGTTTCTAATTTGCTATTATTTCTTTGCAGAAGGTGCTGTTATAAGTAGCAAATACAAAGAGAAGAAGGTTGCAGAACAGGAAATTGTGAGATGGCTAAGAAAGCTGATGATAGTCTAAAAACTTTAAAAAAACATAGCAAAACAATTTAAATTATTCTTTTAATGTAAAAAATTAAAAAAATGCAAATTAACTTGTTTCCTTTTTTTTTTGTATTGTACTAATATGTACATTTTACATCATCAGTAAGTACCAATAAGGATGAAAAGAACGTCTAGAATATGTACTCTATTGGAATAAGTGCAAACATAGTACGTACATAGTATGTACATTAAGTACGTACACAGTACGTACATTAAGTACGTACACAGTACGTACATTAGGTACGTACAGAGTACGTACATTAGGTACGTACAGAGTACGTACTAGGTACGTACCGTCGTTTGGAAAATGTACGTATTATGTACGTACTATGTACGTACTTCGTACAGTAAAGTACGTACACGGTACGTACTTTACGTCCCATCAGTACGTACATAGTACGTCTTATGTACGTATGTGTGTTTGCTGGGAAAGTATTCGTGGTTTTTATACTTTTCTTAAAAAGAATACCTTTCAACAAATAAATTACCAGGTATATTTTAAAGTTTAGAGGTACACACATTTTAGGGGTATTTTCTTTCCTCAAAATCAATTCATAAGTACAAGGTTACGAATTAATTTTTAAAAAAATTTTCAAATTGTGATTTTCTCTATAAAACACCCTGTACAAGAAATGTGTACTGTGCAATATTTAGTCAACAATACATTTTGAAAATATGCTTCCGTGAAGTCACAGTAGAATTGGTGCGATTCTACAAAAAACTATGGTCATACATTTGTGAATCACCACGTATGTAATAATGTATTATTAAAATATTTAGTTAATATGTGTGTGCATCAGAAATACAATATAGCTCATAAGTTTGAAAATAAAAATTCCGAAATCTGTCAATTTTTAATTTTATCTCGAAAACTAGTCAAAAGAAAATGTTGGGCCCATTGGCACTTTTGGTTACTAGATTGAGTGCACAAAGTTTCAGAAAATGCGGGGTCCTTTAATTGCCAAATGCATGGCCAACTAAAGTTTCAGGTGATTTTTCTATTAACATGATCATAATGCACTGCTTGAATTTTTTCTCGAACATTAGGTTTTTTTATAAAAATAAAAGTAGTAAAAATGAAATGAAGATTTTAAAAATCGGCCAATGGACAAAAAAGTTCTGTATAAAGGTGGGTCACCCCAAACCATCCCTTAAAATGTTTCAATTCGTCCTTATCCTCAAATCAATACTCATGAAGCGCCTAAATAATGTACCAAATACAAATTTTTTAAGTTAAACGATTGCAGAAATATCAATTTTTTTTTAACTTTATGGAGTATTCAACACTTAAATGTTCTGTATCGGTACTTATGTGTATCAACCTGTATATAAAAAATAAAATTTTAATGATAAGGTAGATACGTAAAAAATAAAACTATAGCAAATAAACAAAGTGATAAAAAAACTTTATCTAATTTAAAATAAATAAATAAATGTATAAAAGTGGAGATATAAAAAATGTAAAACTCATGAACTGTAAATTTAATTATTGTCAAGTAAAAATTGATTAAAGGAACAATTGCATTGCATTTCATTTTTATTTAATTAACATTTAACCTTGAATACGATGGTATTTAGATCGCTACTTAGCAACACACTAGGTAAATATAATTACCATTTGAATTACCAAAAAAATCACGTTTTTTAACAAATAACTATTTAAAATCTTTAAAGTTAGTATTAATTTATAAACATATAATTATATATAGAAAGTTTATTATTTAAAAAAATACTTACAGCTAATGGCAAGAAGGCCAAACCAACGATAAAGTTAGCAGTCCAATTAATGCAAACCGCCAATGACGTAGCCGTTGGACGTGCCGATTGATTAAATAATTCAGACACTAAGAACCACGGGATTGATCCAGGTCCAATTGCAAACATAACCACGAATATCAATACGAACAGTACACAGAAAATACCAGCAGTTGAACCAGTATGCTAAAATAAAAAAGAAAATTTAAGTTTATTACAGTTTGACCTTTTAGAAATATTTTAGTAAAAAAAATAGAAATGTACAATAGTTTATTGATTGAAAATATTAAGGTTGCAGTTTTACTATATTTTAGCTATAAGAATATATGTATTTTGGATACATGCCTTCACATACAATGAATTACAAATAAATTGTTAAGATTAGTTAAGTACCTATATATTAAAAAAAAACAATTGTTTAAGGTTGGCGTTCGCCCATAGAAATCTGCCGTATATGCGCGGTTGATTTTAAACCAAACTTTCAAGAAAAACATACTTCCTAGCATTAATTTTAATATTGAAAACCGTTTATGAAGTGTGTCTAGGGGTTGTAAAGACTTCTTAAGAAACGAAGTTGTTCTAAAGTACTCGAAAAATGACGTTGACTTTTGGTATCTAAGGAATTTTCTTTAAAACTAAACATATTTACATGTTGTCTTTCCGTTACATCCCGTATAACCAACACAGAAAAATAATGAAATACAATACACTTCAAAATATTGTTTAGTTTTTTTTGAAAGCTTGGTTTAAAATTACATAGATTTTTTTATGAAAACACAATTGTGGGGTATATCACGTGATAGCGAAAAGTTACAAAAGTAAAATCATTTTTAAGTATTTTCTTTTAAAGATTTTGTAAAAAAATTGCGAAATTGACCTGATAAACAGTTTTCGAGATATGGCCAGACGCTGCCCTTAAACATGAATTGATAAGTTTATCAAAAAAATAGGTAAAAAAAAAAAGATAAAAGATAGTTAATAATGATCCACTAAAGAATAAAATAATAACTAAACTATAGTACCGAAAAAGGCTCCAAACAAGATCTACACGCATTATAAATTAAAAATTAGAACTGTAGTTTTATATATATATAAAAAATACATTTACAACGCAAGAAAATAAAAACATACAAATTTCAATTACGTTTCAATTTTGCTAAATCTGTTAAAATAAGAAATATTTGTGAAAAGACCCCGCACACCGCTTATAGAAAACTGGAGACCTGTTAAATGTCATAAATTTTTGATATGTTGCAGTTTTCGACCTCTTAAGCAATAGTGTCAAATCCTCCGACTGGTTTTTGAGATAGAGGGTGTTAAACTTAAGAAATGCCACTTATTTGATAACGGTTATTTCAGAAGAAAGCTAATCGATTGTTATGTTTTGTGCCAAATCTTATTGGCATTTTACGACCATAAAAAGGGATAAAAAATTATTTTTCTTTACAGGGTGAGACACAAATAAGTTAAGACATGTTTTAGATAATTACTTTTATTGTTCTAGAAGGTGAAATTATTTACTAAAAAATAAATTATTGCTGTATTTATCATGTCTATTGATAATACAAAAGATATTAGGTACCAAATATACAGGGTGATTCGTATATATTAATATAGGCCAATTAATGTGAAACGCAGTATTTTTACGGGACTTTCGTATATTTACCATATAATTATCCAATTCATTGACTACAGGGTGATTTAATAAATATATTGACAGTTAATTTATCGAATGTGTAAAAAAACAATTTAAATCACTATGTAATCAATAAATGGGATAGTTATACACATAAGAACGTTTATTTACTGATAACAAATACAATATAAAAGTATATAACAAAATATTTAACACAATAAATAAACAGGTTAGGGCACAAAAGCAGTAAAAATGTCGCTTTTACGTGCTGTTAAATTACCAATGAATTTTTAATCCAGTATACCTATTATATACAATGTGTCTACTTAAGTTGGAACCATATGGAAAAATTTTTTTTTTGATTTTAGGAAAAAAAGCTATTCTTAACAAAAAGTCCTGCATGACCCAGAACTTAAAATACGGTCATCATATATCAAATTTTTCCAGCCGTATACGAGGTTTGTCAAAATATATGAATTATGCTCAAGAGTAAAATACGTTTATTTTTGACAAAATCGAAAATTTTCATGAAGAAAAGTTGATTAGAATTGAAAATTACATTCAAATATGCAATTATACCGATCTATCTGAAAAATAAGATTTTTTCTATTTTTCTATATTTTGTATTGATCCACCCAATAAAGGACTTCTATACAAGAGAAGTGCAACCAACTTAAAAAATAAAATTGACACTAATGACATAAGAAATCGGGTCACATAAAGAGGCTGTTTTTTAGTTTACTTTTTCGTTTTTCTTATATACTTTAATGCCATTTACATACCATGTTATACCCGTAAGGTATAAAAGACTTTTTACATCTAAAGGTTGAAAAAATTTGTCAGTGTCAGCTGTCAATTATGTTGTTGGTAGGACACAGGCGTAACCGTAGATGGGCATAACGTAACTAGTATTGTATATAGTTGAATAGTGTAAGGAACTTGTATTTGTAGCAGTAGAATTTTTGCATTTGACATAAATATATAAAAGCAAATGAAAAAAATGTTTGAAGAAACCGGAAGAAACACAAATAGACTATTAAAAATAAAAAATAAATCACAATTCTACGCTTATGTTTTGACATTATCGACAGTTGTTATTGATAAATGTCTTCAACCTTTAAATATAAAATACCTTAAAATAAAAAGTGTTTTTTACATTACAGGTACAACATGGTATGTAAATGGCATAAAAGTAGATAAGAAAAACCAAAAATTGAATAAAAAAACAGCTTCTTTATGTGACCCGATTTCTTATGTCATTAGTGTCAATTTTATTTTGTCAAGTTGGTTGCATTTCCCTTGTATAGAAGTAATCTATTACGGTAACCCATATTTTTTCTCCCTCTCTCTTCTCTACTATAAACATAATACGATTTCCTTTTCTTGAAGTTAATGAATATTTTCGATTTTGTCAAAAATAAACGTACTTTACTCTTGAGCAAAATTCATATTTTTTGACAAACCTCGTATACGGCTTGAACAATTTGATATATGACTGTATTTTAAGTTCTGAGTCATCCAGGACTTTTTATTAAGAAACGCTTTTTTTCTTAAAATGAATAATATTTTTTTTTCCATATGGTTCCAACTTAAGTAGACACACTGTAATAATTACAATCAAAAAAGATAAACCTAAATACAATTTATATGTCCATATCTGAAATAGAAAAAACATAGAGAACGCCAAAATCAGGAAAAAAGTCAAAATAGGGTATATTTAAAAGTCACAATCTGTGAATACGTGTAAATCAAGGTAAAAGTCAAAATCAGGTAAATTTAAATTTGTTTGTATTTAAAGTCATAATAGATTATAGCTAAAATTGAATTTGGTAAGTATTTTTTGTTTTTAGTGTAATAAATTTGTAAATAAATTGTTTTCCATCTTAAATAACCATTCTTTTATTTTAGTTTTGTAAGAATTATATTTATAATCATTTTTTATTGTTTCAGGTAGAAGTGAATATAACTAAATATAGCAATAATTATTTTTTTGTACATATTTTCAACTTCTAAAATAAAAGTAAATATCAAAAAACATGTCCTTACTTATTTACGATTCATCCTGTAGAGACACATATTTTTAGACTCCTGTGTATATTCGAGGACTGTCAAAGCATGTTACAATAATACTAAACACACAAAATTGTAATTGATTAGCTTTTTCCTGTAGTAACTGGTAATAAAAATGGTTATTTTTTAAGTTTAACATCCTGTATCTCAAAAACCAATCATAGCAAAATGCTATAATTTTGGAAAATATCTTCTTTAGGATGAATGATACGCCAGTGAAAAAAATATGTATACTTTTACAGGTCTAATCAAAAAGTATAGAGTGCTTAAAAAAATTGTTTTTTTGACACATTCGATAAATTAACTATCAATATATTTATTAAATCGCCCTGTAGTCAATGAATTAGATAATTATACATATGGTAAATACACAAAACTCCCGTAAAAATACTGCGTTTCAAATTAATACTTATAAAACATATATGTCGATATTTATGAATCACCCTATATAAATGGCACCTGATAAATTTTGTATTATCAATAGACATGATAAATATAGCAATAATTTATTTTTTAGTAAATATTTTTACCTTCTAGAACAATAAAAGTAATTATAAAAAAACATGTCCTTACTTATTTGTGGCTCACCCTGTAAAGAAAAATACTTTTTAATCCGTTTTTATATTCGTAGAATGCCAAAAGATGTTACAATAAGATTTGGCACAAAAAACAAAAAATTATTTGCTTTCTGCTGGTTAAGTTTAACACCCTGTATCTCAAAAACTAGACATACGATTTGAATAGTCCCATGGACACTATTGCTTAAGAGATTGGGAACTGCAACATATCAAAAATGTAAGACATTTAACAGGTTGCCACTTTTCCATAAGCGGTGTGCGAGGTCTTCATTAGTCAAAGTAGAGATTTTCTATAAATTTATGTAACTTCTTAGCACGTTAATTTTTAAATAGGTGTCACAGGGAAATTACCAGTTAAATTAATAAAAAACTTGAATATCCTAGGAATTATATTTTCTACACCCACATGGATATTAACTTATCTACAGACAGACTATAAAATGAATATATTTCATATCCATTCTAGGTATTCAGAACACGACAAAAAAATGAAATTCACCAACCACAGTTCATATTTTGGACACCCAACTACTATTATTTTTAAAATTTTAAATAAATGACAATCCTGTAAAACTAATTGTCAGTATATTTTTTAATTATTATGATTAAATGTACATTAATAGTACATTATATACCTAGGGTGAGAAGTGAGCTATTATTTACTGAGCACTTTTATATCCTGAGGCGCGTAGCGCCGAGGGATATAATGTGCGAGGTAAATAATAGCTTTCTCAGCCGAGGTATATATAGAATTTTTTTTACTACTAACATTAATGTATTAGCAATTTTAATTTTGACATAAGTAATTTCCTAACAATTTGTTAAATATTTCGAAATATCAAGCAGACTGGAGCGTGTTTCTAATCAGACTGGCTTTATTTATGTAAAAATTTGGCATGTGTCAAATTTTGGTATGATTCTAGGAAATATCCCATTGCATTTTTGATATTTTAATGACATGGATTTATTGTTATTAATTAATAATTTTTAAAGCCGGTGTTGAATTTCCTAGTTAATATATATTTTTACTATTAACACTGATATATATTATCATATTTGATTTGATTAGATTTTAATAAACCCAGCTTTAGTTATTTCCTACTTATTTTTCAAATATTTCAAAATATTAAGTAGTCTGGGAGTTTAGTTGTCAAATTAACAAAATGAAACTAATGAAATTTAGTTTCATTATTTACCTAGGTTGAGTTATTTTTGTATAAAATTGATAAATAATCGTAAATTTCTATTTTTATTTGAACCATAAAAAAAAAAAAATTTAATCAAACTATATGAAATTATTTTAATTACGAGTATTAAAACCAAAATCGTAAAAGTGGCTGTACAGGCATGAACAGAGTGCTTGACTTCCACGCGAAAAGCCGATAATCGATAATCGGCTGACGAATAATTTTTATTTCTTTTCATATTTATTTTTTTTTTAAAAATCAGTAAAATTCATAAATTATTTTAAAATTAATTATTTTGTCTTAATAACCTAAAATATTTTTTTAATTTGTAGATTTCCGTTATCGGGTCGTAGAAAAAATATTCTGTACAACTCGAGTGGATCGCACTTAGACGATTGAGCATTCCACCATCTTAATCAACTCAAGTTTTGTTCCCTTCCAAAATATTAAAAAATCGATAATTATAATTATTCAATTTTGACTACTAGAACAACTAATACGAATTAGAAGGTTATAAAATAAAAAAAGTTTTGATATCGATATTACTGTTACCACATGACATCTATCAAAATTACTTATCCTTACTGCAACCTTAAATATTATCAAAACAAAAATGTTATATAAGTATTAAAAAATAGAACTTACGACAAAGAGCATTCCAATAGTAAGAAGTAGCGTATCGACAGCCATTCCACCAAAACCAACGAGCAACAAAGTTTTCCTTCCGGCTTTTTCTACGAGAAACAGCGAAACAATCGTCATCAATACATTCACTCCGCCCATAGCAAGAGTTGCGTACGTCGGATTGTCTCCTTTCAAACCTGCCATGTTGAAAATTTTACTAGAAAAGAACATGACTGCGTTTATACCGGACAATTGCTGAGCAACCATAACGGTCAGCGAAATGATCAGAGGTATTCTCAAAGTGCTGTTCGTTACTAATTCTCTTACAGTAACTTTCGGTATCAATTTGACGGCATCGGATTCTGCTTTCATTACGTCCATTTCCTCGTGAACATCGACCGTTCCTCTGAACCAAGATAGCGCTTTTCTAGCCTGAGGTTCGTTTTCTTTCGATAACAGAATGAATTTCGGCGATTCTGGACAGAATGGAAGCGTCGCCAACTAAAAAGAAATAATGTTGTTAATTTACATCCAGGCAACTTTTGGAAGCTAAAATGATCCTTAAAAATATTGATTACAACCTTGTGCAGGTATTCAATTATCTATTCAATAAAATTTACCTGAAAAATGGCCGGAACGATAGTCATAGCTAGCAATGTAACCCAGAGATCATCTGTACCCAAAATACTCTTCAAACCGAGAATTTGGGCAACCAAAATGGAAATTGTGATAACAAGTTGGTAGACAGTTCCTACTGCTCCTCTAAGATTAATCGGTGATATTTCTGCTAAATACATCGGTGCTAAACCTGCGTTCAAACCTGAATTGACTCCTATGAAGAATCTTCCCAAAATGATCAATTCATAGGATGAGGCGGATTTAGAGGACGCTTCGCATATAACAGCGATAATAACTAAGATATTATTAAGTAATAGACCTCCTTTTCTTCCGAACTTATCGGCAATTAATCCTGCAAAAAAATATAAGTTGTTATATTGACTCTTAAAGTAACTAATCATTGAGAAAAATCATAATTTACATTTACATCACAAACTTTATCTTGTTAATTAATACAAATCGCAACTTATAGTGTGATATAACGTAAAACAGCAAAAATTGTGTATGAAATATTCGATGAACTGCTAATAAGAGTTGGATTTTTGACTCTGCTATAAAAACTTTTACCGTTCAGGTATGAAATTGTAAACTAAGGCGTGTAATGAGAGGCGACAGAAAAGCTCCGATACTTTTGATTGATCTCTCTTATAGCATCATTCAATCTAGTGGGACAATCGGTATTTAAAAGGTCTGGAAACTTATCGGTTAAAGAACTGATTCATTTCCTTCTAACCAATGACATATATAGTTTATATAGACTGCTTATCCATATGTAAACAAGACGACAATATTGTCTTGCCGTGTGCTCACCAGGCAAAATAGGTGTGGCTCAAATGAGTCTAAAACTAGGGTTGCCAGACGTCACGCTTTTGGCGTGGCAGTCACGCTTTTTGACTTGCCTGCACGCTTTTTAAAAGCCGCAGAGGAATCGGATTTATATAAAAATAGACCGGGTAAAAGACCCTCATTTGTACGAAAAATAAGTGAAGGACCTTTTTATAAGTAAAGCACCTTTTTTTAGAAATGTTCGGAAAAAAAGGACCTGATTATATAAAAATGTTAGACTTTTTAGAGTTCACAAAAAATGGATCTGAATATACAGTGTCTACTTAAGTTGGAACCATATGGAAAACATTTATATTATTGATTTTAGGAAAAAAAGTTATTCTTGATAAAAAGTCCTGCATGACCCAAAACCTAAAATACAGTCATCACATATCAAATTTTCCAAGCCGTATACGAGGTTTGCCAAAAAAATATGAATTTTGCTCAAGAGTAAAGTACGTTTATTTTTGAAAAGTTGATTAGAATTAAATATTACATTCAAATATGCAATTACACCGATCTATCTGAAAAAACAGATTTTCTTATTTTTTATAAACTCTACACTCTACATATTGATTGTAAATATCTGAAAACGTTATAAATTACGTTAGCTACTTTAAACATGATACACTTTCTTTTTGTTGATGTTTGTGAAGAATTTAGCAAATTTCTTAATGAAAATTTTCGATTTTGTAAAAAAATAAACGTACTTTACTCTTGAGCAAAATTCATATTTTATGACAAACCTCGTATACGGCTTGAAAAATTTGATATCTGATGACTGTATTTTAAGTTTTGGGTCATGCAGGACTTTTTATCAAGAATAACTTTGTTTCCTAAAATCAATAATAATTTTTTTTCCATATGGTTCCAACTTAAGTAGACACATTGTATAAGAAAACTCTATTTTTTTTTTTTTTTAGAAATGGTCACACAATTTGGACCTGTTTATATAAAAATGCTCTATCGTCATGGTTGCAACGCTTTTCACTTCCGGAAATGTGGCAACCCTATCTAAAACCCATAATTCATCAAAGTAGGAATTGAATTAAGAATAATAATTACTTGAATGTTTACTTCAAGGCAGGAGCTTGGCGTTAGGAATTTTGAAAAAGAATATATATTTGTTTGAGTCGTAAAGATTTTTAAAACATACATTTTAAGTGATCTAAACAATTTTGAACATAGATTTAAACAATTTTATACTCCTGTATAAACATCTTTAATAATAATGAATGTAACTAACCCTAGGTCACTATTTGGATACTTGATTATTCTTTTAAAATTCATATCGCATTTTAAAAGCAGATATGAAAAAAATGAATGAAATTTTTAAAGATTTTACTAAAAGTAAGTAGTTTTTAGCATTTTAAAGTTTGTTCCCTTTGGACATTGAACAATTATTATGGATTATTTCGGCGGTAAATGTGAACGATTTGATGAATCAAAAATAAAACTCTAAAGGAATATTTCCGGTACATAAAAAGCTTCCACCAGTGAAAATCTGACCATCATAATAAAATCGACTGCAAAGCGCAAACTTATTGGCATGATCTTTAGAAATTGCAATTAATTTATAAATAAACAAAGTTATATTACATCGTTTGTTGTTTAATGCGTTTGTTAGATCTCGTTTGAGTATGCTTGTCTATTTTGGTCTCCTATTTATTTAAAAAAAGATCCATTTTATTAAGAACGTTCAGCAGCCGTTATTTAAATATAAATATGTTTTGTTTTGACTCTGGCTGTGTTTTAAAAGTTGGACTTCAGTGAATACCTTATTAGTTGTATTTTAAGCGTGATATTTCTACAATCGAAATTGATGTGTATTTGGTTACAGTAGTAGAAAAGGGAAAATAATCCCAATTTATCTTTTTATAAATTTCCTTTCCAGTTGATAGAAGTATTGAAATTGAAAATACCTTTGGAGCAATGAAAAATGCACTTCAAAGAAAGGTTTGGACAATTAAATTGAAAATGGGAAATGAGTTATTACTAATAATAAGTATGTGAGTTTGCTCTCACCACTTTACAAAAGAAGATTTCATCAACTAATATTTTTACATTTCTAATATGAATTGTTTGATCTGCTAATTTATGTTTTGTAGGTCTAAACTGTTGAAGATCTAGTGGAAGAATATGTACAAGAAATGAAAACAAAATTTAATAAAATAGGAAAAGTTTTAAGAAGTGATAATGGAGGATAATACAGATCAAATTTACTTAAAAAATTCTTTAAGAAAAATGAAATAAAACAAGAATTATCAACTCCATATACACATACACCTGAACACAATTCAGTTGCAGACAGACAAAAAACAGATGCTTAACTGAGATGACAAAATGTATACTTTTGGAATCAAATTTAGATGACAAATTTTGGAGCGAAGCTGTTATGGCTGCAAATTATATGCAGAACAGGTTACCAACAAAAGCATGTAATAAAACACCATATAAATTATGGACTGGACGAAAAGCAAACTTAAAAAACATGAATTTTTGGATCTGAAGCATATGCATTCATTCCCAAGGAAAAGAGGTCAAAATTTGATGATAAATCACAAAAATTGATCTTTATTGGTTAAAGTGAGCAGTTAAAAGCACACCGTTTAATAGATTTAGAAACTTGCAAAATTACAGTTAGCAGTAACGTAAAAGTCTGTGAAAAACAAAAATTTCATGAGAAAATATATAAAGAAAAGTAATCAGAATTAAAAGATAATGAAGTATCAATTAATATTATGTCAGGATTTAATAACGAAAATTTAACCAAACAAAATGATGATCTAATTGAAAAAGAAATTAACTATAAAGAAGAAAAGGAAGAAGTAACAGTGTTAAAAGAATACACTGATGAAGAAGAAGCAATAACCTTTAAAGAAGCTATCAAACTACCTGAAAAACAGAATTGGATAGAAGCTATGAAAGGAAAACTGAATTCCATGAAAAAGTGCGAAGCGTGGGATTTAGTAGAAAATTCGGGAAATAGGAAGATAATAGATAATAGGTGGGTATATAAAATTAAAAAGGATACGCTATAGGGCTAAATTAGTTGTCAGAGGATTTTCTCAAAAATATGGAGAAGATTACGATGATATTTTTGCACCAGTAGTTAACTATCAGAACTTTACTTACAATTGCCGGTTTTAAACACATGAATGTCAAACACATAGATTTGAAAACTGCATATCTGAGTGGATTCTTGAAAGATGTTGTTTATATGAGACAACATGAAGGTTTTGAAGATGAAAAAAATCATAATTTCGTCTGTAAATTAAATAGAAGTATTTACGGATTAAAATAGTCTGCTAAAGCCTGGAATGATAAAATTAACGAAGTACTAATTGTTAATGAATTCAGAAGAGGAGAATCTGACTACTGTCTCTAGACAATGACTATGTTTACCTATTATTATATGTGGATGATATTATCATTATATATGATAGACAAAAACAAATGAATGAAGTGGAAAATATCTTAAAAGAAAATTTTGAAATTAAAGTTTTGGGCGATTTAAGATATTATTTGGGCATAAAGATAGTAAGTCAGTAAGTCAGACTCATTATATTGATAAAATTTTAAATAAATTTGGTTTAGAAAATGCCAAGGAATCCAATGTTCCAATAGACCCAGGATATTATAAATATACAGGAAACGAAAAAAGTTACAAAATAATGAACTTTACAGAAAGGCAATTGGTTCGTTGCTATATATCCACTAATACTCGACCCGATATTGCAGTCAGTATATCTATTTTAAGTAGAAATGTAACAAATCCTACAGAAAGGGACTGGAACGAGGTAAAACGAGTCAAGAAATACCTAAAAGGAACAAAAGGGATAAAACTTCAACTTGGAAATGAAGAAGGTACAAGGAAATTTATGTTATGCCGATGTTGATTGGGCAGGTGACAAAAGGGACAGGAAATCTACGACAATGGTTACTGTCAATAATAATGATGTGTCCAGTATTAGTAAAATGTCAATTGGTGGTCAAATATTGAGTTATCTTCTTCAGGCAATGGATGTACGCATGCATAATTTAAAATGTTTGGTTAGTTATAATATGTTCAATGTGTTTTTGCAGTTAATGAACATATTATCTACTACTGAAGCAGATAATGAAGATATGTGTGCTTCTGAAGAGCTTTGCATAATTAAAACTCAATAAAATAAACAATTCAACAAAACGTTCGATTGAGCAATGACAAGGAAAACAAAATCTCAACTAGACTAAACTTTCTTCTAAACCGGTTCTGTAAAAGGTTTATTTACCAGTAAGCACTCACAATTGAGACAAAACACAAACATTGTATGTACTATACTCTGTTTTTAAACTAAGAGGAGCGATTTGAATTTAAGTTGGTAATTCTGTAGCCTTCTGATTGGTCAGATTACAGTCAGTTTCACACATTACGTTTTAGCATGAACATCAGCTAATAATTGATATTGTTGACAGTTCTGACATTTTATAATTTGATATCTCATCCATTACTTAGTTTTTTACTTTATTTCGTAAATAATAGTTCTTCAGTAAGCAATTGTATTGAAAATCTACAATTATGGATGCTTCTACACTGAGTACTATTAAAGGTAGCAATTCCTGAAAAGCCTTACAAGAAAGGGAAGACACATTATTTTACATGCTGATTCTGAAGGTTTTGTAGAAAATGCATTATTGGCTTTTGAAGGTAAAAAGATGAGAGATTACTATGAAGAGATGAATTCCGAAGTATTTTAGAAAAAAATAATTTTATTACTGATTTTTTAAAACTAAAAATTGATGAATTTCTTACCAAAATGATTAAAATGTAACTAAATATTTAAGCAAATTTTATTTATTAGAATAGAATAAAACTATTTACAAAATTGTTATAACATTTAAAACACCATCTACTACTTTAGGGATAATCTTAATTTGGCACAATGAGTTAACATTACTTTCACAAAAAATATTTTAAAAATACTTAAAATTAATACATAGGTATGTATGAATAGTTCACTTTAAAAAATATATGTTGACATGTAGTGTTATGAAAATGTTTTCAGTTTTCAAAACAAATTCTGACTCATAGGCCTGTAAACTTTTGAATGCCTTTATTTGCCCTCTAGCGCATTAACCATGGGTTAACACTAAATAAGCCATAATATCCACATTACTTATAGAAGAGATACCACTTACTGTGTGATCCACTTGTCATTCACTGATTAACTTTTACTTTTTATACCTATAACAAATTATCCTTAAAAATGTAAACAGATCTTTATATTTTATACTAACCTGGCTACATCTGGATATTCCATTAACAATTTTCTTAAATATTTTATATCCATTTTAAAGGGATCATAGTTATTCTCAAAAAGCAAGAAAAAAGTATTTCTGACATCAATCAACAACAATATTGACTTTAATTTGACAGTGACATTTCGTTTTAGACACATTTCAGATCACAATAATGTGAAATTTGCGACCGTTGTCTGGGACCAATTAAAAAATTACTTTTATGACATTTATTCGTTTGTTAACCGCTCATTGGCCGTTCGCCGACTAAGGCCGATAAAGATAATTATTTCATAAATTTTGAACACGACTATATTTCGAAACTCGCTCTTAGTAACAAATCTAGTTACTTTTCCCTGTGTAAATGCGTCTTTTCAATTCGCTCCTCCTAGTTTAAAAACAGAGTATAGACAAAGAGAAAGTATCTCCCAATTCGACCCGCTTTTCATCGTTTTATTTACGTATAGATGAGCAGTCTATATAAATTATATATGTCATTGCTTCCAACTCGTGGTTTAAACAGGCATTCCAAACAAAATGGCTACCAATGGGTTATGACAGGTTATGATATGGTAACCCTGTAGGCCTGGTGATTTGACAAGGTCAATGAAATAGATAGTTATATAGATTGATCATCCATGTTTTTCAAAATAGACAAACTTATGCCTCAAAGTAAAAATGTCGGTAATGATTTTTTTTTTACTATATTCAAAGGCTGAAAATTTTTGCTAAACCGATTCTGATTAATGAGCACTTGTGAAACAATATGGCTACTCGCAAATGACCCGCTTTGAGTAATCTATATAACTATGTATCATTGACCCTATCAATGACAACAGGCCCACAGTGTTGTCATATCTAAATTGTCAGTTCCCACTTGTCAGCATTTTGACAGGTCGTCCTCGGAGGTTGGAATGACTAATTGAAGGGGCGAATGACAGAAGGCGTTATCTGACATTTTGTCAAAACTTGACTTTTATATCTAAATGAAGTTGTTATGTCGATATATACCACCAAAAAAAATCCTAATAGTCTTTTTCTATTTACGAAAATAGAATATTTCTGAATAATTTGTTTTTGGAAAAACGTATTATCTACCTTTTAACCTTGAATACTAATTTTGTTAGATAACAACTTCTGCCATTCATTTCTTCAAATATGACATAGAAATAGTTCAAACGAGCTAGAAAAACTATTTTTTTTTTTAATAATTTTTGTGTAGGAGAGAATATCAGTATTTTTTAGATTGTTTAAATACTTCCTCTTTTCATTCTAAAAAAAATCACATTAGATACTCTAAATAATTGGATTATCCGAGTGATAAGATAAAAAAACCTAATAGGAAAAATATTTCCGGTTGAAATAATAGACGTGGTTACTGTTCCTGAATATATTATGAAAATACATACAATTATACAAAGTGATCTAGTTTATATTATCAGGATTTCATCAACTGATAATTTAGCGAAAAATAGATGAACTTTATTTTGATATACAGGGGTTTTCGGTATTTTAAAATTTTTAATTTTAATTTTTTCGTGAAAGACAAATACGAAAAATATTTAAAAGACAAAAAGTTGTATTTTTGTAAGTTCATTTTTGTTAGCTTATTTTCGACTTTAATTACCAACATATTTCTCCCATTTTTACTTTCCTATCTGTATACAGATATAAGGAAAGTATAGGAATCATGATTTTTTTCGACCTCGAGTTTTCGACGGATTTTTACGTTTTGAGGTCCCCTGAATCCGTTTTGACTATTTTCGCGATGATGTCTGTGTGTGTGTGTGTGTGTGTGTCTGTGTGTGTGTGTGTGTGTGTGTGTGTGTGTGTGTGTGTGTGTGTGTGTGTGTGTGTGTGTGTGTGTGTGTGTGTGTGTGTGTGTGTGTGTGTGTGTGTGTCTGTATAACGCATAACTCATGAACCGATACACGGAAAAACACCAAATTTCAAACTTAAGCTTTGTTCCAACGTCTAATGAGCTGATTAGATTTTGGGCAGAGTCGGAACATCTGGGGGGGTACTTTATGGGAGGCCGTTTTTATATTTTATGGAATATATCTGTTATTTATGTTTGAAGAAAAAAATTGTTCAATAAAAGTTACTTCTAATATTATTATCATCTATAATTTTTGCTTTATGTAAAAATTTCCTGAAATGGTCCGTATTCGAAAAATTTGACAAAATGTGCAAAATTCTGATTTTTATGAAAATTGTTGAAATAAAAGTTGTTTGCGATATCGATCTCTATAATATTTGTTTATACATGATTTTTTTAAAATGGACCGTAATGGAAAAATTGTAGGAAAAGTGCTAAATTTAAATTTTTCAGTATTTTCATTTTCAATGAATATCTATAGAAAAATGTTTCGCGGTAGATGTATGTGGACAATGTATATATTTAGTTTATCCTCTAAACATTTATAGAGATGCTGCAATAGATTGTACAAAATAACCGGAAAAAGCCTGTAATACCTAGATAGGAAAGTCATGTGTTGGACACATCAGATTTTTTACAATTCTTACCTTGTATACTTATCATTTAAAATTAAATGAAAATTTGATTAAAATAAATAATAATTAATTTTCTTACCAGTGGTAGCTCCTCCTATCATTCCACCAATACAAAACACTGACGTCATTAAAGAAAATATGAATGTAACATTTTCCTGTGATGGAATTTCTCCCGTCCTATTCGACATAGTCTCATTAATCCAGTTTTCAATAATCTAAAAAAATAAATAAGTATCAGGAATTAATTTATTAATAACTTTAACCTGTGGTTAATTAATTTATGACAGTATCAAAAGCTTAGAAAGATACTTAAATATTAAATACAGGGTGATCCATTAGTGTGAAAAAAGTCCAATATTTCCGCCATTATTAGATATAAAAAATATTTTCACAGAACAGTAGACAGCGTTAAACTACATATATTTTAAAATTATTTTTGAATATATAGTGTATTTAATAACTTTCCTCTGGAACCAACTTATGTTCTTTTTAATGGACCACCCTGTATTTTATTTTATATTTGAATTGCCCTCGCTTTTCCCATTCTAAAAATATAAATTATTGTTGGTTTATACAGGGTATTTTGCAGGATATAATAAGAGAATGCTTAAGTAAAATTAAATTATAATTAGGATACTTTTGAATGATGATATAAAATACAGGCTGAACCATTTAAAAAAATTGAGAAAATTATGTATTTGTGTTTTGACTGACCCTGTACAGATTTGATGCGAATTGAAAAAAGTAGTGTCTCCGGATAAAATCTAACCATGATCGAATAATTGTGGTAAAAAAAATTGGTTATCAATGGTTTCTTTTGCATGATATAGGTCATTGAATTCAATACGATTTTCATACAAAACTGATTATATCCTGCAAAATACCCTGTATAAACCAATAATAATTTATAATTTTAGAATGGGAAAAGCGAGGGTAATTCAAATATAAAATAAAATACAGGGTGATCCATTAAAAAAACATAATTGGTTCCTGAGAGAAGTTATTAAACACCCTGTATATTCAAAAATAATTTTAAAATATGTAGTTTAACGCTGTCTACCGTTCAGTGAAAATATTTTTTTTATATTTCTAATAATGGCGGAGATATTGGACTTTGTCACAATAATTTATCACCCTGTATAAATGTCTAAGCTGAATCAATGAACCAATAATCATAAAGCAAGATGAACAATAATTATAACATGAGTTATGAGAAAGTCTTCTTAAAATAATATAAATACTAAAAGTACTCCTAGAAATAGATTGATTTTGAATAAGGGGTAAAAACTGTAGTTCCTAGACATTGGACTCCTTAATTCTAAATAAATTTTATTTCGAATTAATAGAACTTGTTACTATAGGTATTCTCTGTATCAAAATAACTATATAATTAAAATTTCTTCTTTAAAATTCTTTTATTAAAAAGGTCAAGAACATGTTACTTCGAAAAAATGTCAAAATAAAAAAATAATAATTTGTTGATGTTTCTTGTCTCTTGGTGTTCTGTTCTTTCTTTTTTTTTCCACAGCTATCCACCACACACTCCATTGTTTTTCTACCTACTACACCAAAAATCAAAAACAGATGTGACTTCCAATGTCATCAACTTTGAAATTCTATGACATTGGCAGGAAACAGGATTGAGTCTCATGCCACCACGAAACATTCTAAAGTGCCATTCACATAACAAAAATAAAACGTCGAAATGACAAAGTGGAGATGACTGGTTTAAGGTTATAACATTTATCTATCAACGTAATTATGACAGAGAGAAGAGTAATATGTAGTACGAAGCACTACAATACTTCCCCTCTTAAAAAAAAATAACATATAAATTATGAAACAACTAAAAATAATGAACTATTTAATTTAATGCAAATGTAACTTTCTTAACTTCTTTTATAGATTCATTATTATCCGATAATAAAAATGCAGGTTTTAACTGATCAATATTGATAACTAATTCGTTATTATTTTTTAAAATTGTAAAAAGTTTATCAGATCTACGAATAACTTTAAAAGGACCTTCGTAGCAAGGTTTTAAAGCGGCTTTAATGCCTTGAACTTTTAAGAAAACGTATTCTGCGTTTTCTAATTCTGGAGAAACAAATGTTTTCCTTATACCGTGTTCCTGAACTGGAGCTGGTCTTAATTTGTTGAAATTTTCTCTCAAATTAATTAATATTGAATGAGTATCTATCTCTTCATTTGAAGACGTGAAAAATTCACCAGGCAAACGTAAAGTTTGGCCGTATACCAATTCTGCAGAAGAACATTGTAAGTCCTCTTTTATAGCAGATCTTAGCCCTAATAATATTAAAGGTAATTCATCATACCAATTATTCGAAATTAATTTTGCAGATAACGATGCCTTTAGTGTTCTATGAAAACGTTCTATCATCCCATTGGCTTGAGGATGGTAAGTAGTTGTATGGATACTTTGAAATCCTAACCTTTTACTAAAATCTTTGAACATACTAGATTCAAATTGACTGCCTTGGTCATGAGTAATATACACTGGTACACCAAAGCGTGTTATATACTGATTTAATAAAACTTTGATTACTGATTCTGAACTGATGTTCTTAAGTGGATAAACTTCTACCCATCTAGTACATCTATCAATAACAGTAAATAAATAATTATGACCTCTTGAAGGTTTCAAAGGACCCACTAAGTCTACGTGGATATGTTGGAATCTTCCTTCTGGAATTTTAAAATTTCCTAGAGGTGATTTTGTGTGTCTAAGCACTTTCGCCTTTTGACAATTAATACAACATTTTGACCATGAATAAATTTCTTTATTCATCCTTGGCCAAAAATACCTAGAATTTATTAATTTAACAGTGGCCTTACATCCAGTATGAGCTATGTTATGTAACTTTAAAAAAATACTATAACGTAAACTCTTAGGAATGTATGGTCTGCTCTTTTCCTTTGAAGTTTCGCACCAAAGATTCAATTTTGGGGTTTCAACCTCTACATTGCTTAAGAAAAATTTTCTTCCTTTTTTATTACTTGAATTCTGTTTTTTTAATAAGAACTCTAATTCTATGTCTATTTTCTGTTCTGAAATAATTTTATGTAAATTAAAATTTGCAATATCATTGCCTTTAATTCCGTCTTTTTTAGCATTGATATTTATGATTTCGTCTTCTTCAATACGACTTAAAAAATCGGCCACTCTTACATTTTTGCTACCAACATAAATTATTTTGTTAGTGAACTGTAAAATATATTCGATATAACGAAATTGTCGTGGTGATTTTTCTGATTTTGAATGGATTGCTCTTTCAATTGGTTTATGATCGGTAAAAACTTTGAAATTCATTGCTTCAAGCATATGTCTAAAATGTTTAATTGACATGTAAATCGCATATAGTTCTTTATCGAATACACTATAATTGATTTGTGATTTTGAAAGTTTTTTAGAGAAATAAGCTAATGGTTGCCTAACATTATTTATAGTTTGTTCTAATACACCACCTATGCATGAATTGCTGGCATCAGTGGTTAACGATAGTTCGGCACCTTCTTGTGGATGTACGAGTAAAGAGGCTTTAATAAGCGCGTCTTTGGCTTCATTAAAACTTCTTTCGTATTCCTCAGGCCAATTTTCTATATTTTTGAATTTATTTTTATTAAGATAAGCAACAAATTCATGCAATGGGCAAATAATTTGAGCAAATTTAGGAACAAATTTATGGTAAAAATTTATCATACCTATAAATCGTTGTAATTGTTTAAGAGTAGCTGGTTTTTTATAATCTTTTATTGCTTTAACTTTTTCCTCTGTAGGTAACATTCCTTTAGCAGAGATATTGTAACCCAAAAAATTAATTTCTTTGACGCCAAACATGCATTTTGAAGGATTGACATTTACGCCAAAAGAATCTAACCTATTAAACAGAATGTGCAGCTGTTTCAAATGATCTTCTTCGTTTTTACTAAATATCAAAATGTCGTCTAAATAAACGTAAATAAAATCAAGACCTCTAGTTACTTCATTGATAAATCTCTGAAACGTATTTCCTGCGTTTCTTAATCCAAAAGGCATTCTTAAAAATTCAAAAGCTCCAAATGGAGTAGTAATGGCGGTCTTAAAAATGTCTTCTTTTGCGACAGGAATTTGATGATATGCTCTCACTAAATCTATTTTAGAAAAAATGGTGCATCCATGGATTTTAATGTTAACATCGGATATTAACGATAATGGGTATCTTTCAGGGATTGTTAATTTGTTTAAGAAACGATAATCGCCACAAGGACGCCAATCGGCTGTATCTTTCTTAGGCACCATGTGTAACGGTGATGTCACACATGACGAAGAAGGACGGCATATACCTAATTCTATCATATTATCAAATTCTTTTTTGGCAATATTAAATTTTTGTGTATCTAGACGTCTTGGTCTACAGTAAGGTAAATGTCCATCTGTAATAATATGATGTTCTATGTTATGTTTAATTGGTAAATGAAAATTAGGTGATGAAAATATATTAGTGTATTTTTTAAAAATTTCCGTATATTTATTTTCAACTATAAAAAGTTTGGGAAAATCTACTTTGTCTATATTCATAATTTTACCTTTTGAGCTTAGTGAAGTTTCGTTATCTAAAATTCTCTTATTTTTTAAATCAACTAGCAATCCAAAATGTGTTAGAAAATCAGCACCTAATATTGGTTTGCAAATATCAGCAATAATAAAAACGAAAAGAAATTCTCTACGTAAACCTAAATCTATTTTTAATAGTTTTTTCCCAAAAGTAGAAATTTTATTGCCTGATGCTGACGTTAATAAAAAATTGTTATCTTTATCATTACCTTTGAAAATATTTTTTGGTAAAACACTGACTTCTGCTCCACTATCAATTAAAAAATTTAAATTATTGATTTTGTCAAAAACAAAAAGTCTTTTTGAAGATATGTTTCCTTCTCCCAAACAGTTCATAGTTGATCTTATTCGTTTTTTGATTTATTTTTAAATGAATCATATAATAAACAAGGTGGGCCATTACATTTAAATGCTTTCAATTTAAAACGTTTATGATATGAGCATAATAATTTGTCAGAATCGTTATTATATCTGTTCCTACTTTTTGATCTGTGACGACAAGAATGACACTGATTATCATTTCGTCTGTGAGAAGACAGGTTTTCTTGCTTAATTGAGCTTACCTCGTTTTCTAATTTAATTTGTTTGTCAAGGATTGTTTTTAATAAAGTTTGACAAGAATTGTTGAAATCTGTCATAAATTTAACTAAAAATGTATTGTCAGTTTGTGTACTTGGACCTTGAATTTCGTTTATATTCATTTTTGAATTTTGAGATTCCCAAATTTTATCTGAAAGTTTCAATAATTCAGTCACGTCGTCTTTCCCAGATGCTGTTAAAGCTATATCAATAACTGCAGGTAAACGTCTCCGCCATAATTTAATTAGTAATTTCTCATCAATAATTTTGTCTCCAGAGATTTGTAATAATTCTCTAAAGAAATTTGATGGACGTTTATCTCCTAGTTCTGATCTAGAAATTAACTTATCTAAACGAGCCTCTTCTGATAAAGTCAATCGGTTAATTATTATTCCTTTTAGGGATTCATACATGTTTGAATTTGGTGGATTATTAATTACATCTATAACTTCACTAAAAATATCTATCGGTAAGTTTGCTACAGTGAGATGATATTTACTTTTATCTGAATTAATTTTATGAATAAAAAATTGGCTTTCAATTTGTTTGAACCATAATTCAGGTTTTGATGACCAGAAAGGAGGTAATTTAATGTGATTTAAATTTTCGACACAACCAGTCTCTGACTCTGTTTCGTTATTCGGCATTTTATTGTCAAACACAAATGGCAACTTCAAAACATTAAGTAGTAACTCAAAACTCACCTCTTGCAATATTTCGCCCTTGACCTGCGGTATAGCAGGCAAAAAAAAAAAAACAAAAACCTTGAAGTATATCTCGTAGAGATGTTGCTGATGTGGTTGTTCTATCTGATTTTCTGACTTGATCACCTGGACCTGATGAGATTCTTATTTCTATCTTCTACGCCGAAATCCGATGGGTATCTTGTACTGTTGCTCGTACCGTTTCTCGTACCGTTGCTCGTACAATTCCTCGTACTGTTTCTCGTTCCGTTGCTCGTACAATTATGTGTTCTGATCGAGGGGTCACCAATATTATATAGGTATTCTCTGTATCAAAATAACTATATAATTAAAATTTCTTCTTTAAAATTCTTTTATTAAAAAGGTCAAGAACATGTTACTTCGAAAAAATGTCAAAATAAAAAAATAATAATTTGTTGATGTTTCTTGTCTCTTGGTGTTCTGTTCTTTCTTTTTTTTTCCACAGCTATCCACCACACACTCCATTGTTTTTCTACCTACTACACCAAAAATCAAAAACAGATGTGACTTCCAATGTCATCAACTTTGAAATTCTATGACATTGGCAGGAAACAGGATTGAGTCTCATGCCACCACGAAACATTCTAAAGTGCCATTCACATAACAAAAATAAAACGTCGAAATGACAAAGTGGAGATGACTGGTTTAAGGTTATAACATTTATCTATCAACGTAATTATGACAGAGAGAAGAGTAATATGTAGTACGAAGCACTACAGTTACAGAAAAATGGAGACTCAAAAACTAAGAGAAGAAATTCAAAGGCTCAAGGAAGAATCGACAAACATATACCTACATAATCTCTCATCGAATGAAAAGATAAATTAGTGTCTATGGCAAGCCACAAGAAATATTAAAATAATTCCTTCCTATAACGCAGTATGGGCCAGACAAAATAAACAGTAAGCAGACATTTTTCTCAACATTTTTCAGACATTTTACATCCAATCAAATGAAGAAAAAAAAATAGGTTTGCCTATAATAGATAATTAAAAATAAAAAAAAAAAATCACAAAAAGAAGACCAAGAAGATTAAAACTAACTTTAAAGAAAGTACTAGGATTCCAAAATAAGTTGCCATATTCTAGCTTAGACTGTATTGTGATGTTTGTTTATTTTAAACAACAGTTTATTAATTAATAATTTATTTAAAAACTTATTTATTTATAACACTACTATTTCTAATTTATATAAATTTCGAATGTCTTTGAATCGTTCACTATTTATATTCACAGTCCAATACTTTATTGTCAGCTGTCTATATATCACTGATTACTATTTATCTTCACTGTCCATATAATACTGATCTGATGGCTCATCCACCAATATTTATATACAAATTTCTAAAATTTGGTGGAGTCGCGAAGCTTCTCCACCAAACTAGAAATATTTCGAACAGTCCAGAAATATTATCTCGTCCTTTCTCGAACATCATCGAAATCACCTCCGCCATAGTCGTCCCATAGGTTTGGTCTTAAGGGGTTTAATTATGTATAATAATCGGACAAGTTGGGCCTTAAAGGCCAAATAAGACAGAGAGGGACTTGTAGGGTTAGAGCATGACTGAATAATGAAATGGCTCACATAACAGTATAAAGCGTATACATCCATAGTAGAGAAATCTTCAAACTGTTCTACATTTCTAAATACAAATCCTAAACGGTATGCATTTGCAGTATTCTCTGTGAGAAATAAAACTTTTATATCGAAATAAAGGCCGAGATGTTCAATAAGTTCTGGTCGCATCAGTGTGGTAATATCTAACTTATACAAAAAAGTAACAATATGACCTTTTTAACTAAATGACATAACGTTACATTTACTAGCGTTTAAAAGAAGTTCGTTTTTAATTCACCAATCATTTACCAAATCAATACTTGCTTGTAACTTAAGATAGTCCAGTATGGAATCATTAATCATTAATTTTTATCAATTAAAATGCGAATGTTGAAACAATGTCTGTGATTTTATGGGATAATAGTAATAAGCAATTTAGAAAAATGTATAGTAACTGTAGTAACTATGAAATTTTTTTTTATAGTTATCCACCTACTCGCAATCTGTCGATTCAGAATTCAGATTAAAATAAGAATTTCGTATATGTATACATCATGAAAACAAGTGTACGTTAACTATTTTATCAATTAATAAAAAAAATTATTGTTAGTTTTCATATTAAAATTATAATAAAAAATGTCTATATACAAGGTGTTTTGTTTTGTAAAGCTGGAGGAGCTATAAACAAAAAAATCTTAAACTTTCAACACTCTTCCTAGTTTAAACGATAGTCAAGTTATTTGACAAAAACATTTTTATGTTAAAATTCAATCTGAAAATTCTACTATCTCGGCTTACAAACACCACAGTAATTAGTAATTAATAAAAACCAGTTAGTAAGGAATTTAAAAAGAAATTCAATGGTGCAAACCACTTCTTCCTAGTTCAAATGATAGTCAAGTTATTTAACAAAAACGCTTGTTTCTGTTAAAATTCCCCCAAATTTGATCTGAAAATGCTATTTCTTGGTCTTACGGACAACTCAGTGGTGACTTTTAAAAACCCAGTTTATAGAGATTTCAAAGAGGAATTTAATGATGCAAACCACTTCTTCCTAGTATAAACGGTAGTCAAGTTATTTGACAAAAACATTTTTCTGTTAAAATGCAATCTAAAAATTCTACTATTTCGGCCTACAGACACCACAGCATGAATTAGTAAAAACCAGTTTGTAGGGAATTTAGACACCACAGCGTGAATTAGTATAAACCAGTTTGTAGGGAATTTAAAAAGAAATTTAATGGTGCAAACCACTTCTTCCTAGTTCAAATGATAGTAAAGTTATTTAACAAAAACGCTTGTTTCTGTTAAAATTCCCCAAAATTTGATCTGAAAATGCTATTTTCTGGCCTTACGGACAAGTCAGCGGTGATTTTTAAAAACCAGCTCTCGTAGAGATTTTATCGAGAAATTCAATGATGCAAACCAATTCTTCCTAGTTTAAACGATAGTCAACTTATTTGACAATGTTGATTGGAAAGCAAACGTTTAGGGACATATGTATATATGCCATTTTAATAATGAAATAAGCCAAAAAATTACCCCCTTCCGTATGTACATGATATTTAAAAACACTCTGCAGTGACGTATCATGGGCCAAAAGGCGGAGGGGGCGAAAATTTTTGCGGTCCCAAATGTGTTCTAAACGCAAAGGAAGGGAGGGACCGTCGCCTACCCTGGCCCCTGATACGCTACGTCCAGTGGCGTAATCACGGGGGTGGGGGGTGGGGTTGGGGTGTCAGAACACCCCCCCCCATAGACGGTCCTCGCTATTGACTGTTTTATTCACTTTCTTGATGGAATCCCCACATAGTTCTCAAAAACTCCTCCCATGAAAAATGGCTAATTACGCAACTGACTACGTCACTACGAATAATTATTTCCTTTTTTTTATCTAGATAGGTAATCACGAATTAATTATAATTACATAAGAATTACAATAAATGTAATTAAAATACATTGGATACAGACGATTATTATTCAGAAAATGTGTTTTATGCATTTTTTTTTATTTTTTTTAATTAAAAATTATATTATGAATTTATTACCTTTTGTGGATTATTAAGAACCCCGGTGTTGTAACCATGTTGAAATGACGATCCCAGAGCAGCTGCAGCAATAGCAAAAGCTAATTTTCCAGTAAACGCCTGAAACATAAATAAAATAAGATAAAATCAAAAATTTAAATAAAGTATTATGTATAGGAATTTAGTCATGATGTACTTTTTATAGGTAAACTAACATGAACATTGAAACTATAATATTGAATAATTTTGGTTAAAACAGTTTAAACTAGAACAAGAAAACGATTGTTTTTGAACTCAAAATCAATAAAAATAACAATCTCAGACTCTGGGCCGATCTTTGAAACAATAATGGAGTGGGGGTAACCCATTTCAATTTCAACGCGCTTGCCACATAGATAACTTGACAGTTTTACTAGTTTAGTCGTGATTCTTGCTATTTTCCGATTCGTTTTGTTTGAATTAAAAATATATTTTATTTTTATAAAAATGTGTTTTATTTGCTATTTAAAAAAAAACTGACAATACACTTTTCCCTTTATTCGAAAATTTCACATTACTCATGCGCGAAAAAAGCTCGAAACTTTTGAATCTAGTAATTTTCTCTCTCTCTCTCATCCTCGCCTTACAACTGTTAGGTTGGCTACAACGATTGTCCTCTGTCATCGTTACATTAAATAACTGTCATTTAGTCTATATAATAGGGGAGTCAGAGACACTTTTTTGGTACACATTTACACAAGGCATTATTTAAACAGGCTTTTTTACAAGGTTAAGAATAAACGAAATATTTGTAGTTTTGCATTGCTCAAATAACGCACCTAAAAGTCACTGGCTCATCTACCAATGATAAAAGTTAAAAATGACATTTACGGATGTGTAATTGGAACTCAGAACAGGAAACATAACAATAACACATTTTTAATTTTAACAGGAAGTAGTTGTCAGGAGTTTTAGTTCTAAAAATACTTGACTCCTTCAAGTAGTTTTAAAATTTACTGATATAGACATTTCGTTAGTACAATCCTATAAGAGTATTTAGAAATGGAGTGAAATATTTTAAAATAATAATGTATTGAACTTCTTGTACCCACTCTGTAAGATATTAGGAAGGTGTGCACGAAAGTGACCACTTTACAAGAATTATGTATGGGTGTGTAAAGAACATAAAGGTGTGCACCGCGGAAGTATTCAATATTTCCATTATACATATATGCAATTCAAGATTTGTATAAGATTTATTAAAAACTTGTTTTTGTCTTTTGTTGATTAACGTGCCTTCAGTTTTTTTTTGCTAAAGTAAAGGTCAAATAAGAAACTTCCTTGTATCATAAAAAAATTGCGCTTCCTAACTTTCATCTTGGATTAATAATAATTAATTAAAAAAAAAAAGATTGTAGAAATAAGATAAACTTATGTTACAAATTTGTTACTTGTAAAAGTATATTAACAAATGAAGACAATTATTGTACCAATCACAATGCATTTTTCATGGAAAATTACTATGAAAACGACAGTCGTCGCGAAAATGCACGAATACTAAAAAAACATATTGAAAACTTTAAATTTATCTGTGGCTAATGAGTATAAAAGTTGGGATTTCCCAGAGAAATGTTAAAAAAAAGAAGAAGCAATGAAAAACGATAATTACTCACATTACATACAATATCTACATTTTTAATTTGGAATTTATGTGCATTATATACTTGAAATTTTTATTCATATTTAACGTCTAAGTATCACAATCAAATTTTATCGTATGCCCAGCAAAGCGGCCGGGTATCAGCATACATAAAAGAATATAAAATTCACATTTTAAATTCATGGTAAACTACTAATTTAAACACATGGATTGACTTTTATGTTAACCACTAATAATTATATACAGCTATAAATAAAATTTATAGAAATTAATAGAGTATAAATTATTGCAAATAATGAAATTTTTATTTCCCACATATTCTTGCTTAACTTTTAATAAATCGTATGTAATTTAATGTACACATAGGTACTAAAAACTAAAAATTATATAGTTTTTTACCTAACTGTTCTTTTTACCTTGCGTCTAATGCAAACATTATTCAAATTGTTGACCTACAGTTAAGGTCGCTCATAATGGTAATTTGCACATATTTCATATCAGATAACAAGTTAATAGCGTCAATAACCAGGTAGTGTGTTATCGTTCAACTGGAATTACTGTAAAAAAACATTACCTAAAGATCAAAAAACAAATAATGTTAATCGAGAAGCTAATAAATATATTTGTTTCTATAAAATGATCTACAATTATTATTGTTTTAGTTTCTTCTTATTTTTGATATACAGGGTGTTAGTTTATTCGACTGAATCCTCTACCCCAGAGATATTTCGTTAATTGATTAATTTGATAGAGGAACCTTAGAGAGTGTTAAAAGGTTTGAAATCAAAATTGCCATACATATAATAAGCTTTATTCTAATACCGTGCGTAAAGTTGTACTTTTTTCACTAGTGTATAAAGTGATGCACGCTTTCAGGGTAGTGGCAACTTGTTCCCTCTATTTTTTTACGCCACTGGACCAATATTTATTTAGTTTTTTTTTTTTAATTCGATATCCTCGGCATCAACTACTAAGGTTATTAACCTCGTGTTATGTGCAGGCTTTGTTACCGTTTCCCAACGCCACTTTAGGAACCAGCACTGTTAACTGAAACCCAATACTCCAACTTGAAACCCAACAATTTTTACTTTCCTATCTGTATACAGATATAAGGAAAGTATAGGCATCATGATTTTTTTCGTCCTCGAGTTTTCGACGGATTTTTACGTTTTGAGGTCCCCTGAATCCGTTTTGACTATTTTCGCGATGATGTGTGTGTGTGTCTGTAGGTCGCATAACTCATGAACCGATACACAGAAAAACACCAAATTTTAAACTTAAGCTTTATTCCAGCGTCTAATGAACTGATTAGATTTTGGGCAGAGTCGGAACATCTGGGGGGGTACTTTATAGGTAGTCATTTTTATATTTTATAGAATATATCTGTTATTTACGTTTGAAGAAGAAAATTCTTTAAATAAAAGTTACTTCTAATATAATTATCTATAATTTTTGTTCTATACAAATTTTTCCTAAAATGGTCCGTATTCGAGATTTTTGACAAAATTTAAAAAAAATATTTTTTTATAAAAATTGTTCAAATAAAAGTTGTTTGTAATATAATTCTCTATAATTTTTATTCTATACATAATTTCTCTAAAATGGACCGTATTCGAGATATTTGAGAAAATGTGAAAATTTCGAATTTTGAAGAAAACTCAAAAACGGATAAAGAAAAAAACATTAAATTTTAAACTTAAATTTTATTTCGACCTGACGTGAAATGATTAGATTTTTGACAAAGTCGGAACATCTAGGGGGGTACTTTTGTACGTTTTTATATTTTATGGAATATATCTGTTATTTATGTTTGGAGAAGAAAATTGTTCAAATAAAAGTTACTTCTAATATTATTATCTATAATTTTTGTTTTATGTCAAAATTTCCTGAAATGATCCGTATCCGAGAAATTTGACAAAATGTGCAAAATTCTGATTTTTATGAAAATTGTTGAACTAAAAGTTGTTTGCGATATCGATCTCTATAATTTTTGTTTATACATGATATTTCTAAAATGGACCGTAATGGAAAAGTGCTAAATTTAAATTTTTCAGTATTTTCGTTTTCAATGAATATCTATAAAAAAATGTTTTGAAGTAGATGTATGTGGACAACGTATATATTTAGTTTATCCTCTAAACATTTATAGAGATACTGCAATAGGTTGTACAAAATAACCGGAAAAGCCTATAATAACTAGATAGGAAAGTCATGTGTTGGACACATCAGATTTTTTTTATTGTTTTATTGTTAGTCAACAAAATAATAACCTTTTTTTTAAGACCAACCAGAAAGTATACACTTTCTGAACAATTTTTCGTCCAGAAAATAAAGTTTTGTGGACCGGAAAATAGACATTAGGGACCGGTAAAAGCTTTACTGGTCCCTCTTTTTAATTTTTCCGACCGCTGTTTGATAATACAGTCTGTCTTGATTTCGTTACCATGGTAACAACGTTGCGATTTATTGCTAAGTGATAGTTCGTTGATTTTTAATTTGTTATTTATATCAAACTTGTTTTCGCAAATTTAAAAATCTGTATTCAAATTTTAAATTATCCGACATAGAAAATAAAATTCCAGAAGAAATTTTGGAAGCACCAAAAATGTACATTTAACATAAATTTATTTAACAAAATATATGCAATAAGCTTAATACAATATAATACTAGAAACTAATCTCAACAGCAGTGTTATTAGTGATCTATGTTTACTGGGAGGCAATACAGGAAAAGAACCAATAAAGTTAGAACTTTTATCCCGCTTCACCAAAGTTGAAATCTTGAGTAAATGTAAAAAACTTAAATGCACCAATATTATAATTACCCCTGATTTAACTAAGCTGCAACAGGAAAGAAATAAAATATTAAGAAAACATCTTAAGGAAGTAAGAAATTAAAGTAGTGATAGGTGTTATATAAAGGGCGAAAAACTTTATAGAAACAATAAATTTTACACAATTGAAGATATTGTCACAAGGCTCTAGTGACCCACCAACTTCTTTAATTGATGGTAGATCTGCATCATTACAATCTATTGCAACTGAACAAATTGCAGAGAACAACAAGAACGGAAGTAGCAACTAAAATATTCAAAAAGAAGTCGACATACAAAAAAAAAAACAGAAAAACTAAAAGAAAGCAAACCAGAACCAAAATTAAATTTAAAAATATACAAAGGAACAAGGTCAGGCCCTGTTACTAAATAAATAGTTAAATGTCGCACATATTAATTGTAAATTTTTAGTGCCACACTTTAATGATTTTTGTCACTTAATTCAAAATGAAAGTTTTGATATTGTAAGAGTAACAGAGACATAGTTAAAGCATAACATATGTAGTAACATAGTAAATCTAAATGGCTTTCTTTCATTAGACAGGACCGGCACACTAAAAGAGGTGGAGGGGTAGGTATTTGCATTATAAATAGTTTTCATTACAAAGTTATACTTAGTGAATGTTTTGAATTTCTCGAATATATTTTAATAGAAATTAAATTTAATAAATTCAATTTAGTAGTAAGAACTTTTTAAAAACCGCCAAATACTGACAGAAATACATCTTTTACTATTTTTGAAGACATTTTATGTGATATGTATGCAAAATATAAATACGTAATTTGCATGGGAGATTTTAATTTTGATCTACTCGATATTGAGTGACCAGAATATAAACGATTTACCTCTCTTTTCGATAATGTTAATTGCATTCAGATAATTTGCGAACCTACTTGCTTTTCACCAACCAGAAGCTCTCTTCTTGACTTACTGATCAACAATTATGACTCCCAAAAATGTCATATAAAAGTGATTCAAACAAATTTATTACTCCTTTAGTCATGACAAAGTAATGGAATCATCTCGGGCTATTAATGCTGATCTTGCTAAACTTGCGGCGGAAATATCATCAGATCATTTATTAAGAGTAAATCCCAGCAAATCATGTGCAGTAATATTTTGCAAAGATTCTTTGAAAAATGAAGTAAAAAATTTATTAAATTTAAGACTTGGAAGTGAAAATATACTAATTAGTGACTCTGGCAAAAGTTTAGGTCTGATTGTGGACAATAAATTAAGGTTCAAGGAACATATAACTGCCAAATTAAGACTAGGTTATTCTGGGTTAAAGACTATTTACCCACAGAGACATTTATTAGATGTCAACGTTTAACGAACTTTGTGTGATTCAATCGTACTGTGATACGGTTTACGTTACTTGAATAGATGCTAGTGATATAAATCGAATCCAAGATTCAAAATTCCTGTGCTCGACTCATATATGGTATCAGACGTGGTCAGATGGTTTTATATCAACTTAAAATGGCTAAATATGCACAACCGCCGCACTCTACATTTAGGTTGTTTTCTTTTTAAAATTCTAAAATTCAAAACTTATTTACATAAAAAAATTAAATTTCGAACCGATGTCCACAATATTAATATAAGATGCAAAAATAAGCTTACCATACCTTTACATCGTAAACAAATTTTCAAACGATCATATTCCTATAGTGTCGCAAAAGTTATTAATAGTTTAATTGAATGCAACCTCTTTCATGTTTCTGTTACACCCTACACATTCAAAACAAATTATTAAAAAAACCTTGCATTTGTTTCCTATAAAAACTTTATAAACTATATATATAAGTATTACACTAATATTGTGAAGTGCTTCCAAACAAAAGTCTGCATTTACTTAGATAATTTGGATAATTTCAATATTTTTAAATTCTAATCTAATCAATCAGTTCGTTTATTTGACAAGATCTTCGTAGATAGATCAACTTTGAAAAAAAAAATTAATGGCGCTTATGATTTATGCCAAATTTTTAATTTAGATTTTAAACACCTTTTAAGAATTCATATTCCTATATCAAAATACATCAATTAACGAGATCTCTCAGGGGTAGAGCGTTGTCGGTCGAATATGTATTAACACTCTGTATATAAAAAAATAATAATACACTAAAATGAAAATGAATGTATAAACAAAAATACCAGGTAAATTGATATTTTACTGTTTTGTTTTTTTGCATATTAGATATATTAATTTTAGATATATTAAGTAGCGATTATTATTATTATGTTTTATATGTCGTGTAAGCGAAATTTTAGACATAGATATTATTAATTTTAGAATAAATTAGTGATTATAATTACTGTTGTTATTATTATGTTTTATATGTCGTATTATAAAATAAATTTTAGATATATTATTAATTTTAGATATATTAGTGGTTATTGTTACTATTTTATATGTCCTATAAGCGAAATTATAGATATATTAGTGATTATTATTGTTATATTATTATGTTTTTTATGTCGTATAACCGAAATTATAGATATATTAATTTTAAATATATTAACTTTAGATAATTTATATTATTCTTGTTATTATTATGTTTTATATGTCGTATTATAAAAGAAATTTTAGATATAGTATTAATTTTAGATATATCATTGATGATTATTATTAATGTTTTATATGTCTTATAAGTTAAATTATAGATATATTAGTGATTATTACTGTTATATTATTATGTTTTATATGTCGTATAACCGAAATTGTAGATATATTAATTTTAAATATATTAACTTTAGATATCTTAATAATTTATAATATTCTTGTTATTATTATGTTTTATATGTTGTATAAGCGAAATTTTTGATATATTTTTCATTTTAAATATATTAGTGATTATTATTACTGATATTACGTTTTATATGTCGTATAAGCGAAACAAGCAGATACTTTTGTTATTTTTTCCCTAACTTTATTGCCAATATAGGTATTTATTGGTTTATACTTAAATTTTGTGCAAATAAAAATATAGTATCAATTTTATGTAAAATATAAGAATTTAGAAAGGCTGATGTAATATTTGTCACTTTAATGTAATCTATACATCTATAGAAAATAAATTTCTAGGTATTAGGTACTATCATCAGATTATAATAAAAAATAAACCGAATTTGGAAAATACATATTTATTTCGAAATATATACTTACAGCTGCTGGTTGAATTTTTCTTTTGATGCCGGTCTCAAGTTGAGCACTCGAATCCGATATAAAAGTGTCGCCACCTTTACCCATAGTTTATAATTATGATACCCGATTAAACTGATTAATACAAATACACCGCACACGCACAATTGAATTTCCCTTCGATAGCCAAGTATTTCAAAGCAAAAGTGCCAAGCCCTCGCGAGTAGTAACTCAAGTTCGCCGATGAATGCAATCCGTTTTATAGTACAGTTTAAGTCAATTTAAAACTCGCGGTCCCATTGGTCGAGAATATAGGCGTACCGTGGGCATGAGTGCCGCGCATTCGTGACGTCATTTACAGACGAAACGGTTGAAGTTGAACTTGGGTATTGTTATAATTTCACAGTTTAGATAATATGTATGATAGCTATAACAAAAGGTGGGTTTGTACGCTTTATAGGCTTGTGTAGTTTGAATTTGGAATGTTTGAAATTTGTTTTTATGTTTTATCTATTATGAATTGATTATTTTAACATAAACATTCGAGTTTTTTCGTTATATTATATTTTAAATTCTAAATATCGTATGCTCTTTCTTATTGTTTTTAAAAAAAATAATGGTAAACTTTTTAAAATTTTATATAATTATAATTAAAATATATTCTTTTTTAAATTTTGATATAATAAAGTGACACTTTTTAATCACAGAAATTGTCAAAAAGTTCATTTTGCGTGACGTTGCTCTGCTCGTTCCGCAAATATTCCTTTGTAACTGGTTAATGTTAACTGGTAATTGTTACTCTTAAGAGGGAAAGCCCACTAACGCAACATGTCGCGCGCGGCAATACTTTTGATGTTTTTAAATGACTCAAAGCCCATTAACGCGGTTCTGTCGCGTAGTCATTTAAAAACATCAAAAGTATTGTCGCGCGCGACATGTCGCGTGAGTGGGCTTTCCCTCTTAATAGTTCTAGTTTTGTGCCATTTATTTTTTAAATTATGTCGAATAGAAGAATGTACTTTTTTTTTTAATATTTCTCAAAAAAAAAAATTTTCCGTCATTTTATACCAATACATTTGAAAGTTTGAAAAATGTAAATTAAATATACCTAATGAAGACATTAGTGAGTGTGAGTTTTTCTGAAGAGATTAACATTTTAAATATTACAAATACTGAAGGAATAACCTTTGATAGTAAAAAGAAATAGTTTTTAAAAATGGTCCGATAGAAATCAAAATCGAAAAGATAAAGGCCATAAAAAAGAAATGAAGCTCCAAAAATGGTTGAGACATTTTTAAATACAAAATATAGTAAATACAATATGTCCATCACAGAAATAATTTACACGAAGAGGAAAGTGAAGAATGAATAGGAAAAGAAAAGAGAAAAAGAAAGGAAAATAAGAAAGACAAACAAAAGCAAGTTAATATTGGAAATAAATCATATTAAATATTAGGAGAGACTGATGGAGGTTTGAGCCATAAATATTGAATTGGTAACTTATCCTTAAATAAATTTACTTTTCCGTTTAGTGGATGCTTATTCATTGCTTCTTTCCCATTATCTAAGTTCAACAACAAATCGAAGTCGGTTATGAAAGTTATAGTGAAAAGTTGTAAGTTTTTTAACAAAATATATAAGGATTATTTATTCATATTATTATATTTGGAAATATATGGATGAATTACACGAATAACATACTAATTCAACATACTTTCATGTATTAAATTATTTGTTAGATTATGTTTTAACCTGAAAATCGTAATGTGTTGTGGCTACTAGTACGAGGGGAGGGATGAACAGATTTTATTTGGGAGGTTTGAGACATGGATCATGGTTAGAAAATACCTGAACTTGGTTTCCAGTATTTTTTTTTTCCAAGTGAAAAATATAGACTAACGTAGATTAATCTTTAGCTTCTTCTGCTAAAACTTTCACGGCAGCATCTACAATAATTTTTTTGCAGATGGCTTTTAAATGGAAATTTCCTGAAATTTTGGAAACAGCAGTACGGGAAATATGTAGTACTAATGGTAAAATCCGCGCAGTCGCCAAAAAATATAATATTGATAGAACAACACTATCTAGATACGTAAAAAACAACAAAAATATTTTAGCAGCTTGAGAGAAAAATAAAGCAGCAATGCGTGATTGGTTGAGAAGTTTTATGTCAAGACATGATAACTTATCACTTAGGACACCAGAAGCTACGAATTTAGGACATGCCACTGCATTTAATAAATATACCTTGCAGCTATTGTTTGACAATTTAAAGACCATCATGACAAGGGAATATATTACACCTGATTGCATATACGGAGTGGCCTAAAAGTCTGGAAACGACCAATTATCTCGTAAATTGCTAGTACTAATTGTACAAAATTTGGGGTACACCTATTTTGGGATACGAAGATTCCAGATTTGATATTTGCAATGTTGCCAGATTTGCAGTTTCTCTTATATTATTATTCACTTTCGTTTTTCAAATTCATCTCCCTGTATATTCAGTCATTATTGGAATCTCCTATTCAATACGAGTTCAACCATATGTAATACTTATGATTTTATGTAGTCTTGAAGGTATACCCCAAATTTTGTACAATTAAGACTAGCAATTTACGAGATAATGGGCCGTTTCCACACTTTTGGGCCACTCTGTATAATGCAGATGAAACAGGAGTTACAACAGCACATAAGCCGCAAAAAATAATTGCAAAGAAAGGGCAGAAGCAGGTGTCAAAGGCAACATCGTGTGAAACAGAATCACTGGGTAACAGTTTTATGCACTATAAGTGCGTCTGGTAACACTATCCCCCCATTTTTAATTTTTCCGAGGGTTAGTATACAGGATTATATGACAAGAGGACTTCCCATTGGTGCCAATGCTGCTGTTAATCTATTAGGTTGGATGACCCACGGGAATTTTGAAAAATATTTACTGCACTTCATCAAGTATTCCCGAGTCAATGAGAATCACAAGTGTCTGCTGATACTAGACAACCATGATAGCCATATGTCCCCAAACGGGCTTAACATTTATAAAGAAAATGGAATAATACTACTCACCATTCCACCTCAAAATAGCCATAAGTTACAGCTCTTGGACACCAACGTTTTTGGGCCTCTTAAAAGGTTTTGTAATGAAGCGGCAGATAACTGGATGGTCAACAATCCTGCACAGCTGATATCCTTAAAAGAAATACCTGAACTTGTGGGAAGTGCTTACGTACGCCGGCCAATATAATAGGTGGATTTTCACATACTGGTATTTGTTCATATAATCCAGCTTTATTTACAGATAGTGATTTTACCAGTTCGGAAATTACAGACCAGTCAGATCCATCTGAAGCTTTACAAGTTACAGAAAATTTACTTTTAGCTGTCCCTAGTACTTCCCAAAATATTCCAAATGCATTTGTAAGCCCTGAAGTCATAAGGCCATTTCCGAAAGATCTTCCACGTAAAAAGAAAGCTGGAAGGAAATGTAGGAAAATACGGATTTTAACGGATACCCCCCAAAAAAACTAAATACAAAAAGAATTTGAGGAAAGAGCAAAGAAAAAGGAAGAGCAAAATAAAAAAAAAGGAAGAAAGGGTGGAAAGATTAAAAAAATTTGGTTTTAGAAGATGAAAAACAGGTGCCCGTTAAACAAAATAAGATTAAGATAGTCATGGAGGAATCTGAACAATCTAACGATTCTTTCAACTTTTCGAGTTCTGATAAGTTAACCGATATTGAGGAAATCGTGTATAGTACATAAATTATAGAAAATAATATTGCAACTTTTATTTCAAGAATTTTTTTCATCAGTTGTAAAATACCAGATATTCCTTAAAGTAAAAAACGACACCCTATAAAGTATCCCCAGATGCTTCGACTATGCCCAACATTTAATCAGCTCACCGCAGCAAGGATTAAACTTCAAGTTTAAAATTTGATGTTTTTCTCTTTTTCTGTTTTTGAGTTATCTTCAAAATTCGAAATTGCACTTTTCCTCAAATGTCTCGAATACGGTCCATTTTAGGGAAATCATGTATAGAACAAGAATTATAGACAAGTATTAGAAATTAAAAAATTAAAAAAAAACCGACTTCAAAAACGTGCAGATGCCATCACCATATCTTAACCAAATTTATATGGGACCACCCCTGAGGTACCACCTTACTAACAAAAAAAGAATCATATAAATCGGACAAGTTGGTAAAGCATTATCGCTAAACATACATAAAAAATGAAGACTGAGGATTTTCTCATGGACCCAATTATTAAATTTTGTCCAAATTTATATGGGACCACCCCTGAGGTACCCCCTTACTAACAAAAAAAGAATCATTGAAATCGGACAAGTTGGTAAAGCATTATCGCTAAACATACATAAAAAAATCTGATGTGTCCAACACATGACTCTCCTATCTAGTTATTATAGGCTTTATAGGCGGTTATTTTGTACAACCTATTATACCTCCTCTATAAATATTTAGGGAATAAACTAAATATATACATTTTCCACATACATTTAACTCGAAACATTTTTTTACAGATATTCATTGAAAACGAAAGTACTGAAAAATTTAAATTTAGTACTTTTCTCCAATTTTTCCATTACGGTTCATTTTCGAAAAATCATGAAAAAACAAAAATTACAGAGATCAATATCGCAAACAACTTTTAGTTTAACAATTTTCTTAAAAATCAGAATTTTGCACATTTTGTCAAATTTCTCGAATACGGACCATTTCAGGAAATTTTGACATAAAACAAAAATTATAGATAATAATATTAGAAGTAACTTTTATTTGAACAATTTTCTTCTTCAAACATAAATAACAGATATATTCCATAAAATATAAAAACGGCCTTTCATAAAGTACCCCCCCCCCCCAGATGTTCCGACTTTGTCCAAAATCTAATCATTTCACGTCAGGCCGAAATAAACCTTAAGTTTAAAATTTAATGTTTTTTTCTTTATCCGTTTTTGAGTTTTCTTCAAAATTCGAAATTTACACATTTTCTCAAATATCTCGAATACGGTCCATTTTAGAGAAATTATGTATAGAATAAAAATTATAGAGAATTATATTACAAACAACTTTTATTTGAACAATTTTTATAAAAAATTATTTTTTTTTACATTTTGTCAAATTTCTCGAATACGGACCATTTTAGGAAAATTTTGCATAATACAAAAATTATAGATAATTATATTAGAAGTAACTTTTATTTGAAGAATTTTCTTCTCCAACCATAAATAACAGATATATTCCATAAAATATAAAAATGACCACCTATAAAGTACCCCCCCAGATGTTCCGACACTGCCCAAAATCTAATCAGCTCATTGGACGCTGAAACAAAGCTTAAGTTTAAAATTTGGTGTTTTTCTGTGTATCGGTTCATGAGTTATGCGTTATACAGACACACACACACACACTGACACACACACACACACAGACATCATCGCGAAAATAGTCAAAACGGATTCAGGGGACCTCAAAACGTAAAAATTCGTCGAAAACTCGAGGTCGAAAAAAATCATGATTCCTATACTTTCCTTATATCTGTATACAGATAGGAAAGTAAAAATGAAGACTGAGGATTTTCTCATGGACCCAATTATTAGATTTTGACCAAATTTATAGGGACTACCCCTGAAGTAGCCCTTTTCTAACAAAAAAAGAATCATTGAAATCAGACACCGTGTTAAAGAATTATCGCTGAACATTAATGTCATTCTGTAGAAGTGACTAAAGTACCAACCCAAAACATTTAAATTTTACAGCCAACTCCAATTTTGATACCTATTGTACACCTATTGTATCTACTTTCGCAATTCTTGCATATGTTGCATATTTAATGATCTAATTTCGGTCGAGTAACAAGAATTATTATGCAACTGAAGGCAATGAGTAAAGTAAAATTTTAAAGTATTTATGTTGCATACGTCAATAACAGTATTGTATTAGAACATTTTTTGTACAATTACCTATTTAGTAAAAAATAATTTTACTTCTTAAAGTTTACCTTGGACGCTCTTGTATAAAAGGAATATCACGAAGAAAATAACGATTTTTGCTTAGCAATGTTTTCTGGTTTGGGTGTGAATGATAACAAAAAAATATACAAAATCTTGTTTTTTTTTTTTTTAGAGAAGATTTTTCAGGGAAGACAACGCAATTATTAATCGAGATAATCTCAAACAAATTTTACACCATTACTGGAACTTGCTGTTGTGTCTGACTGTAGACCAACTTTTGTTAATAGTAAATTTAATTTAAGAAATCAATGATTTATTTTCCATGTTATGGAAACTTTATGAGTCTCACTGTATGTCTTTATCATATGTTTTAATATTATATTTAAATTTATTATAATTTATTAGTTACACACCTTATAATTTTCAAAACTTGACTGATTTATCTTTATTTTAAAAAAAAGATGACTACATAGAAGATTTTTTATAATAATAAAAGTACGTCGGTTTTTATTAAACATTTTGTAATATTGTGCAACTTTTTAACGCTTAATTAATGTTATTTAATTTTGTAATTTGAATCGTTACAAACTTAAAAACTGTTAAATTGGTTAGATATACAAATTATGTAGATTTAGTGACAAAAAAAATACTGTGCAAATGTCAAACATTTCTTTTTATAGCGTTACTATGCAATTTTTTTGTTTTAATTATTTTATGTTACATTGTTATAGAGATTAAAGCTCGAAATAAATTACCTATGATCTTTAATCTTAATCCAGTAAAGATAGCCTAATTTTTAGTACCAAAAAACTGATGATAATATGTCTAAAGGTTTTTGTTTAGACTTAATTTACGTTTGCATAAAATTAAATTTTATTTGTGTGATTATCACAAATATTAAAATGTATGTTTTTTCTATAGATAGCTGGGCATTAGACAATAATGTTTTTGCAATATTTAAATAAAAAATATTGAAAGAATGTTTATTACCTCAAAAACCAACTCTTTTCTACAATCCAGCAAAATCTGTTATGCTATTTCTCAGTTTATCATTAAATAATCGAATTTTTAATGTATGATCATACGGAAAAATCGCATATTATAATGTTTAAACTTCAATTATAATGTTTCTTGGTAGTTTATTTAAAGTTATACTTTCCCTGTATACATACAAAATACATAAAAAAAGGACGACGTGACTTACATCAGTAACTCAACAAACTTCTTGAGCTGTCTATTTATACACATTTGTCTATTTATAACTAGAGAGTCTTCAACAATACTCGTATTCTACGTGACTAAATTGATGTCATTATTTGGCTAACAGAAACATTATTAACATCATTTAATGTAAATATGGTTTCTAAAATTATCCTCCTCAATACCAGCAATTTACTTTTTGGCGGATTCAAAATTCGCCTCCATTGTCTGATGCTCTTGTTAAACCAATTTTTAAGATTATGCTATTAACAAACACATTTATTCTCCTATTTATCATAAGTATCTATTGCATACACCAACTGTTATAATATTATACACAGTGAGTTTTAAGTATGGAACGCCTCAATTAACTCGGAAACGGTTTGCGCGATTTTTATGCAATAATTCAAAATGAACCTAAATTTTAAACTGCCATATATATTTGTTAAAAATGCATGTATTTCACCGCGGGTTTTGGAGTTGGATAGCTTTTTTCTACGTCTCTTAGAAACCAAGTCTTTACTTTGCCATTTACCAATATTATATAGGGCATTTTACAAAGTATGCACCCATGTAAAATTCACAAAATTTAAATTTGGGATTTGGGAAGTACGAGAGTGTAAAAATTAAATTTTATGGACCTTTGATTACAGTTTTCCTATATCAGTTTCATCTCAGTGCCGTGCGTGATAAATAAAAAATAGGGTTTTTCAAAAATGTTTCTTTAGACAAAAACACTCTAATTTTTAGTGCGTTCTTTGCCATAACGACTTTTAATTATCAAGGATGGTAAAGCTATAGTTAATGTAAGTCATTTATACAAGGGGATTCAAAAGTACTTAAGCTTAAATTTAAAGATTTTTTATAATTTGTTTTATTGGGGATAAAAACAAAGAAAAAGTTAACAATCTTAAAAACCCGTTAAGCCTTAACCTCGCCAATACTGTACATGCCATAACACCATAACACAATAATAGCAATAATGCGTACATACAAACAATACTTGCACCATTGCGAAAAAATCATGATTCCTATACTTTTCTTATGTGTATACAAACAGGAAAGTAAAAAAAGGATAAGATTAAGTAAAATGTGTGAAGAAGAGAATCATATAAAGGTTTCATAATTCCTACTATAATCCGAAAATCTATGTAGGTATCTTTCTCGTTAGCAAGAATATTCTTTCGATTAAGTCACCCTCCGAGAACCCTAAAGATACGCCCGTCGCCCATGCCTATTAGTCAAAGAAACCGTTGTCGGCTACATGATATTCTAGAGAATACCGGAGGCACCAGTCTAATAAATGGTGGATCCGTCGATGCATGTTCTGATTCTAGTGGAAGGACATCTAGAATGTTCGTAACAATTGCGGTAAATGCGCGAAGAATTCGAAACACGCCTCATATGTATATAAATAACCCACGTTAGCTGTTACTGTGAGTTTGAGTTGATATTGTGAGCAAATTCATTATTGTTAATATAAATTGGTATAGAAGTATTTGGATATACATTAATGTAGTATTGAATACAAATAAATAAGTGTTTTTGGTGAAGCAAAATTAAATAAATAAACTATTAAAATAAATAAACGTTAAAATAATAATCTGTCAGACGATTGAAAAATCATCTAATGGCCAGATCTTGAAGTTGGATACAAGTTAATGTTGAAACGCGAAATGTATTATGCTCCGTTTATCTACTAATGGTCAAAGAAGTACTCGTATATGTTGTACATATATTTCATACAATATAAAAATCATGGAGGTAGAAGATGGGGAGACGCTGTCACGTGGTCCAAGACGGGTTCACTACCGCCATACTGCGTTGACGAATCCTTCAAACAGCTAATCGTTGTTTCAATCAACGTTTTTTCTATTTTATGTCGCTTGCAAACTAAATATATTGTACATATTAAAAGTTAAACATTGGTTGCTTGTGCTCAACGTATTTTTAGCAACTTATAGATATTTATAAGAAGAAATTATCTGATATAACATTCCACAACTAAATATACAACATAGTAAACAATGTGCAGGGCCGTATTTGAGATATTAATTGTGCTTTAAGTGAGAGTGTGATAACCATATTAGGGTTTTGTAAAGATTAATTAAAAATGAGAGAATTTGCTGCAGTTGGTGCAAAAATTAGATTTAAAATAATCATAAATATTCTCTTTGTTATCTTAAATTCTAGAAATTTACTTCAGTTTTATTATAAAAAGCATTTGCCTTTAAAAAAATTATGAAAGTATAGAAAATTTTTGATCGAAGTGTAAAATAATTTAAAAATATATTTGATTTGTGTTAGCAGTGATTATATTTTCCTGTATACAACAGAGAAGAACCGAATTATTGTTTAAAATGACGGGTTGCGCGGTGGCGACTTGCAAAAGAACCATAATACGAAATCCAAAAATAGTGTAATCTAAAATATTTTCAAAATGTGGATAAATTCTTAATGAAGAAAGGATAAACTTAATTTAAACAATGGTAAGTATAATACACAAGTATAATAGGTTTAGAGACTGTGAAAAGGTATATATATTTTTTTATTTTAGTATGAATTTATTCTATTCATTTTGAGAGAAATAGCTGTAAGATTCAATCTTAAACACAGATGCAAAAAAAGGAAACTGAATTCTACCAGGTTCATCGAGCCTCATTAAACATAGGAAAGAAATAGGTTTTTTAAAATTTTAGCAAATAAAACAGTAATTTTATGTCCCAATACAACGGTCTCTTTTGAAGTAATACTACGCATGAGCAGGACACGAACATATAAGAATAAGATACATGAACAGAAAAATTGATTTTGAGAATTTTTAAAAGAAAATTTGACAAAAAAAATGTTTGTCTATCAAATAAAAAGTAATTTTTTATGTACTTATATAAATAAATAATTTGTTTATGTACTGCACACTTATTTTTATTTCACATAATAAGAAAAGAGATTGCAGGAGAATTACCAGGCCCAGAAAGTACAAATTTGAGTCAAATTTATATTTTTAGTCTTTATTTTTTACTTATCTTATGACTTTGGCATGGATTTTGTCACAAAATACCTGTAATTTATGAGAAAAATTATTATTTTTATTAATATTATTTACCTTAAACCTTCATATTTGTAAACGAATATATTACAAAATAACCAATAAAGCATACGATGTGTGACAATTAAGTAATGAGACCGATTTTATTGCCGCGCATGTGGCAAACTTGCGACCTTGAAACTCCCTTTCCCCTTCCCCGACATCCTTTTCCTTTTCCTTAATATTTTTACCATCTCTCTAGTTTGTTTAGTTCGCCGGCTGTGTCGTGTTTAGTAGACGGGTGTTGGTGGTGCTCGTCACGAAAATGGAGAAGAAAAATCTAGAACAACGCGTCGCGATTAAATTTTGCGCCAGATTGGGCAAAACAGCTTCGGAAACGTACACTAAAATCGTAAAAGTGTATGGTGATAGTGCTCTCAGTCGTGCCCAGGTGTTTCGAAGGCATAAAGCGTTGAAGACCAGGCGCTGAGCGGGAGACCAGTCGAGGTGCGGACTGACCATTTTTGATAGCCGTGGAATTGTCCATAAAGAATTTGTTCCATCGGGACAAACCGTAAATCAAGTCTACTACCGCGAAGTACTCGAAAGATTACGAAAACGAGTCAACAGGGTGTGCCCAGACATCGTAAACAACTGGATCCTTTATCACGACAACGCGCCGTGCCACACCGCCCTCAGCGTTTCCCAATATTTGTGTGTGTTTCCACAGCCGCCTTATTCACCTGATATGTCATCCTGTGACTTTTTTCTGTTCCCTAGAGCAAAATCAATGTCAAAGAAACCCATTTTGAGTCGGTTACGGACATCCAAAAGACCGTGACGAGGGTACTCGCAGACATCTCAGTCGAAGCGTTCCAGAAATGTTGCGAAGTGTGGGAATCGCGCTGGAAACGTTGTATAGCTGCCCATGGGGACTATTTTGAAGGGGATGGCAGAGTTGTAAAATAATTTTTAAATATACGGATTTTAGGAAATCATTCTCATTACTTAATTGTCACACCTCGTAAGTAACTACATAAAATCTAAAATTGGCAAAATATCGAATTTTAAACACTACCTTCCATTTAATGCTAATAATTATATGTCTCACGTGATGTCATCATCAGTCAGCTGCATGCGCAGGAACATACCGTTAATGTGTGTATCGTGGTTCAGAGAACATACATATATTGATTGATTTGAAAGAAAAATAATCAGTTAAACTCAATGTCATGGGACAATCATATTACAATGTATAACAAAGTACCTAATATAAATCGATAATAGAAAGCACCTTGACCTATGGTTCATAAACCTGAACAATAAACAAAAGAAATAAATCCAAAACTCATTGCGATAGAAATGGAGGAACGAGAATGCATAAGAATTTCTAACGAATTTCTAACAAAGTAAAAAACTTTTGGGCCAAAAAACATGCAATAAATCTATAACCAAACGGTAGTAAATGGATTCCGATGGAGATAAGGATATCAGACCTTCTTGCACTAAATAAAATTAATAATCATAATCATTTGGACTGTTTGATCACAGATTGAAATGAACCGAGACAACGCTAAAAATATTATATGGGAACCCAGACTATCCACAACTAATAGGTTTGTTCCAACAACGATCTTGGAACAATACATAAACCAGTCCAAAACTTATTGTTGACAATCTGTCGACGACTAGTAATTGACAACTTGTCAGGTACTCGTCGGGGATTGGGACTCAACTCAGAACTCGATTATGTTGGAACACATTTTTTAAGTTCAACATATGCACTATTACAATAATAAAACACAAAAAAAAATAAATGATACTTAACAAAAACTATGAAGACTAAACGATTAACAAATACAAATCAGAACTGTCAGAGACAATAGATACAAATAATATAATTACAATGTCTTGACAATTCGTTCCTATTCAAACTCGGTAACTGATTTGACAGTACACAAATCGGTTTGTGATTAGTTTTGGTTGTGTCGGAACACTATGTTTTTGTACAGTTTTGAGTCTAAGGCTTGTTGGAACACGAATTCTAGACTGCGCAGAATTTCGACAGTACGCAAAACTGATTTGGTTTATGTTGGAACAAACCTAAGAAAAACGCATTGCATAAGCCAAATGAACTCGTTTGCTGTTATCAATCTACTGGAAAGCCTACATATTAGCTTAGTGCACAATGAAAATCCTCAACTTGTTGGATTTCTTAATAATTAAAAAATTCTTCATATCAGTTGAAGAAAACTTTGATCTGAATTCAGATTATTACCCATTAATTCTAAACAAAAAAAAAACTAAATGAAAAGAATTTCAGGAAGAATTATTGTTAAACAGGATACAACTAAAAAACAATTAAAACAAGAAATTGTAATTAAGATTTAACAAGCTGCTTGACAAAATACATCTGAAAACAAAAGATTACCAATGAAAAGCAATTATCCTTTTGAAATAGCTGAAAAAAAAAAAATTAGGAAAAGTGATGAATAACAAAAGCATCAGATGATGAAACAAGACTAAAAAAAATTACGATGAGAAATAATTGTAAAAATAATAAATAATTACTGATGATAGTGAAACATTTTCCTTTGGAAAGTAACCAAAAAACTGAAAAGGCCAATGACACAAAGCCTAGCAATTAGAACTGCAAATACAAGAAAAAGTCGAATCGTTCTGAAATCATTTGGAAGAAACTTTTCAGTCAAATGAAAATAATAGCATACAGGAGAATTACTGTCGTACGAAGATGACTAGTTAGACATCAATCCAATAAAACCGAAAGAACTACCAGATGAAATTCAATCCAATTTTTACTATCTCTTGTTAGTTACTACCGGTTGTGCCAATTACTTTTGATTAAAATTATCAACATTATCTATATAACCATGACAAGAAAATTCAAGGTTGATCAAAAACAGTGCCACTACCAGCAAATAAGTTCTATTTGAATTTCGTAAAATTATAGGCACCACACCTTCAGAATACACAAGTTATTGATATTAAATAACTCTTATATCAGTTTTTTTCTTATCAGTATTATGTGATAACTTGAATAAATATAAGGTATAAGTGTAATAAAAAAAAACCGAATCATTCATTTAAAAATTAGTACTTACTATTATAAATATAAGGTCAAGGATGAAATTACTTTATGACTAATCTTAAACAGCATATATAAAGTGGAAATACATTGCTGCAGATACATATTGCTTATTACCTAGACTGCAAGTATTTTACCTCAAAACTAATAAAACCTGGTGTAAAAATCTGATGTGTCCAACACATGACTT